>BLFK01000292.1:2268526-2271026 GCA_014634185.1 Astreopora myriophthalma
ATAAGTCTAAGGCCGACTTTTTATGTAAAGTTGTTTACAGTTTTGTTGTATGCTGTACAAGAACATTTTGTGACATTCTGAAATTTGTGTTCCCCTTTTTAAAGATGCCAGGGTATTTTTTGAGGTAATTACTGTAATAGTTATGAAAGTAAAGTTAGATTTTTCTGAGATATTTAGAACTTTTTCCAGATAATTCGAATAAAATTTCGGGATATTAAGAAAAAAATCAGGAATTTGCGGAAACATATTGAGGCGATTTTACGTGATACAGTCGAACCTCTCCTTACGGACACCTCTCTAATACGGACACCTCTCTATAACGGACACCTCTCTATAACGGACATTCCCCTTTGTCCCGAAAAAATTCTCACATTTTCTAAAAAAAAAAAAACCTCTATAATACGGACCTTCTCTAATAAGGACAACGGACACTAAATGTCAGCCCCAGAGAGCGAAGTCATATAAACTTAACCTCTTTATTACGGACACTCTGGTGATCCGGTGTTGACATATAGTTTTGTGCACGAGTTTGTGATTACGCAAGCATCAACGTTTTATTCACTGATCTTCAACTGGAGTTTTGAAATTGTACTTTTATTAGTACCTTTTTAGGTGAAGCATTGTGTTGTACGTAGTTCCTTTGGTTTCAAATAACTGATTCGTATAAAGTATGTACTTTACGGACAGCTGGATTCTCTGTTAGGTCTAATCATTCTTCCAGACGTTCAAGTAGTTTGTCCAGTCCAGTGAATCCCATTTATCTGACGAGCTATGCAAGGTGATTTCAAAAGCTCAGTCGCTGTATATTAAACAACGACTCGCGAAAGCCTTCCAGAAGAACATTACAGACTATTTTAAGGCTTGAATGATTAGAATGATTTACAGGACATAAAGATTAAGAAAATTACTCCAGTTACTGTTCGCTGCACTTGTAAACTACCGAAAGACGTTTTTCAGAACTTTACTTTTATTATTACCTTTTTAGGTGAAGCATTGCGTTGTACGTAGTTCCTTTAGCTTCAAATAACCGATTCGTTTAAAGTATGTACTGTAACTGAGATGTACAAATCAATGTGTCTGAATACCGTATATTAGTCAGTTTAGATAGACTGGGTCTATTTTTCCTTACTGAACACTTAAAACTGTCAGTGGAGTCTTAAAAATGATGCAGTCTTGGTGACCTCTTATATAATACGGACACCTCTCTAATGCGGACACTTTGGTCTGTCCCTTTAGTGTCCTTACTAGAGAGGTTCAACTGTAAATAGTTTTAGGGGAAGTTGCCTATCTACTTTTGTTTAAGTTTTAAGTGATTGAATCATGATAAGAATACCTTTGAAGGACAAGATAATTACATATTTTTATAATTAAGTTTAAGTTGATCAAAGTTTATACGGAGTGAATTATTGTAGAAGATATTTGGAATGAAAGCATTTAGAAGTGTTTTCATCACTACCAATTTGAAATTTATTTTAAATAAATAGCTTATAATATTTAAATCCACCTTATTGTACGAAGCGTTTGAGATATCGGCTCAGGTATCTATAGAGTATCCTATAAAAAGTGGGTCGTTAGCGACGTTTTGGTGTCGTTTTCCGGTGGAAGACAGGTCTTTTTATGTGCTGAACCTGTTGTGTTTGACGTAAAAAACACACACCCATTTGCATTCATATAACACGAAGATCCATATAATTCTGAAGTAGTTTTGGGGATGACCCATTCGCTAGATCCGACACAATGCCGATTTTACATGAACTCTGGCTTATCAAAATATCAAAATGAAAGTGGATTTCTGCATCGCAATTGCATATTAAAGGCCAGCTTTCGGCGCAAATGGCGATTGCAGTTTATTAAAGAGGGTTCAGTTTTTAATAAAAGAACGAAAAACAGTTAAAGTTTGACATTTACAACGAATAGACCAACGATCTCGATTTGAGTTGAGTTTCTTCACTTGGTTCGGATGTCCCCGCTATGCGGGTCTTTTAACAGAAGCCTTGGCCCCGGGGGCGGGGTAATAAGGCGTTTTTTAACACTTGGTAAATGTTAAATTCCCCGCTAAGTCGGGGGACCGGGGTTTCAATTGACTGGAGCATAACCGAATTTGAGGTGTTTCCATAGAGGATGAAACACTCTTTTGAGTGTTTAATATTGCTTCTCAAAGGAATCAGTATTTTAAGAGAAACTTGAGTTTTAAGCTACCGAAATTTTATGCTAATAAAGATCACATCCAAACTTCCTTCACAGCAGTGATTTCTTTTGTTTTGGGCTTATGAATTATTAATGACTTTGAGAAGGTGTAAATGAACGCTATGTCGCTTATGGTTCATTGTTATGGTTCCTTTTGTTTCAAAATTTTGAACATTGAATACACTGACGTATTGATTAACACAAAAAAGATTTAAAACAATAAAGATCTACCGCTCTGCTACATCAATTCCTAGATTTGAGGTTTTGTGGCAATCCAGATACCACGCCTGGCCAAGGCTTCAAGAAGGAGCCA
>BLFK01000292.1:2273526-2305368 GCA_014634185.1 Astreopora myriophthalma
TACGAGCAATACGAGCACCATTAACAGCACCAGCACTGGCACAATATTACTTCTTGACCAATGTTGGCTGCCTGCAAACACAGCTTTAGGACCATTTGAGTGGTGTCATTTCCAGTGGCTAGCCGTCAGTACCATCGTCTAACGGTACACTAGCACCACGTTGGGTATCATCATCCACACGGCATAGCGAAATGTCATCGCCGTTGTGGTTGCCAATATTGGCGTACGCGATGGGGAAGCACTCGCACGTTCATGGCACTGCACTTAATCAGACATATGGTGTGGCAGGTTCATTGATGTCTTTCTTTTCCTTTGTCGCTGTGAATTGCCAGCAGAACGCTTTGCTCGCTTAGAGGTCTGGCATTATCATTTGGATGCTACAGAAAACTCAGAAGACTCGGATGAAGAAGATACAGGTTTGAGCTATCCTAACATAATGCTGGAGCTTTTAATTTCATTGCGCTTAATGCTTTACTTTAAAACTAACGAATTAACGCAAGGCTGGGGGATGACTTTAGTATTTGTGCGTGCAGAAAGTGGTTTGACCAGCCAAGTCAGTAAGTACCATTTCTAGCAATACTCAACATTCTTATTTAAAGGAGTATTCTGATGTTTGATTCTGATGGTCACTTACCAGAGGATTTTATCTACTGACTCAAAGCTTAAAGCTATGTGTCAGGAACATCACAAGGACCTATCGTTGATAGTTGATTTGACAGTGCGTAAGTGGATGCGCTCAGCTGTAAGTGCTGACTAACTGAATCCACCTGCTAAAACTCTAAGGGCACCTAATAATTGACAATTATTCGCCGAAGGCAAAGTGAACATTGGTGAATATTTACTGAGACGTAGTCGAGGTAAATATTCCCCAGTATTCACTGAGCCTGAGGCGAATAATTGTTTTAGTATAATTTTCAGCGGTGAATATCAAGAAAGTACAAAACAACGTGCTAAAACACGATAAAAAGGCACGAAAAGTGCTTGCTTACCTTAGCAGCTGCGCCTCCAAAATGTTATATTCATCACTGAAAATTATTCTAATGCATCATAAACAGCACTGATTTAAATGGCATTTAGCTGTGCGTTTAACATTGTTGTATAATAATGCCGGGCGTATTCACTCATTTTATTGAGCAGTTTCATTCTAATGAAAGAAACAAATCCATGCACTTTCTGGTGCCAAGCTGAAACACCTCTGTATGTAGGGATACAGTTCAAAGTGAAGGTCCTTCTGCTGGCGTACGTCTGATGACAAAAAATATTCTCAGAAACTGACGCAACGACACTCTGGGTATAGACGTTGGATGTCCAATATTCACCACATCCTTACATGGTTTTTCGCGACGTACCGCATGCTTACATTTCAGGTCACTCCTTCCTTTACGACTGAAGTGGTGATGAATGAAAGACTTAATCATTTCTCACATGAAATGAAGACACATGCATTTCGGCAAATATGAGAGAAGTGGACGTAGCGAAAGGAAGTCATGGATATACGCTACTCAAATACAATGGAAATTCATAATAACCAGATAAAATACAGTAGAGCTAAGTTTCGCAAGGCAAACTTTAACAATGTTCTGGGGAAATTTGAGAAGAATCCAGTCAGTTGTGGTCTACTGTATGTGAACGTGTGCCCCATAATCATGTTCGAATGGTGTAAAAGAGGGGCAACTTTGCTCTATGAGTTTCACTCTTCCTAATTCAGTGGATTTGTGGATTCGCTCACTTATTTTTAGGTGAAAGCCAGCAAGTGGATGCTGAATTATGGCCTCCAGCAGTGTCGTCTGCCATTCCTGACATCATTGAAATGATGGATGACGTCATGGTTGCTAGCGACAAGATATCAGGTGGGTCTTAGGGGCAAATTGTCATCCTGGATAAAAGTCGTTGAAAAAATAGATGAATCGAGGGCTTGTTTGTAAAGAAAGCCAATGGTACAAGATCCTCCGATTCCCCTCCCTAATTCTCTGTTGCTCGCAGAGTCAAACAAATCTCAGCAGCGGGACTGTGTCGTTGAGAAAGGGAAGGGCGTATGCAAAGTGACTGGAAGGGGGGAGGTATGCAAAGTGACTCTTTCAGTTATTGGATAGTGAGTTATCCAGTGGATTCAGCTATCCACCCTTAGAACAACTGCGGCCTGATGTACTTAGTATGTTCTTTACGTTTAATCCGCAGTGATGGGGATCGCCCGCCGTCTGGTGTGGCGATGCTTAGTTGACGATCCTGTGCTGTTTTTTCGAACAATTTTGGAGCAGTTTACAAAGAAGGACAAACAGGTCAGTTAAGTGTTTCACTCACATACAAGCATGCGAAGTACTAGTTTACGCGTTACGCTCAAGTTTGACGGCGTGACACTACTTTTCGCTTGTCACGTAATTCTGCCTTATCAGGAGGATAACATGATGAGAGGGATTGCGTGATCCGTCTCGATGAAAGAAGGTTATAAAGAAAGTAGTCTGCACAGAAGGCTAACGTTGACTTAAACATACATTTTCATGATTTTGAACAGGAAGAGCAGGTCTCTTTGCTGAGGAAACTACTCCTTTACATCACGGAACTACCTCCGACTTCATCACGATTCCTCATCAACAATCTGGTAAGCATCGTTAGTGTGCGCAAACTTTCAGTTGCATAATTTAGTGTCTACCGTGTTCTGTCTCTTTTACCGCGGCATAAGTCGACTGCAGCGGCGGCGCAGCGTGTAGCCACTGCGCGGCACTAAGTCGGCCTTAAAGGGAACCTCCACTACTACAAAAAGATAACTTTAAAAGGCAAATGTTGTTTACAATCAAACTTGTTTGGAATTTTTTCAAGGAAACCGTTCTTCCGGGCAAAAAAATGGGTTTTAGAATCGCTTGTTTTCGCTTTTAAATTTCCTGGGTGACGCCATCTTGAATAATTGTGACGTGTTACGGTTGCCCTATTGTTCTGACATAAAGAGCTTTTGTACGATAACAATAGAGCAACCGTAACACGCCACAGTTATTCAAGATGGCAGCACCCGGTAAATTTTTTTTGAAGAATTTTCAAACAAATTTGATTGTGAACAACACTTCCTACCTTTTTAAGTTATCTTTTTGTAGCAGTGGAGGTTCCCTTTAAACGTTCACTGCAGGATGCATAGTGATCAAGTCTTCACAAATTACTGGCCCTGAAAGTGTAGCGTGAGATCTGCTGTCATTTGAAATTCAACGGGAGTGGGAATCAGGGCTAGTATCTTAGCAGTAGCTGTCAAGAGGCGAGTTTCTGAAGAAACTGTAGCACTTGTTTGGTTTGGAGGGAAGCAGTAAAATTTGTACGCAAAATAACAAAAGGTCCACGGCGATAACAAAAAGTCCACGGCAAAAGCAACGAGACGCTGTAGGAGCGGATACTTAGGCGTTGTTGTCTTAGGTGTAATCGGGAATTGAAATGTTTAATGATTGGTAGGTTTTTGGTTTGATGATAGGGAGTACTGAGTATAGTGCATTCATGAGGTGTACAAGAAAGAACAGAGGAAATTCCGCTGTCTCACTCTTCTCTCAAGAACTATGAATTGTTACAGTAAAACACTATTTACAATAATTTTCATTCAACCACCGTGATAAAGCCTGGCGAACCATTAGAGGAAAGTGAGACCTAGACCGAAATTTTACTATTTCACAAGCCTGACCTTTAATAATGATCTTTAATGGTCAAAACTTAATTAAATGCCAGTGTTATTCATGACATAGTCCAAAACATCCCGAATTGAGTTATTAAAAAAAAAATCGTACAGGGCATGATTGATCACAGTAAATAACAGAGATGATGATACTTTCAATAGTCGCTTTGCATGAAGGAAGGACTTACAACTTGTGCCCTTGAAGTTTATACCAGTATTAAGAGTCAATTCTCGGCCAACTTAAAATCAGTCGCGTCTTTTGCCTGTTGATTTAATGAAGCGAGTTAAGCAAGCGAGCAGCTCCCAGTTGGTTTGATAGCTCAGTTGGTAGAGCAGTGTGCAGGGCAGTGCCGTGGTCATGGGTTCGAGTCCCTTTGAAGTCTGGATTTTTTTCAGGCTTCTTTGCGGGACGGGACGGGGCATAACGTGAACTCACAAGTGAGCAGCCCCCAGTTGGCTTGATAGCTCAGGTGGTAGAGCACTGTGCAGCGCATGCGCACTATCACGGGTTCAAGTCCCGTTGAAGTCTGGATTTTTTCTTTCAGGCTTCTTTTCAGTTGCTTCATTAACTGCGGTGATCATTCTAGCTTTAATCATTTCATATCCACAGTTTAAATTTATGAAATTCCTTATATCCTCTATCACATCTTCACCTATTCCGGGATTTGAAACGAACTCGTAAGTGACCAGCTCCCAGATGGCTGCCCAGATGACAGATGGCTTTGTGCTCTCCCCTTGCCAGCACTCACGTTCATACTGAAACTGTAGTTATTAATATAAAACAGGGAAGTGCAATGGAGACGCGCGGTGGCGCAGATGGGAGGAAGGCGCGTGGAGAGAAATTAGAGGAAGATGCGCGCGGAGCCGAGAAATACTGCAACAATCCCCTTTGATCGTAGCGCTTTCTTAGGAGTACGAAATGATTGGGGGCGGACAAGTCAGCTGCGGTGCGCAAGTTTCGATATCACTTCCATTGATCAGATATAAAATTAACTTCGCATCAATCTGTTTGTAGATCGGTGTGGCAATGTACTATGCCAGGACAAATAAACCTGGTTCTCAGGACTCGCTCGCCTTGGTGTTATCGCTCTTGTGGCAGGTAAGACGAAATGCCACGTACTTTACATATGTCTTTGATAGACAAGTCTGAATCACGGGGTATATTATAGCAAGTAATAAAGCTATATTGAAATAAAAATACAACAGAACCACTGAACACCGTTATGATTAAATAAGCAGCAGAGGAAAATAGTAGACAAAACTTAAAGACCCGGAGATAGCTCGGCTATCCGAGGCGGGTTCAAGAAAAAGAGGAACAACCAAAAGAATAAACATAAGAATATAAATCCTAAAACACCCAGACGCCCTCTAGTGTGTCGATCAATTTCTGTCCTCGTTGATGTGGTTTTATCGCTTGTCCTGTTTTTGAATTGTCTTCTATGGACAATAAAGTGGTTTCTAAGTTACAGAAATGAGTATATTTGTTGTTATTATTTTGACAGGCGGTTCCTAGCGTCAGAGGATTTTTGTTCAAAGATCTGAAGCAATGCTTGAGAAAGGAACATTGCGATGTACGTTTGTGTGTTGCTTTAAGTTTTCAGAGAAACCAGTGTGATGATAGTTGATTATCTTAAGTGCATAAATAGTAATAAATGCAATTCAGTACTACCTGAATAGAAAACCGTTGCAATACTGGCCCCAGTTGTTCGAAGGGTGGATAGCGCTATCCACTGGATAAGTCAACTGGATTTGCTAGTGCTTATCCGGTGGATAGCGTTATCCACCTTTCGAACAACTGGGGCCTGTATTCTTGTCCATGTTTAACAATGCAGGTCAATAATTTTACACATGTACTTTGAACCCCTTTAGCCTCATGTTTCTCTTTTTTTCTGCATTTATTTCTTATGGTATTATGTAACTATTCTTAAATGAGATTTAATGTTGACTTCGCCACGGAAGCTGATCTTATTCTTTGTTTTATGAATTTCATTTTTCCAACAGAACGCCCTACGAATTAGTTCCAATGTTCCTGGCGCAAAGGTACTTCGAACATTTTTAACTTGTCGATAAGCAATATTCAGTGGAGGGTAGGTGCCAATTGAGAGCAAAGCAGGCAATAGGCAAATGATTGTGGGCAGATAAAAATGAAGGGGAGTAACCAAGGCAACCTCCCATGGGTCACTCCCCTCTCATTTAACGCCCTTACATCAGACCCCGACTCTGTCTGCTTAACCTGGCTTAAAATTAAGAATTGGTTCATGCTTAGCGTGTGTATATCGAGTTATGGATGCACGCGGGAAGTTCGGAGAGCACGAAAGAAGCGTGAGAGTTGCTCGAGGCGTAGCCGAGAGCAACTCTAGTTTCTTCAGCTAAATTTTTTATTGGCTGACTACAAACACGCCATTTTGTATTTGATTACAAGTTGCACACGTCATCAGATGGACGCACGGCCGTGCGTATGTTGAGAAATGTACCATGATGACGCCAATAGGAATTAGGGAAGCACGCGCGCTATGTTATAATAACTTTTGACTCTTCGAACAAAGTCCGTCAATATTTTAAAACACGCAAGCGGAAGCTGCCAGCAATGCAATGCTATCCATGGGGTTTATCACGTGTCTTGATTATTTTCTCGTCAGAAACTATGTGTTATACTTCCTGATCAAGACAACATTGCAGACGACGAAGACCAAGAGAAGACCAAGGAAACAGTTCCTGTTCACGACGTAAGCTAATGTATTTGCCACTGATCGTTTCAGTGACACGCCAAAAATGTCGCTCGTGGCATGAGACTCACGACGCCTCCCCTCCCAAAAGCAAACACTTGTTACCTTACCCAACCCTCAAGAGCCACTCTTCCTCCCCCGCCCCCCTCACCAGCGGTGACATTTTCACCCTCCTCTCATAATGCTGAGCAACTTTTCCGTCGACCGTGGACTTGTAACGGCCTTGTCTTATTGGCCTTGAGTAGCTGTCCTTTATAATTTCTCGTGGCATCGCTTTAAGGTGACAGAAATGGCTTCTGTGGCGTGGCGACCCTTTACTTTGTGTGACATGATGTTTTTAACAGTGCGGTAAATACGCAATTTCCGAGTTCACTTCAGTCAAGTTTCACATGCGAGTGTAAGTGCGAAGTCGTTCTTATAAACGATATTTCGTTCACTGTGCAAAGTAAATCTTATTACCATCACAAAAAATTTGGACATAGACTCGCTTTGAAACAGAGGCTGACGTGAACTCGTACATGGCCTGTTTCACATTGGCTTATTGAAGGGTGCCAGGATCGCGTCTGTTGAACCAGCGTAACAGAATTTTCTTGGATAGCGTCCTCTGCTTGTTACAAGTTCGCCTGAAATAGTGATATTTGACGTGACAAGATCTTCTTTTAAATAGTAGTGTTACCTAGCCCAACTAGGCTCTATGGCTGGCTGATAAATGTCGTGTATTTTTATGTGCAAAGGAAATGACGTTTGGTAAGATTTTGGAGGAATTCAAGTCCCGGCTTCAAAACTTCAGTGATGGCAAAGAACTGTATCTCATCGACAAAAAGTCGGGTAAGTGAACGTTTACTATAATGTGCAGTCCAGACTACTCTTTTACGCTCACTTTGCCCTCTATTTCGTGAAAATTGGTCTCTCCAAACATTATTTTAATATTAAACAAGCAGGCAAAGTCTGGCATTCAATGGTTGCGCAAATTAGCATTTCCTTTGTTAGCGGCACTGATGAATTTAGATCTGGCACGTGCAGTCCGTGCATCAGCACTGTACGCGCAATTTACATGCGCCCGTGAACATAAATGTAAACATGTACGTGCCGCCTATACAAACAATCCCATGATGCCACACTCGTACCAGTCCCTCTAATGTTTCTGGAGTGACGTTTTGAACATTTGTAGACCTTCATACATCGGCAGCCAAAAACTCTTGGTCTCTGGCCACTTTAAATAAAACTCCGACTCCAGGAATAAAATAGTAGTGAAAAAAAAAATAAAATAGGAATAATAGTGCTTGACATTCATTTTCATCAGATACCCGCAGGTGTTCACAACCTCTTAGTTTGTTAGATCTGGTCAGTGCGCAGCTGTATTGTTTTAAGGCCTAGGATCTATTGTTTCTGTATTTTGTTTGTTTGTTGTTTTTTTTGAGGGGGGGGGGGGGGGGGTACTGTTTTCTGAGCTAATCCCAAGACTAGGCTGTTGGAAGAGCTGCTTGGTGACCCATTTTCGTATCTCCCCTTTGAGAAACCTGGGGAAAAGTTATCCACCCTCCACCCTCTCGAGGTTAGCTTCACTAATTGACATGTACATCACGTGTTTTTTTGCCTTTAGATCAAATACTTGAG
Organism: Astreopora myriophthalma; assembly: GCA_014634185.1. Lineage (NCBI taxonomy): Eukaryota > Metazoa > Cnidaria > Anthozoa > Scleractinia > Acroporidae > Astreopora > Astreopora myriophthalma. Next base: position 2,281,516 of record BLFK01000292.1, read on the forward strand.
GATAGATATCACGTGAGAGACGTATATACTCACCGCAAGGGATTTCCCAGCCCAGTGCTACTGCTGGAATTTTTGGACCAGGAGCTTGCGTTTAACAAGAGACAGGCACAGGTTAACCAATACGCTCCATCTCCAGTAAATTACATCTTCACTCTACTACCTCACGAAAGCATTTGGTCCAGAGCTCAAAAGTTCGAAAAACCTTGTCCAGCTTAAGAATTAAACGTCACCGCGGGAAAGTACTGCTTTTATTTGAATACGCATACTTAAGAATTTAATCGACAGAGTCAAAAGTTAGAAACACACTACACGGTATAATAAACAGCACCACTGAAACGTGCTGCTCAACAGCGTTCATTTAAATGGTCACACTTTAGGATTGCATCCACAGACTCAAAACTTAGAACCATTTGGTACAACATCATAAACAGCACCTCAGGAAAATACTACTATCAATAGCTTTAATTTGATTGGTTCCTCTTGAATCTGCATCTCATGATCACGATCAGAACTACAACCTCCCTTTAGAACACCTGCCTTGCTCTCTCCAACTTTTTTCGGATTTTTCGGATTGTCAAGTGTACAGATTAAAGTACTTTTTGCTCAAGTGTCTCGTAATGTTTGCTTTTAGGCGTTCACTGCAAAAATAGCTGAAATTGGTCGAGTTCTGCTGACGTCATCAATGCTTAACGCTTTGCCCAATCAGGTACCGTATACCAGGCCGATTTGTCTTGTACAAAGTGTGATCAAAGTTTATCAATTCATAACTGCCCAAAATGATGTAATCATTTTCCATTTTTCGTCTCAGAAACACATCACATTCCTTCACGAGGAGTTCAGTCGTCAGATTTCTTTTCCTCGCAAAGCGCTCGACTGCGACTTTTCGTTGTACGCAGGAGGCACAAAGGGCCGAGTAAGCATGTCCTTTTATTTTTGTTCTTACACCTATATGGCAACTTCCATTGAAAGATGACAATCGACTTGGTTTGTTTAATTCGTAAACACTGAACCTTTTTTCTCTCAGGAACTTGCCGCTCTGGATGTAATACACAAAAGTGTCTGGGTCAAGGTGAGTTCTCCCTCCAAGTCCCTCCATCGCAAGGGGCTTCAGAATCGCTTAGTAGAAATTTCGAGCTCTCGGTATAATGCTCTATGCGGAGAGCCCACCCGCTCTTAAGAATTTCATAGTTTCTTGCGAGCTTCTCTTAGTGACAGACATATGGAAAGTGCTTATCCGTCACTGAAACGTCAGCCTTGGAAATAACCTCACGCGAAAATGGCACGTAAGACGTAGCCTAAGAGAAAGAGCTTTTAAAAGAGGTTTCCCTTATGACATTGATTCAGCACGTGACACGTTTGGACCAATCAAAGGCCCAGCGCATTGAACTTATGGATTAAAATTCCATGTTACCTTGGGTTACTAACTTCTACACTTTTACAATCAGAATAACCATTATCAGCTGGCCATTATATCGGAGGGCCTATAATAGGAACAGAAACTTACGCTCTTAATGTCCTTGCGGTTATTACTCTCTTTTCCCCGACCCACGATCTCGTACAACACTTCGCTTCTCGGACTGAAAGATTAATAACTGAGGAATAACAAGTGTATGCTTTCGCGCCAAATTTATGTTCCGTTTTATACATTACGTTTCCAGCTCATCACATCCCTGTTCCAGTGCATGTCACCTGATTTCCCATGGGGCTGTGCGGATCTGAACTTGTTTCTGAATGTGATTAATGGTGCCATTTTGCTTCACTGCGAGGACGGCGCTATGTTACGCCTCTGTTTGGCGTCCCTAATCGACATTGCTGTTCATTTCAGCAACATCTTTGCCATCGATGGGTGAGAGAATATTATGCGCTACTTTTCTTATGTATGAAGCATATGTAGAAGTCAGAACGAAAGATGGAATGACCAGAGGTCTTGCATGTAAGTTAAGGTTGACCTTGCAATCAGGTGGACAGTCAGACATGGTTTGATGCTACTCCGGTTTGGAGGTATATGATCTCTTCGCAGTTTTAGCGCAGAAAAATCAGTTTCAGGCTAGAACCCGATTTCATCCTCTGAACTCTGCGATGCCGGCCCAGTGCTTTACTTATTGAGCCATCAAACCAACGGGAAGCTTGTTACTAGGGAGCTTTAGAACATAGCGATGAATGTTTCATGAACCCATAAAAGCAAGGTGGGGGAATATTCAACAGGGCTTCTTCAAATTTCATGTATGCTCCTTCTAACCTACTCGAAGGGGTGGATATAATCTATTGTTGTTATTGTTGTCATTATTATTAGCTCTTGTTATTATGGTGAGTCGGCTTTCGAAAAAGTGGGACGAAAACTTCTGTAGAGCTTCACGTTTCGGTGTTATGGCCAAAGGCCTCATAAGTGGAATTAGCGACGACAAGCGGCAGCATTATGATAGCTTAATTAAGAACAACTGCAAGTACTTACTGGATATCATTGTGTAATACACCCTGTGATCAGCGGTCGCGGTGAAAACAATTGGTTTAGTGGGGATCTCATTCTCGCGGGCGTAGAAATCTGCTTTCACCCTGTTGTCTAATGCTAACCAATTCCGAAAAGAATATTTTTCTCCTTCAACATGGCCACCGTGACGTCAAGTGAACACAGTTTATTGAGTCCCAAGGGCTCTGGTCTTGTGATGTGCTGTTAGTTTCTCGCCATGATTAGACCCACAAGTGAACTCATTGAGATCTTTCTTTCTTTCAGGTACCAGCACATTTTTCCTTCGCTGCTTCAAGTCTATGCACATCATCAGTCAAATGAGATGGTGGCCTCGTCTATTGAGGTCAGTAAGTCCTTCAACCAATCACGGGAAGCGTTGACAACAAGATAAGCCATTATAAGTAACTTCATTCGCGGCCAATTTGCCTGCTTGGTTATGTTTGGTTTGACTTCAAATTGGTCACGAGAGAGAGACTAAGATCGAGCAGTTTTAATTGAGTGTGAAAAGTAATTACGCGATTGCTTTAATTTGGTTTTGGTTTGCTGTATGACTTGCGCGAACGTTTCAACCAATCAGATAAAAGAAATAAAACCAATTGCGATACGTCACTCTGGTTTTCCCGCGCTTGGCGCCGGCTGCGTTTACTTACTATGCGTTCTGATTGGCTAGTAAAACAAAGTGGTGAATGAATTACTTCGTTTGTGATTGGCTTAAAGGTGTGCTTCTTCCATTACGTGATTGGCTCTGTAACGATTTTTTGGTTTTGGTTTTACGAAAACCGTCGTAAGGTATCTTTTTAATCGATAACCAATCATACGCCGTATTCAAAAGTGGCGCCTAATTTATTATTCTTTTGTGTTCATGTAAATTACACCTCCAAGCCTCATTTCAGAGCAGAAATTCTTTTCAATTCAGCTCACGCTAACGAGGTTTGGTAGGCTAGTTTTCATAAAGGCAAAAGAGTAATTTATTGTCCGCCATTTATGAATATGGTGTATAGAACTTAATAAGCCAGTTTCACCATCGTGCGTAGAACGCACGACCTTGCATAGAAGGAAGGCTTAGCTTCGCTGGTGGGTCACAGTATTTTGAAAACATGGCATGTAGTATAGCAGAGTGCGATTTTTGCCGTTTCTCTCGACCAACATTTGATTTTTCTATGCGACCAACATTTGATTCTTCTGCTGTTTTCAAAACACTGTGGCCCGCCGGCGAAGCAAGGTCGTGCGTTATGCGCATGATTGTGAAACAGGCTTACTAAGCTTAATCTACGAAAGTAGCTGCCATTTCCGGCTCTGCATTTTGCGAACGGTGAAGCTTGAGGCGGAAAATTGAACTTCAAGCTAAATTGTTGGTATACACGTTATTATTTTAGACAGTGCTTGCTGTTCATATTGACTCGACATTTTATGTATTAACCTTGTTAATTTTAAATTTGTAAAATATACTATATTTTTTATTTTTTCATTTACAGTTCGCCATGAAGCAGTTTTATACCTTGCACCAGAAGCCATGCCTGCTTCAGGTAAAACGAATGTAAAGGTGTTTGAGATTTCATTTCACACACACACACACACTGCTTTTTTTGTCGAAGGGGCAGTCAAACGACACAGACATGTTTTATGTGAGTTTTATTTCGCTATTGAGCGACGTTTTTGAAGGGAGGAGAGTTAAAATGTTTCGTTTTGATGGAACGTAGTAATTAGATTTCAGTATTTGATATATGACTCATCTGTCCTACGGTTGCTTCTCCCCGTGTCTGACTTTTTTTCGCGCGCCCTCTCGACTATATATGCTACTAGCAGTCTCGAAAAAGCCAAAGCAACTAGCTTATCATCTTTACACCATCACCATCTTTAATAAGTTACATTATTACGTTGAATCACATTAAATTGTCGAGCCCATAGGCTTTTTGGAACACTTTGTATAAGAACCTAGATAAACGACCTAGCTCACCAGCAGTTCTTGTAGCTCAGCGATTAGAGCATCCGGCCGGAGGTCGTAGGTTCGACTCTTGCCTGGGACACTGATTTACTTTTCAGTTGCCCCTTCGCCCGTTGCCAAGCAACTAGCGTCTCATCTTTCTCACGGGTGCATTACACAATCACCATCATTGTTGTGTCTCCACTTTAAACTCCCGGTGTCCTGTACCTCCGCTGATTCATTTTTACTTTCTTTGTTGCAGCTATTTGCTAGCGTGGCGCCATTACTGCTCTTGGAGACAAGGGAGGACGGAAATGAAGAGGAATTTGAACTAGAAGATATTGCTGGCAAGGTGAAGATTCTCTTGTGTAAACGTATCTCTTTTCAGAGACAGGGGGCCGGGGGATGCTTGGATAGTGAGTAAACTCTCTTGACAACTACATCAGTGCTTTAGGGCCTCTTCATATGAATTTCGTCTTCTGTTCATGTGGCGGGAAATTTCAACCTCGTTACCGAGATGATAAATTCGGCAAAGGCAAGGCAGATCGAGGAACTGAAAAACACAATTAAGGCCATGTGTGGTTGGAAAAACTCATCCTGGTAACCGGGCTAAAGTGTTCATATGGGGAATTTTCCATCGCGGTTACCGAGATCAAGGCGACCGGGCCAACCTGTCCTCTCATGCGCGCACATGAGATTTTTACATAAAATTTAGTGGTGAGGCGATCGAGATCTCGGAAACTGAGCCAGCTCGAAAGCCAGCCCGGTTCCGGGCTCATATGAAGAGGCTCTTAGAGTCTGGAGGTGAACCACATCTTAAGCAATATGAACACATTCGTGGTTAAATTGTGTTATGTCTGTGCGCTATTTCTCCTCTCCAGATCCTTCCTAAGTGTCTTTTCGCGCTGCTGGCGTCATTAGACAGACCTTCCCCTGACAATTTGCAGGTTTTGGAACTGATACAAGCCGAGAAGCCACTGAAACCAATGGTAAGGAATATAGTCACTGTCGCAGTGGTTCTGACGATACCTTGCGATATGAGGCAAATTTTAAACCAAGGAAAACTATGGTGGAGAAAAAGACATCTAGAGACCACTTTGATGTGTACGTTGCTGAAGAACATATATTCAGCTAAACGAGAGATCGATAGGGTACCGTAAACTTCACAACCCGGCATATTTCTTGAACGTCGTCAAGACCTTTCAAGCGGTTTCAAGCACAGGAAACGCTTGTGCGAAAGAAAACAGGGTTCGTACGGGTCATGGAAAACCTGGAAAGTCATGGAATTTTAACATTTCAGTTTCCAGGCCTGGAAAGTCATGGAATTTAATTATCGGTCATGGAAAGTCATGGAAAATTATAGTTATGTGTGGTAGGTAAATTATTGCAGATGTCGAAGCAAGGACAAAGTAAAATACAGGCGAGTAATACCCCAAAACAAGCATGATTTTGGCAGTTTTCGAAAGTGCATCACAGCTAAAGTTTCGGTCATGGAAAACTGGTAAAAGTCATGGAAAAGGTCCTGGAAAGTCATTGAATTTGAAAAGCTCTTAAGAGTACGAACACTGGAAAAGACATGCCAAATTTGAAGAGTTTGAAAAGCTGCTTGCATTGTGCGGAGTTCCTGATGAGTAGTGTCGAACGCAAAGAGTGCGAAAGATTCTAAACGATGCCTGAGCGCGGGAAAACATGCACCTAATGTGAGGAGTTAGGAAAACGTACAAAACCAAACGAGCGCGATAAAACAAGAACTTTAGTATGCATGCTAGGAAATGGAAATAACTTGCTATAAAAGTGAGGACCGCTACTAACCTTATTGTATCTTAAAAGATACAAGTGGTTTTCCTTGTCGTATTGGTGGCAGCAGCTTGTTTTTTCATACCATTTCAGGATTCCTGTTACGAATGTTCAAATGATCCTCCGGGAGTTAGTCAAATTGATACGGCGATCCGTTTGTGTGTGACCGTAGTGAACTTCGCCCCCGAGTCTCGACGAGCTGTGCAGATGGTGGTAAGTCAGGTTTGCTCTTAATTTCCGCATAAGCACTTCAGTGGAAACACCAGAGAATTGACACAGAGTCGACCAAGAATTTTGTTTCCAAAATCCTAAGATTATTCATTTGTTTTTACTCTACATGCTAGTAACTCCGTCCAACCTCGGCTTGCTAAATGAAGCCAGTTTGCCTAACAACATGTATATCAAAGGGTAGTAGATTGGTCGCCATTTATGAAAGAGGTCTGTACATTTTAATCTATGCCTTGGAATTGCAGGTTGTCCTGTCAGCCATTTTGCCTCATTACCTTGATTACCTGAAAACAGAAAGCCTTTCAGTTGATAACGAAGACACTTTGAAGGCAGAATTAACAGCCCTCTCCTCATTGGTCACTTCCATCAATGTCCTGGTGAAGAGTTCGGAGGTCCTCACCAGGTAAGAAAAATCTCACGGAAAGAGCTTTGTTTGTTTTTTCCCTGAGGAAAAAAAAACTTCTACGTTCTTGGTTTAGAGCTTTTTATTATTATTATTTTTCTTCTTCCGCGAACAAAGTACTTGCCAGTTTCCCGGCCGAGAAAATGCCCCTGCCAAATATGAGGGGAAGCCAGTTAACTATAATTTATCAATTTCTTCTACCCGCCGATAGAGCCTGTTCATAAATAGCGGTCAACAAATTTTTCGTTGTTCTCTGTGCTAGCTAGCCCAACTAGCCTCGTTAACTTGAACAAAATTCAAAATACTTTTTGTTCAATAATGAGGCTTGTTGAGTTAACTAGCGCAAAGACAGAATAGGAGCTTATTGCCCTCCATTTATGAATAGGCTCTATGCAAAAGGATCTCTATGATTAACCATTAGACTAAAACGGCTGAAAATTTAGCCTTTAGGCGTAAAATTGAAACAAAATTAACCGTTAATCGTGAGAAAATTTGTAAGGCGAACTTCGTTTGAAAAGTGCCCTAGCGTGCGTTTTAGCTACACACAGTTAAACAGATTTATACAGGGCTATACCAGGCTATATCAGGCTATACAAGGTTATAAAGGGCCGTACACAGACACACTGGGCTGTACACAGCTATACAGTGGCATACGCAGCTGTCCAGGGCTAAACACGGTTATACAGGGCTACACATAGGTTAACACACATCTATGTAGAGATATACGGGGTTGTATAGGGCTATACAGAGCTGTACACGGCTATGCAGGGTACTATACAGAGCTGTACAGGGCTAACATTTGCATACATCCCGCTCTTTACGGTTATGATTTCGTAATAAACGCTATACGCAGCTATGCAGGGCTACACCGGGCTCTACAGTCTCTTCATGGCTGTAAATGGCTCTACATGGCTCTACAGGGTTATACAGGCTATACAAGGCTATACAGAGCTATACAAGGCTATACAGGTCCGTACACTGGTGGACTGGGCTATAAACAGCTATACACGACTTTATGCATCAGTCAATTGAAACCCCGGCCCCCCGACTCCTGGGACATAGCGGGGATTTAACGCTTCCATTGCCGGGCTTTAACGCACTTTTAACGGCGCGTTGGCCCCGGTGGGCGGTGAAACCGGGACCATGGGGCGGTGATTTAACAGCACGCGATCACCTAAAGCGAGGGCGACAGCGGGGATTTAACATGGAGGACTAAACAGCAAAGCCTTCAGTCTGTTGAAACAATCTAATACGGTAAATCTGTTATCTCAGGACTGAAATGAGTGAAATTCACCTCTGTTTTCATGTGTGTAGGTAAAGATCATAGTAACCAAGATAGTAACCACCTATTCTCTGCAAACTGTAGGTTATTGCATGGAGGTAGCTTTGGTGTCAAGTCAGCTTTCGTTAAGAACAACACCAATTGATACACATTTTGTTAGGGAAAGTTGCCTACCCACTTTGTTTTAATAGGTTTTAACAGATTTAATCGTAATGGAAATATTTTTCAAGGAGTGTTGACAGATTGAATCGTAATGGAAATATTTTTGAAAGAGTGTATTCACATTTAGAGGGAAAGTTGCCTACCCACTTTTTGATGGAGAAGGTACAGTCGAACCTCTCTAATACGGACACCTCTCCATCTCGGACACCTCTCTATAACGGACATTCCCCTTTGTCCCGAAAAAATTCTCACTCGTTTTCTACCCCCCCAAAAAAAAACTCTATAATACGGACCCTCTCTAATAAGGACAACGGACACTAAATCTCGCCCCAGAGAGCGAAGTCATATAAACTTAACCTCTTTATTACGGACACTCACGAGTTTGTGATTACGCAAGCATCAACGTTTTATTCAATGATCTTCAACTGGAGTTTTGAATATTGTACTTTTATTAGTACCTTTTTAGGTAAAGCATTGCGTTGTACGTAGTTCCTTTGGTTTCAAATAACTGATTCGTATAAAGTATGTACTTTACGGACAGCTGGATTCTCTGTTAGGTCTAAACATTCTTCATTCTCAATCGACTAAACTGCATTTTTAACACCAAAATAAAATCAACTAAAGGAAAACAAAACGAAACGAAATGTGGACGTTCTATATCTCCATAGCGATTTTTACATGTTGCTGTTCTTTCACAACAACCTTTTTGAACAGATGCTTATGGGAATATAACAGCTAAAAAGAAACAGTTTTAACCAATCGATGTCCGGGAGAGTCCCTGAAGGCAGCACACATTTTCAAACTTTTAACACTAGTTCATTAGGAGCTATTGCTCTTTTTGAATAACTTGTTAGTTCTTTTGTCTATCCCCTGTCCAACCAGACACGTTAATGTCATTGTATACGCGAAATTATTGTCCTCGTTTGTTTGTGCGGGATTCAAACAATAAAACAAAAAATATGTCTGAAAAAGCGACAGCGTTTTAAATTTTTACCGGAAAATGCGTGGTTCGTTTTGTTTTTGTCATGCTTAGCAAATGCGCATGCGCTAACTCCGTGTATTACAAATTAGTACCCAAAAATATCCTTACCATATGGAAGACATGACAACTATAGTCGCAAATATATATCGCTCCAAATCATAGTATAAAGCAGAAGGAGTTGAGCTGCGAGTACGTAAGGGATCTGTCACGTATGGTCTAGGGGCCGACATTTCTCTCCCTCACTGCCTATCGGGGATAGGTATCCGAAAGTAGCAAGTATAAGCGATCCGCGGGCCGAAATCTCGGGGAGACTCGTCATGGTACACCGCTCAGGCTTAAATGTCCAGAGGTACCGCTACCGCTTCTACATGTTTTTCTTTAGGTATTTAGTTTGCGCATGCGCGACTGCCCTTGTACATGTGCACCAGTATGCCACGTGGGAGTAAATTAATATGTGCCTTCAAATCAAGATTACTTCCAGTCTATTGTTGAAAAGAATAAAGAGCAGAAGAATAAGTCGTAATTAGGGTCTCTCCGTTGGGAGGACCACAAGTAGTTAATATTCCAGTTAGCAGTGATAGTTTTTGACAACATAACAAGTTCGCATTTTGTTCAACAACAACAACAACAACAACATTTTATTGAAAATTAGAAGTATAACTAATTACATTACTTTTCCCCCGCAAATAGCTTATGAACTAATCGAGGCGGGGAAATCTGAGGACATATTACAAGTACAAAGTTTATCTATATATAGATGGACTAAATAACAGTGAATAGGATAAACTAACATAAAACAAAGCAAATACATTAAAATTACGAAGAGAAGCTAACCTAAAGTCTTAAATAACTTAGTAAGACGGAAGACTTCGACATAACCATCTTCTGACCGCAAGAAATTTAGTAATAATTCCTTTATCTTTTTGCGAAAGGACGAACGTTTGAGTAGTTTAATCGAATGACGAATAGGGTTGCAAATTTGGGCACCGATTCTCGCGATGGAGGCATACATTTTATCAGTTCTAGAAAACTTAACATAGAACGAGTCGCTATAGAGACAGATCTTGTTCTGTAGTTATGAATCTGACTTGTTTTAACAAACTGATTGAGTATACTAACTGGTGCTGACTGTCTGTTGATATCATACAATAAATAGCTAGCTTCCTGAAGTAAATAAGACATAAGGCCCGTTTTTGTAGAGTTACGATCTTTCTTTGAAATGTCTTTGTTTCTGTTCGTTCGTTCGTCGTATCATTGTGTAACCCCGTTAGTTGGTTAACGACAAAGAATTGGTTATCGCAGTTCTTTGTTTCCTGCTGAAGAGGTACGATTTGAACCAATTAACAGCCATGACCGCTGCAAGTTTAGACAATAAAAGATTGTGATGTACGGCGTCGAACGCTTTCGACAGGAGCTGAAATCTAGTCGCGGTAATAAGCCATTCACTTGGTAAATGTTAAATTCCCCGCTAAGTCCCGGGGGTTGGGGGGCCGGGGTTTCAATTGACCGGAGCATATGGCAGCCCCCGCGAACGGGCTATACCGACCTATACAGGGTCATACAGGACTGTACACTTATACAATGGGCTATACTCATCGATGCAGTGCTTTACAGGACTCAATACGGCTATACAGGGCTATACGCATCTAATACAGGGCTATACACTGTTAAACACAGCTTTTTGTATATATGATCGAGGTAGAGAGATCGCTTGGCGATATTTGCGCTATTGACAAAATCGTGTTGTAGGGAATTACGATACTTGGTCTTGGAACCCTCCTTGTTCGTTGATCAGCAAAACGTCGGTAAGAATACAAAAAATTAGCTTACCGTCGCATGTGCTAGATTTTGAAGTCGGTAAAGCACCCCCTACAATAACAGTAATTGCGGACCGAAAGACAATCCATTTTTCGTTCCTCGATAGTCCTCAAGTTTCGACATTCATTACGGCAATGTTGTGTCGCTCTCCCTTTCTCTAAGCCTACGTTTACACAGGACCGAGTTCAACTTCTCAGTACATCAACAACAAAATGAAATGCAACAACACTTCGTTCTTTTTATTCATTGTTACTAGTTTTTTGTACTGTTACGTTTTTTCAATCGTCTTATTGATTATTTATGGCGTGAAACAATCGCTGCTGAGTCATATTTTCACACTTTGAACTGCGATAAATTCTCATCAAGAAACTGCAAATTTGGATTTGATATTGGCGACAAGATGCTGCCGAAAAATCATGTGCTTACGTTTACATTTCTTTGCAAATGTTTGGGGAATTCGACCGAAATTTGTAAATGGCCGGCAGCCGGGAAAGTTCTCAAATAGACTCAGTGACTGGTAGTTATTACATTTTCTTCGAAATATCTTGATCTAACCGCCTGGAAGACAATCCAGTCTTCAATATCAATATCTTGATCTAACCGCCTGGAAACCAATGCCAAGCGATTAAAATAAGGAATTAAATACTTTCACTTGGTAGGAATGAGGCAGTTCGTTGAAATTTGTTAGAACTTCCTGCCTTCCATTGAGCCGCCGCGGATAAATATAAGCCAACCTCCCTTGTTGCACACAAAGCAGTCTCTGACTAAAAACTTGGCTGTTTTAAGTGTTAGTAGAATTTGAAACGTGTACGCTTAGCAGGGAAAAGAAACATAGGTCCTTTTCAATATGGCGAGCTGAGCTCTTCGCTTGCAAGGGGACTAACTTAGTGTGCTTTTACAAGTCAACCCAACACGCTAGGTTTTTTATCACTGATGTGTGTATGACACGAGCCTTTCCTCTTGCCAAACGGCTAGGCAAACACTCAAGCCTCATGGCTTCTTGGAATCACTGAGGAGGGCAATTTGTGATTTAAATGTGGTCACTAAAATCTCCAAAGTGGTACGCACGTACCAGACCATTGGCTCATGCACAGACTTCATTCCAAAAATGAAACAAAACAAAAATCTGGACCAGTAGCGGTACCTCTGGACGTGTTCCCTGAGCGGTGTACCATGACGAGTCTCCGCGAGATTTCGGCCCGCGGATCGCTTTACCAACTCCCAGTTCCTCGCTGCTTTCAGATACCCGTCCACGACAGCCTGTCTGCCCCCGACGCGGCAGTGAGGGAGAGAAATGTCGGCTCCTAGACCATATGTGACAGTTCCTTTCGTACTCACAGCTCAGTTCCGGTTAACTTAATGTAGGATTTACAGCGATATATATTTGGATTGTAGCAGTGTTTCTCTTCCTTGTGGTACGCATTGGAGTAGACAGTTCAAAAAGTTAGTGCGTTCGTATTTGCCAAAATTGATAAATTTCTTCCGATATGAGTTGCATTTACTACCGAAACCGTTGGCGTCTCTTAGTACTCCTTGACACGCTCAACAGCCACAAATGTTTGTTTCCAAGTTACTGCTCATGCGTACCACCCAGTTCCTAGAGTGGGTGTTATCTTCGGAAAACACAGCTAGAAGACAAAGATTGGATAGAATCAATAAACTCGCTTATACAGAATTGCGTGCGAGCTTCGATTTGCTCGATCGAAGCCTTTTCAGTCGAGTGACGCCTGCTTTGCGCTTTCATTACTTCGCTTAGTGATTGGCTGAAAAATCTCTGGAAGCGTTAGCCCTGCGGCAGGAGATAATGGGGCGGTTATTTGAACGAAGTCTAACTCAGACCGCTGTTTACAACAATGATTTTACCTCCACATCTTTTTAACAGTGACTTCATTCAGATAGATTAATGTTTTTCTCCTTTGCACTATATCGCTGTGCAAAGCACTGCATGGATGTATTTAGCTGTGTGTAGGCCTGTTTAGCCGTGTATATAGACACTCGATACACCCCAGTATGGGCTATACAGCTATACAGGGCCTTTATTGTTTAGCTCTGTAAGACAAAAGAAATTAATGTTCAACTTTTGAATTAACCGTAACGGGGAAAAAAATAACCGTTGGCCTTAGAAAAGGCAAAACAGTAACCGTTAACCGTAAAAGCCACCACCCCCATTGAGACCCTCATACAAGGACGGATGCTTTCGCGTTCTTTGAACGCAACAACAGTTATGGCTGCGGGTTTCTTCGGTGATTTCCCGGCGAAACCTCAATCTTTTGTCCTTGCGCTTGTTATAAAAAACTTTCTTTCTTGATGTTATTCCAGATCGTTCGTCCACTTTCAGAGTTACAAGTCCATTTCAGATAAATCTGGGATTTTTCCTGATTTGGCTTCCACCACATCGTTGGTGCTTGGTCGGGGAAGCATCAGCAGCGTCGAAGCAGACGATGTTGAATGGGGTGAGTATAAGTGAATAACAGCAGGATATTATCCACTGCACGAACTCGCGCGATCAGACGACGGGGGTGGGGTGAGCACGCAAGTAAAATAAGGAGAATCTTACTCAGTCCACTCTGAAAATGATTGCGACTGCAATGGGTCCCCCCAAATCTTCTTGGACACTTAAAGGCGAGTGCACAATGAACGATCATAAATCTAGTCCACAGGGCAGTACAGAAACACCCGCACCGTTTTAAAGGAATAACGCTCTGATTAGAGTAAGACCAAAGTTTCAACTTGTGCCAAGTATAGCATTTGTAGGGTTAATGTGCACTATTTAAGTCTTAAAGACGCGAGAAACTTTATATACCTTTAAAAATTTCCGATTCCTTCAACGTCACCTCCATAGACTAGGTAGATGGCACATGAAAAGGTATGTTTTTCCACACACCTTTAGGAGAACCAGAACGGTTTAGAGGACGAGGAATGGTGTGTTCTAATAACACACTTCATTTAAGAGTGCGCGGTGGAGATATCAGACATTATGCTTCTAATCCGTGTTCGACGCACCGATATTTGAGTTCTCTCTTAGATTTTCTTTAATTGTGAAGTAAGGCACAATTAATCTAATTTTAACGTGAAGCGAAAACCTGTTTTTTGGCGGATCGACTCTAGTCACAACCCTCTCCAAAGGAAAGCAGTTGCACTTGAGGGGGCCGGGTGAGTAAGCGAGTACAAAAATACAAGTAGGTCGAGAATTTCTGATTTTACCACCTAAAGGTACGTTGTGTCCGTGTAATTTGTTCGATTGACGTAAGACTCAAAGTCTGCAAGATGCAAACGCGACAGAAATTACTCCTGCGATAAAGCCAATCGCTTTTGTCTCTAACAGTGATTCTAGAGAACTTAATTTCACGCGTAAAAAGTTTGTGAAATTATTTTGTTCGGATACTTGTTATTAAACTTAAGCTAAGCATTATTTCACTGAAATATCCAACGTTTGAAAGATATAGAAATATTAAATAGTGATATTAAAAGACACTAAGGACACTGAGAGATTGCGTGGGCATGGATACTTTTCCACGTGTTGCACGCAAAAACGTTAACACCTGCGTGGCTGTTGAAGATTTCGTGTAGTGGATCAAATTCGTGACTGTTGCAAAGCATAACTGAGATGCGGTTGCATGCATGATTATTTTACACTTTAAGTGGCTCGAAAACCTTGCTGGAATCATGTTGTATTAACCTGTGGCCAAAAGATAAGCTTGATCATGTAAGAGCTTAGACCTCAGATGACCTCAGATTAGGGGCCTTCAGTTTGTTTTTAGATTTGATTTATTTCGAAACCCTCGTTGTGCACGCTCATGTTGGAATTACCGGGTTTCTGTGCAAAGTTCCCGATTATCCAAACGTATTCCCTGTATCCTAAACCCCTTCAGTAAACTCGATGCCACAATATTTGCTGTCGTGTGCGAAGCACATCCTAGCCTTTATTATTGTAGCCTTTATTATTGTTGTGCGTGTGAGTGGTGTTGATGAGGTCGTTTCTACATGTACGTGACTATCCCCTCTTCATATACTCAACCCTAGTCTCTTTGTTTTGTCAACTTTAACACTGTCCTGTGGGCATCTCTGTATTAACTGTCTCGTTCTTCCTCTTTCTGCTCTTTATGGACACCAAAAATGTTTTAAAACTGGGTCATTGGAATGCTGCGTAGCGAGGATGACATTTCTCATTGATCAATCCTTGGCGTGATGAAATTGAAACAGGGCTGAAATGAAGAAAATCGATTACTTTTCTGCTCCGCCCTGCTCCTTGGCCTTGGCATTTAACCAAGCCAGAGGGTATTTTTACAGCTAAAATAGTCAATATTCCGTATATCCGTTTTCTTTGTTAGTGTCTTGTGCTCCTTTATGCGCCAAATCTGTCTAATATGAGCGTGAGGTAACTTGACTCAAGTGTCGAGTTTGGAGAGGTCATCAAATAAGTATGCCGCATACTTCGTCAGTATCATTCAATTTCATCGATATATTTGCGATAATGTCCAATATCAAGCTCTTATCGAGTGTGGGTTTGAAAACGCGTATCGGCGCCTCAGCACTTACAACACCGGAGAGAAAGGAAGTTTTGTTTACTATATTTTAAACATTCTGGGCGTAATATATATACACTTTGAGCTAATAAGGACATAGTGAGACCGATGTGGCCAAAACGCTAGAACGTAGTATCAACTCAACTCGATAAATCATGTTTTATAACAATTTACAATGATGAATTGACGTTATCAGCACGGTTGGCGTTCGTTCTAAGGCTCGTAGCCTTATCGTGTCTTTTCTGATCTCTTGTGAACAACGTCTGTGTCATTTTTGTGTGTGTGCGTGCGTGTGTTTGGCGTGCTCTCAAGATAAGAGTATGTTTCCATCTTCTTAAAATTAACTTGGTGACCCAGCTTTTTCCCTATTTATTCCTTATTTCCGCACACACTTTATTTGTTCTGTGGTTGTGTTAAACTGGATTGAAGCGACAAGCTCTTAAGCCGTTCAGGTGCTTTCCGGGTAACATTTTTATCGTGTATTCTGTGGTTACTTTAATATTTTGAACACGAAAGAAGTCTGCTGTAGCAGCTGTTTGTTCAGGATGTTCCTACTGCTAGTTTTGTTTCGTTTAAGGGCACGACAGAGTGGGAATTTAGGACAACCTTGTACAGCGTAGTGAACGGCGTCCATAGAAAGTAGTACCATGTAGCTTTCATACTTTTATGCTATAGAAGGATTTCAACCCACCTAGCCGAGATCAAACGCTGTGTTTCTCCAGCTTGAACATGCGTCTTCGCAACTGGAAGGCATTTCTAACTTCATAACACTTTCCGTTCCTGAGTTGAGGTCAAATTCGGCTCCAGACCTATTCTCTTAAGCTGCGGCCGTAAACAAAATGGTGTCACGCTTATGGTAGCTACAGAAAATCGAAACTCTTTCGCAGGAATGCTGCTGAATATGAGTATCTAGAATCATTTAAGAGGGAATAAAGATTAACAGGCGCACTTTAAACATGAATCGTACAGAGTTTTATCTCCAAAATTACTAAGCCTCAAATTGTGACAAATTTATAGTAAACTTATTTGCTAATATCAGACTGAATTAATGGTAGTAGTAGATCTCATGGTTTTTATTCATCTTTTTTAAAGATCATTTCCAAGTTCATCATCTCTGTGTCGAAATGTTATCAAGTTTTTCGGTCGATATAACTATGTGAAACAATATATATGAATTATATTTTTTAAGATAATTATACACTTAATTTGGGTTTCTACATTTTGCTTTTGACCAAATGCAAATCCCATTATTTGATTAACTGGACTTTTCCTGGCTTGCGTCTGGCCAACCATTTTCCACTGCCACTGGCTATGTATGTACCGGTATGTAGTTTTAAAAATTTCCTGCGTTGTTGGACGCCGCTGTCCGTTTCTTTTGTTTGAATTTGTCGCCAGTTAGGTCTTTCTTCGTTCTTGAACTCATAATTTCAAGGTAACTGTAATGAATGATATTTGAAACGGCGTTTTAATAGGGTTTTGCTGGAGTGTCACTCAAATCGAATTTAGAAAGTTCTTTAGCTCCGTACGCAAATTGAGCAATTCAGATCACGTGACAGTCTTAGAGGAGTGCTTTCTTTATCGTTTTCCTTCCGTGCCAGTGTGCATTGGTAGTGTTTGAAAGAAACAGTTCCGCAGAGCACAGTCACGGGGTTTGAAGTTGGAAAACACTCAACGAAGCTAACGAGATCCACTAACTTAGACTTAAGTCCCAAACGTCGATAAAAGACTTAAACTCGTCGGCACTGTATCTCGTGTTGCTAATTGAACAAACTTAAAAAACTGAATATCCTAGTGGAGAATTTTCCTGTGAGTCACTTTTCTTGTTGGTGTTATTCGTCTTATTCTTTATAGTTTTTGATAGAGGAATTTGGTTCGTTTTGTTTGTCTCTTGGTATGCTATTGAAGTCTTTTCACGTTCTCCGGCAAAGGCTGATCAGTATCGCCTCTTGATACACACTTTGTACGGTTTGGGCTTGAGACCCAAGCCAATGTCTCCCTCAAGGGAGGGCAGAGGGCAGCCTGGCGGATTTTCAATCTTGAACTGATGCATTAACTGGGCAATGAACAGGAATAGTTCCACTTTGGCCAGCAGCTCACCCAAGCACACGCGCCTTCCGGCAGAGAAGGGGAGATAGCTCATTGTGGCCGGGTATAACACGTTGCCGTTCTTATCGAGGAACCTGTCGGGGTCAAACTCGGACGGATTCTCCCAGTGCTTGGGATCGTGATGTATGGCCCATAAATTGAGTATAAGGGTGGTGTCCTTGGGGATGTTGTACCCATTTAGTGTAGTATTCACTAGTGCCTTGTGGGGTACCCCCAGGGGTGCAACTGGTCTCAATCTGAGGACCTCGGCTATGGTGGCCTCTAGATACGGCAAGCTCTTTTTGTCTTTCACGGTTGGTAGCCGCTTTGGTCCAATCACCTGGTCGAGTTCTCGGTGCACCTTGGCCTGAACGTCTGGATAGTTACTGAACAGCAGAATCGCCCAAAGTAGCGCTGAAGTCAGAGTTTCTGATCCAGCAGCAAACATGTCGGCCATACTCATAAGCACGTGGTCCTCTGATATCAGTGATGTCAGCTGTTGGTCGTCGCTCTCAGCGTCTTTCATCACTTTTATCAAAGCATCAGTGAAACCCCGAATTTTTCCCGCTTCGTACGTCTCCAGTTGGTATTTGTATTTCCTAGCCAGTATCCTGTCTCTCTCTTTTACCGCCCTTTTGAGTCGTCGGATGTTTTCAGAGTCGAACGGCACGTGTTTTAGTGACGGAAATATGTCGACCAGATTTCCGAGTCCCAGCGTTGCCGCGAAAATGTCATTCAGTTCTACTACGGTGCGAAATTCGGGATCACTCGCGCTGTAGCGGGATCCGAGCGTCAATGCGCAGATAACGTTTAGAACGCCTAAGCTGATGCTGTCGTGCGGGTTATGTGGCTCTTCTTTGGTGAGGTCAAACTGCTGGACCACTTCTTGGATCTCCCTTAAGATAACCCGCTCCAATTTTTCTGTTCCCGTGCTGTAGAGCTTGAGCGCGCCATGAGCAATTTTCCTCTGCATTTTCCAGGCTGGCGAATAATTTCCAAACGCAATAGCCTGACCATTGTGGGAAAATATATCTCCTGAGAATACGCTCGGTCTTCCCGCAAAATCATTGACGTTCCTCAAAAGTGCGGTTCTTGCAGTGTCAATATCACTTACAACGACAGCTCGCTGACTTCCTAAGAAGATCTGAAAAATACCACCGTACTTGCGGCTTAGTTTCGTCAGGTTCATTAGTGGTAGCGTTCCCAGGTTGTAGAGGTTGCCAACGATTGGCAGGGCGGTGGGCCCCGGTGGATAGTTCATTATGGTGTTTACAAGCCTCTGTATCACACAGTAAAGGAGCACAATACCGCTCGATATTATCAAACCTTCGATAAACATGGCGCAGTGATCAAGTTCGACAAGACAGGTTCGATTGAAGTTGTGCCTTTTAAACCCACAGCTCGACTGAAGGAGGGGCTCTCGATGTCCTGCGGAGGATTTGAAGCGTCTATTAGCACGCCAATCCGACTGGTTTGTTTCACTGCTATAGAGGTCTCGCGGTGTCTTCTATGACTTCTTTCTGTAGGACCTGTATTGTCGCTGAAGGTTGACGTGTGCGACGAATTTTCTCATTCTTGTAGCGATGCTGTATTCATTCAGGCATTGAGAAACTCGGCAGGCAGATGGTATCCGGTTTCGCTAACAAAGTTGTCATTTTTGTGGCAAATTTATCTCAAGGGTTTCCATCTTCCTTAGGTCTGCCAATCTTTTAAAACTATTGTTTGCTCGCGGCAGTATGTACGTTACCTAGTATACAGTTATAAGAGGGTTAACCGTAAAGTGACATGCAATTAAGGAACGTGGGTTATTTAAAAAATGCGGCGATACCATTCCAGGCCCTTTTATTTTGTCATATCTTTTGGCCCTTTATATTATATCGCTTAGACATTGCCTGTCGTAAGGCAAGACAGAGTCTCAAATTTCTGTGTGAAAGTTGAGCTCCAAAGTTGTCACTACGCAATTTCAGACAGTGAGACACAATTTGTCCGGCAAATTAAATGATACCGAAGTACACTACTTATGCCAGCTGTAATTTGAAGTACCACAATTAAGATATCATCTGTCCCACAGCAAAGATTGGCTCAGTGGAAATGTAAGAATACATCTCCCAAATTTGAAACAGATTTAATGCTATGACCATCATATCAGCAGTTAAGCCATGATATTTTATCTGGTCTCAACAGTCAGGATTTGCTCTCGTTCGGTTTGAGTGGCTGCAATGAAGATCCACTTAAAGATCTTTTGTATAAAGTGAAAAGTTTGAACCACCGAGAAAAGCGACGTTCATTCTAATTGATATGGTTAATTGGCCTTCCTGAAAAGATCTGAAAGGTGGCGTTTCAAAGTTTAGCCCTTCCTCAGTCATTCGTATGAGAACGACCGGGAGGGCAAAGGTTTGAAACGTCAGCTTCGGGTGACCAATTTACCTTGAAAATTTAACCAAATTTTAGTGCTCCACTTCTGATATCCACCGGTCGAGCACCACAGTTCCTTTAGTGTTTTTTTTGCCGCTTAATTCAGATGAAATGTCGCACAATGAAGCTCAAAAGTGGGAACTAAATGAATAGTCATTAAGAAGACGTGTCAAAGACGAAACAAAAGATTTCTTTTCATCGGAAATTACTCACTTCAGGGATATCTTTTACTACCTTGGTAAACCAAAGTTTGAGATATTGACTGGCATTCTTTTGTACTGACATTCCGCATTCAAGCAGTGACTGAACTACTTTTTAATGCGAGGAGAACTAAAATCCTCGAAGGTAATGAATGCACTGTTGGGCTCTTCGAGTAACTCGCTCATTGAAACTTCTTCGCAAATAAAGCCAGCAAGGGAAACTAGGATTTGTTTTCCTCATTTTGGCTGAATACCATTTCTCTAGTAAGGCTAATACCTGCCGATACCTGCTCATGTTCAATTCTGACTTATACTACCCTTTATGATGCTGGCCTTTCACTCCTATGTCATTTTTCACCCCCTGAATCCGTTTGCAAAACCCTTAGTGAGTGACCATACCAGCCTAGTAGCCAAAGGCACTTCGTTGTACATTTCGCTTGCATTCGTACCATGCAGTACAAATTGAATCTGTGGAAGCTACTTTTGCGTAGTTTCCCTTGGTTCTGTTTATTTTACTGTACACGTTGATTGCAACGTTGGAATCTGTGAATGAAATGTTAAAAGTGTGATCCTTGAAGTGAAAGCTTTCGAGCTTTACTTTTTACGTCGTGCTGTTGGATGCACTGCACAAGGTAGTTCTAGCTCGCTGTAGCTTTTGTGGGTATGTTTTTCCACGAATCAAATACAACCCACTAAGCAAAACTCAGGGCGCTCTGCTTTGCGAAGCGTTCGGCATGACCATTCAAGCGGAATACATACGGTTAGTTATCTCTAGATTTTACAATCAAATTCTGTTGCTACAGATAAGCTGTTTTACGAAGAGGTTGTCTTGGTGCGCGAATTGTGCGTTTAGAATGGTCAGCTCGCCTTGCGTAACCTTTTTCCTTCGTTGAGCTTGTTTTTGAATGGATTATATTTGTATATATAATACACAATAACTTTTGCGGCGGGAAGCCTCATTTTTTGTGTGTCAGACGCGGTTACCGGTATGATCCAATGTCACATCATAAGTTTCATTTTACTTACTTTCCGAGAAGATAAGTTCCCATCGGGATACGGGTATGGACACCCCTGCCCCCCTTCCCCGAGATGCTGTTCCACCCCCTCTCATGCTACGATTCCTCCGCTGTTTTTGTTGTTTTTAAATTGTGATTATTCAGTTCGAATGAGGGTACAATTTCTTTGTGACTCCCCTCAGTGGCAAGAGCCTTTCGTGGTAGGGTCGTGTAACAGATCGTCTTACAGAATAATCCTCGATTATTTCAGGGCAAATTTCCAAACTGAACGCAATCTTTAGTTAAACCTCTGAAAGATCTGTGTAAACAGCTAAGCGTTCGTTTTTAATGTTATTTCTTTTGCTTATGTTGCTGTGGGGGGTCAATATGTTGTAGACTTGCGCTTTTACCAACGTTCTTTGATTTGCAGTGCTCAGAGGTTCCAAAATTAATATTGCAGTTAGGTTTGTTTCTTTTAATCCCTCTACAAAACTTATGTAATAGGCCATTAGACGCCAATTCTCGATTTAATTGGGTCACCACTTAATGAGGCAGTGTATAGTAGCGACGTACACTTTCTGTCTCATTAGAAACGATGTCTTTCTTTTCTGACAAGTCGCTCTCCAAGTCTTAATTAAGCTAAGCGAAATACTACCTTAGAATTCGAACTTTTTGTTGATAATGTTCTATGAAGTAAACTATATCAATAGTGAACAGTTCTTTCTCTAGGTAATGTGTATTTTGGTCAAGCAGATAGTTCTGTCTGTTGGCGGCGTGAGCGGTTAACCCTAAATACTAACTATTCAGTCAAATTAAGACAACCGAACAGGCCTGATTTCGCTGTAGTTGTGTTATAATTCCCAACAAATTAATTATTTTCGACTTCGCGGATAAAAACCGAAATTTCCTTAGAGCGTCATTCCCTATAAGTATAGCCTTCTCCTTTCGTGTTCTTCATCTGAAATTTTCCGCAAAGTTAACGTGTTTGTCATTTTTAATGATTTTTTTCCCCTGAAATTAATTGCCTTTTCTCATTTCTGCTTGTTATCTCGGCGCGGTTTAAGTGTCTAGGACGCAATCTTGTTTACGTACAATTTCATCACCCACGATAACAAAGAACACAGTACGTTAGTTATATTTGATAACATTACTGTTATCTGCATGGTTTAAACATGCTTATCCAGTGTGGAAAATTAATCTTTATCTCTGGCACTGACTTCAAAGTTAAAAGTGGCCGGAACTTTTGATTCTGGAGATAAAATCCTCGAAGTCCGCACTTTACGGAGTTTCAGCAGTACTCCTCCTGTATGGTTGGTTTATATGCTTAAAAGTCCAGCTTAGGGATAAATTCTCAAGTGTGGCTATTCATGCTAAAAAAGCCGACGAGTGACTCTCCTCCTCTCGTTCTTTATTTTGCTTTTCAAACTCTCTCAGTATTATATACTTCTGTGGTTGAAATGGTGGAATGAAAACAGATCATCTCATCCCTTTTGCACTGTTTTTTAATAGTGCAATATCTTAGAATTTACATGATCAAATTTGTTTTCAAGTTGTGTTATAATTGCTGTTGTTAAACGAGATGCGCTCGTTGTCTTGACGTAATTTATTTCTTTGGAGACTGGAAAGCCCTCAGTGAAAAACAGGAAATATTTTGGCTCCCAAAAATGAACTCGATGACCCCGAGTCTTATATTGGTAGGAAGTAAACAGCATGCCTAGATAGACCCTCTGCAAAGTTTAACCAAAGTGTGGCAGGGTATGCAGTGGCACCTTAAATTTTAAACGTTAAAGTTTAACTGAAATTTTAAGTTAAATTTTAAGAGAACAGAAGGCGCACTGAATCGGCACCTAAATTTTCATCTTAGCCCACCATGCAACCAGTTTCTAACAAAAAAAAAATGGGTTTGTGTTATCCACCTCAGTCTTCGGATTGGCCGATAACACAAACAAACCTCGGCCTTGATAATTCTCGCTATCATGCTCAACCTCATCCAATAATTGTTATTTTGTCACGTGCGCATGTGCAGTACAAGGTAATAGAGCGCTTTTCAATTGAGTGTCTAATGGGAGTCTAGCTCTGTTGTGTGGTCTCGCCACTGTATTTGTCTTTTCTTGTTTTGTGAACGCTTTAATAAAAATAAAATAAAGGGGAAACCAAAGTCATTTGACCGCGAAAATTTTTAACCTTTGTTTTGTGCTTTTATTGTAGGGAAAGGGCGTCCATTTCTGGAGAGACTGCGAGCTCAGGAAGAGAAAGATGAAGTGATGCAAGCATTGGATGAATATCGAAAACCCAGGGACGCTTTGCTAATACTGGTTTCAGATTACGTCAGGATCTGTGCACAGCGGCTTGAGGAACTGGAGGAGGCCTTGCCACCGAGGCATACTGTCCCTGAACTGCTGGACAGTATCAGTGTTAATGTAAGGGTTATTACAAGGACTTTCGACATATTGTTTACGGTCCTCTACTTTTCTGTCTAACCGTCAAGATCCTACGTTGCCATCGCACTACCGTTGCGGAATCGGAAGCGGTTAGCATTAGGTAGCATCGCAGTCAGTGATTCAGATCA
>BLFK01000292.1:2312529-2318023 GCA_014634185.1 Astreopora myriophthalma
GGGTCTCTCCGTTGGGAGGACCACAAGTAGTTAATATTCCAGTTAGCAGTGATAGTTTTTGACATCATAACAAGTTTGCATTTTGTTTCTGTTCGTTCGTTCGTCGTATCATTGTGTAACCCCGTTAGTTGGTTGATGACAAAGAATTGGCTATCGCAGTTCTTTGTTTCCTGCTGAAGAGGTACGATTTGAACGAATTAACAGCCATGACCACTGCAAGTTTAGACAATAAAAGATTGTGATGTACGGCGTCGAACGCTTTCGACAAGAGCTGAAATCTAGTCGCGGAGTTAAAAACTCCAATCCCAAAGAAAAAGTACGCAGATCTCACTCATCAGCTGGTTCGTTTGTTGCCATGTTTAGTTTAACTTTTTGCGGAAGTTTTCCCCAGTTTTATATAAATACAAACTGCTGAAGTCACTCGCGGGATTTTTTTCTTCCGCGAGGCATTTGTTTGCTGACGTCACGAGCGTGCATCATTGGGAATTTACTTGCTATGTTAAATTATTGTTGTTTGAGCTGCAATTTGAGGGACTTTAGGGACCTTAGCATCTACTACGGCGACACCCACGGAAACGTCACCTAAAACTGCTAGTTTACGGTTTCCAAATATTTCCGTGATTAATCCAGTTTGCTCAACTGATACAAACTATCCAAACTATCTAGTAAGTGAATTGGAATGAACGGTGTTCAAACTAAGAAAGATCAAAGTGCTCTGTGAGCAAACTCGTGAATTGAACACGGAAATTAAATTATTTTTCAGTTGGATTATGTCTATAATTTTTGGTATGCTGACTATTCATATAACTGTCGCACTCACATGTTTGCCCGTGTTAAACATACATTTGATCGTACCAAAATTCTTGGACCTACAATGTTGGGAGTTGTTGCGCCCGTCTGCACGCAGCCTTATGTTAGCAGGAAATAGAACGGAAGAAGAAAAAGAAAAAGAAATAGATAAGGTATCTGTAGAGTATCCTATAAAAGGTGGGTCGTTATCGACGTTTTGGTGTCGTTTTGTGGCGGCAGACAGGTGTTTTTATGTGCTGAACCTGTTGGTTTGACGTAAAAAACACACGCCCATTTGCAATCATATAATACCAAGATCCATATAATTCTGAAGTAGTTTTCGGGATGACCCATTCGCTATATCCGACACAATGCCGATTTTACATGAACTCTGGCTCATCAAAATGAAAGTGGCCGGATTTCTGCATGGCAAATTCGGCATATTGAAGGCCAGCTTTCGGCGCAAATGGAGATTGCAGCTTATTAAAGAGGCTGCAGTTTTTAATAAAAGAACGAAAAACAGTTAAAGTTTGACATTTACAACGAGTAGACAAACGATCTCGATTTGAGTTGAGTTTCTTCACTTGGTTCGGATGTGCCCGCTATGAGGGTCTTTTAACAGAAGTCTTGACCCCGGGGCGGGGTAATAAGCCGTTTTTTAACACTTGGTAAATGTTAAATTCCCCGCTAAGTCCCGGGGGTCGGGGGGCCGGGGTTTCAATTGACTGGAGCATAAAGACATTTATTAAAAATCTTTCTCTCTATTTAGATACATGACAGAAGCGCTTCCTCTTCTGAAAGGATCTCCTGAAGCCATGGAAACCGCCATCTTGCTTATCCTCAAGAGAGTCAACAAAATGTTTGAGAAGCTCGTAAACAAACCAGATTTAATGGTAATTATATCAACCACCTCACGCCTCGTAAGAACAACAACATTGCTTTTTTGTGTCCTCCCCCCAGCACTCTCATCCCTCCACTCCCATCCAACATCTCAGCGCTCCCCTTAACAATCCGACCTCTCGCTCCACCAATCCCTACGGCCACCCTGACCCCCATTGTAAGGAACAGGTTTTATCAGTGCTTCTTGCCATTGTTAAATTTTCCCGCGGTTGCCTTGGGTCCAGCGGTAGCTTTGAGATAACGCAATACTCTTCGAAACAGAATTTGCGCAGCCGTGATATAACAGTTCAGTGCTATTCACTTCAGTAACTGACGCTTGTACTTTATTGTCTGCAGCGGTGTATCGACTGGCAATCTCTGGACGTTTATATAAAAGGTATTGCTATTTCCGCATCACTTTTCACAAGGGAAGATAAAAAGAAATAGTTTATGTTTGTTTCTAAGGGGTATGTTTATAGTCCGAAAAGAAAAATTGCCATTATTGTCTTCACGCACGAGCCCAACAAATTGACTTGCTCTCAACTGTGTGGCTTCATAGCTCAGTTGGTAAGAGCACTGCACCGGCATCGCAGAGATGTGGGTTCGTCCCGTTGAAGTCACTTGAATTTTTCAAGTGCATATATGAAACAATTGCTTAAATTGTCCAGGAAGTGTGAGGATCATTCCTTCAATTCATTTCTAAAAACCGCCCTTCACAATCATTTTGTCTTCGTTGACAAATCCATTACGCCAGAAACTGACTGATTAGTTTCCCGGTAAAATGCATTTTCTCGTTGTCTCCCCATTTCCTGTTCTATTTGCAGGTCTTTACTTGACCCTATGCAAAAGGACATCCATTGCGCACTCGCCATATCTGAAGGTAAAACGTCAAGTTTTTGTTAACATGTGAATTTATATACTTTATCATGTAATATTGACCGCCATTGATGGATACTGCGTGAAAGTTTCTTCCGAAAGTTGTCGTGAAAATAAGTATTTTATGAGCGAGAGCTGGGAAAACCCCCAGGTGAAGGAAGTGCGTTTTTCTTTGACAAATAAGGGAGCAATACACACTTCTCGAACCTTCCAGACACAATTTAAATGCAGTTGAGGTGGCTGAACACAGTTTTTAGGTACTTATACTTCCTCTACTGCAATACTGAGGCTCTTTTTGCATGAAAGCTAAAACCTGGTCCCAAACAAGCACTACCACAAAGGTTTATATTTTTGTCAGTTTGGGTGCTCTGCGGGCTGTTACCATGATATCGCATCTAGATTAAAACAAGGGCTGAAGGATGCTTTGTCTTATTTATGCAGCAGCTGTTATGACTGAATTTTCACAGACGAACTTTTCATAATTTGCTGACTGGCGTTTTGTGGTTTTCTCAAGAACGTTTTGTTAAATTTCCGACTTTTTTGATAGACCATTCATTTGTCATTTGAAGTGTCGGGAATGCCTCGTGTTTATCGAATGTTGCCCGACTAAATCACAGGTCACACACGAAGGAATATTTATTCAGATCTTTATAAAGCCACTCCTGCCCTCGTCGCGACAAAAACACAAAATCACTGACCGCATGCACCTTAACTGTCAATCAAAAACACTCGGATCCAGTCTCCGATATGAAGTATTCTTATTCCAAATTTCTCAAAAATCTAACGACTGACTGGTTCACGAGAAATTGGGAAAAACAGGCAATAGCCGTCAGTCTCAAATTTTTGAAGCAATGCGCATGCGCAGCATTTCGTGCGCATGATTTTTGGTGCTTTGATTTACGAAATGGCAGTGAATTTATACCGCATTTGCCGAACCATCGCGAGCAAGAGAAAAAATGAGTTTTGCTTTCACCGCCATATCTGTCTCGTTTTTAAAAATTCGGCCTTTTAAAAATACCGCTGACCGCGAAAAAAAAAACTGTGTTCAGCCACCTTAAATGCGATTTAACGGAGTTAACAAGGAGCGGCCAGGTGTGCTCAGCGGTTTGTTACGTTAGCGCAAGCTCCATGATTCCTTGTCCTTGTGAGTTGAAGGACGTATGTGCAGCGTTGTGGTGGGAAGAATGAGCGTTTTTGTTGAGCGTTTGTTAGAGCAATTTGCGTTTCCCTCCTTTCCTTCCTCCCTGTCCACTGTTTTCTACCAGCGTGACGGGTGCCTATCTTCCGTGCTGCGTGGTGGCTCATGGCTGGGTTGCCAGCATTTGCCAGCCATGGGAGCAGTCTCCATCTAGGACTTGGCAGCCAATAGTGGAAGCTCCTGAATGTCTCAGTCACCCAACC
Organism: Astreopora myriophthalma; assembly: GCA_014634185.1. Taxonomy (NCBI): domain Eukaryota; kingdom Metazoa; phylum Cnidaria; class Anthozoa; order Scleractinia; family Acroporidae; genus Astreopora; species Astreopora myriophthalma. The sequence goes on from BLFK01000292.1 coordinate 2,316,475, forward strand.
TCCATTTAGCGACGCAGTTGTTAACCCGAAAATATGCAGTGCGCAGAGGGATAATCGAAAGTTATTGATTCGGAAATCGAATTGATAAAATCCTAGAATTTCTCGTATTGTTTGCCAGTACCAATTGACATCGAAAATCACGGATGATCTAATTCATTTAAAAATTTCTAGACGGAGAAAAGTTCGGAAGTTTCAGTCCAGCACCAACGCTAGATAAATATTCCTTTATGCGGACATCGGCAACTTGCTTACGAACTTTGAGTTCTAATCATCCATGTTATGTGTTCCGTTGCAGACCCTTGTGAAGATCTGCATCAGCCTTGTTATTCAGGAGCGCGCAGCCGCAGCGGTTTCGGTGGCCGCAAACCTGCCTTTCGCGCCAGTTTTATCCCCGCCCCAGTTTTTCGCGGACACGGTGATCAAGCTTGCTTCACGATTGATGCACGTACTAAAGGACCAGTGTTCACTGAAAGAGCTTTGTGGAAACACAGTAAATCTGGGCAGCCCTGCGAGGACGGAAAAGATTTTCATTCGTTTGATTTTGCCAACTTGTATGAGACTGGGATCCGGAAGAACAGGTAAGTTTAAAGTAGCACTTTTATCTTTCAAGAAAACTGCAGAAGAAACTTGTATTTACAGCAAGCATTTGCTTTGGCAGATCCCAGTTTATTTTCCGTGTTAGCAACTCTCATTCTTACGAGAATTTGAACTTATGACTTGTAAGGACTGCATGAGTGTTCTTCATAATGCCTGAAATTGCACTTCCAAATATCTCATTGCCCAAATTTCTGGACATTGTCAGAACATTGAAGGGAAAGCCCTTATTACAATAATAATAATAATATGCGGACCCTTGAAGTTCAATTTTGTTCCTCACTGCCGTCAATCGCTGTAGCGGACCGTTTCAAAGGGCCGCAACACGCTTTGTGATTCGCGGATTTCTATCCAGTTTGTCGGTTTCTGTTTAATCGGTCTGTCGACTTTGCCAGTGGCTGTGAATAATGATTGAGCGCAGTAAAAACGAAAGCGCTAAATGGATTGTGAAGTCTAGAGTGCGCATGTTATTGAAATGCGCAGTAAATTGTATATTGATTGTATATTGTGGTTTGGGATATTTTAGAAACTAAATTTATATTTTAGTAGAGTGGAAACTGTATCTGCCCTCTTGACTGTCCATTCGCTTTGATCTCAGATGCTCCTAAAGCGTCTTTAGAGGATGTTTCCTTCGCACTGAGCTGTTTCCTTACAACTGTCATCACCAAGAACCCGGAAACGCCCGGCCCAGCTCCAATGCGGCTGTCTTTTGTCGAAGATAACTCGGAGCTACCTCGCTCTCTGACATTTGCTGCCCCTCACGAGGGAAAGACTTCATTCGAGGAGATTCCTGATAGTTTGTACTGTGCGGCGTATCTTGGTAAGGGAAGAAGTGAACACTTTCCTTTTCAGGGAAGCAAACCAACAATTAGTTGCAAAAAATGTGGAAATACCTCGGAAGACACTATTACGTACGAGCATGCTTCGCTTCATACGCTGTTTCTCTTGCCCCACC
>BLFK01000292.1:2319586-2357901 GCA_014634185.1 Astreopora myriophthalma
TTTGACAACATAACAAGTTTGCATTTTGTTTCTGTTCGTTCGTTCGTCGTATCATTGTGTAACCCCGTTAGTTGGTTGATGACAAAGAATTGGCTATCGCAGTTCTTTGTTTCCTGCTGAAGAGGTACGATTTGAACCAATTAACAGCCATGACCGCTGCAAGTTTAGACAATAAAAGATTGTGATGTACGGCGTCGAACGCTTTCGACAAGAGCTGAAATCTAGTCCGCAGATCTCACTCATCAGCTGGTTCGTTTGTTGCCATGTTTACTTTAACTTTTTGCGGAAGTTTTCCCCAGTTTTATATAAATACAAACTGCTGAAGTCACTCGCGGGATTTTTTTCTTCCGCGAGGGATTTGTTTGCTGACGTCACGAGCGTGCATCATTGGGAATTTACTTGCTATGTTAAAATTATTGTTGTTTGAGCTGCAATTTTAGGGATTTTAGGGAACTTAGCATCTACTACGGCGACGTCCACGGAAACGTCACCTAAAACTGCTAGTTAACGGTTTCCAAATATTTTCGTGATTAAATCCAGTTTGCTCAACTGATACAAACTATCCAAACTATCTAGTAACTGAATTGGAATGAACGGTGTTTAAACTAAGAAAGATCAAAGTGCTCTGTGAGCAAACTCGTGAATTGAACACGTAAATTAAATTATTTTTCAGTTGGATTACGTCTATAATTTTTGGTATGCTGACTATTCATATAACTGTCGCACTCACATGTTTGTCCGTGTTAAACATACATTTGATCGTACCAAAATTCTTGGACCTACAATGTTGGGAGTTGTTGCGCCCGTCTGCACGCAGCCTTATGTTAGCAGGAAATAGAACGGAAGAAGAAAAAGAAATAGATAAGGTATCTGTAGAGTATCCTATAAAAGGTGGGTCGTTATTGACGTTTTGGTGTCGTTTCTGGCGGCAGACAGGTGTTTTTATGTGCTGAACCTGTTGTGTTTGACCTAAAAAACACACGCCCATTTGCATTCATATAATACCAAGATCCATATAATTCTGAAGTAGTTTTCGGGATGACCCATTCGCTATATCCGACACAATGCCGATTTTACATGAACTGTGGCTCATCAAAATGAAAGTGGCCGGATTTCTGCATGGCAAATTCGGCATATTGAAGGGCAGCTTTCGGCGCAAATGGAGATTGCAGCTTATTAAAGAGGCTGCAGTTTTTAATAAAAGAACGAAAAACCAGTTAAAGTTTGACATTTACAACGAGTAGACCAACGATCTCGATTTGAGTTGAGTTTCTTCACTTGGTTGGGATGTGCCCGCTGTGAGGGTCTTTTATCAGAAGTCTTGACTCCGGGGGCGGGGTAATAAGCCGTGTTTTAACACTTGGTAAATGTTAAATTCCCCGCTAAGTCCCGGGGGTTGGGGGACCGGGGTTTCAATTGACTGGAGCATAAAGACATTTATTAAAAATCTTTCTCTCTATTTAGATACATGACAGAAGCGCTTCCTCTTCTGAAGGGATCTCCTGAAGCCATGGAAACCGCCATCTTGCTTATCCTCAAGAGAGTCAACAAAATGTTTGAGAAGCTCGTAAACAAACCAGATTTAATGGTAATTATATCAACCACCTCACGCCTCGTAAGAACAACAACATTGCTTTTTTGTGTCCTCCCCCCAGCACTCTCATCCCTCCACTCCCATCTCACATCTCAGCGCTCCCCTTAACAATCCGACCTCCCGCTCCACCAATCCCTACGGCCACCCTGACCCCCATTGTAAGGAACAGGTTTTATCAGTGCTTCTTGCCATTGTTAAATTTTCCAGCGGTTGCCTTGGGTCCAGCGGTACCTTTGAGATAACGCAATACTCTTCGAAACAGAATTTGCGCAGCCGTGATATAACAGTTCAGTGCTATTCACTTCAGTAACTGATGCTTGTACTTTATTGTCTGCAGCGGTGTATCGACTGGCAATCTCTGGACGTTTATATAAAAGGTATTGCTATTTCCGCATCACTTTTCACAAGGGAAGCTAAAAGGAAATAGTTTATGTTTGTTTCTAAGGGGTATGTTTATAGTCCGAAAAGAAAAATTGTCATTATTGTCTTCACGCAGGAGCCCAACAAATTGACTTGCTCTCAACTGTGTGGCTTCATAGCTCGGTTGGTAAGAGCACTGCACCGGCATCGCAGAGATTGTGGGTTCGAATCCCGTTGAAGTCACTTGAATTTTTCAAGTGCATATATGAAACAATTGCTTAAATTGTCCAGGAAGTGTGACGATCATTCCTTCAATTCATTTCTAAAAACCGCACTTCACAATCGTTTTTTTCATTATTGTCTTCGTTGAAAACTCCATTACGCCAGAAACTGACTGATTAGTTTCCCGGTAAAATGCATTTTCTCGTTGTCTCCCCATTTCCTGTTCTATTTGCAGGTCTTTACTTGACCCTATGCAAAAGGACATCCATTGCGCACTCGCCATATCTGAAGGTAAAACGTCAAGTTTTTGTTAACATGTGATTTTATATACTTTATCATTTAATACTGACCGCCATTGATGGATACTGCGTGAAAGTTTCTTCCGAAAGATGTCGTGAAAATAAGTATTTTATGAGCGAGAGCTGGGAAGACCCCCAGGTGAAGGAAGTGCGTTTTTCTTTGACAAATAAGGAAGCAATACACACTTCTCGAACCTTCCAGACACAATTTAAATGCAGTTGAGGTGGCTGAACACAGTTTTTATGTACTTATACTTCCTCTACTGCAATACTGAGGCTCTTTTTGCATGAAAGCTAAAACCTGGTCACAAACAAGCACTACCACAAAGGTTTATATTTTTGACAGTTTGGGTGCTCTGCGGGCTGTTACCATGATATCGCATCTAGATTAAAACAAGGGCTGAAGGATGCTTTGTCTTATCTATGCAACAGCTGTTATGACTGAATTTTAACAGACGAACTTTTCATAATTTGCTGACTGGCGTTTTGTGGTTTTCTGAAGAACGTTTTGTTAAATTTCCGACTTTTTTGATAGACCATTCATTTGTCGTTTGAAGTGTCGGGAATGCCTCGTGTTTATCGAATGTTGCCCGACTAAATCACAGGTCACACACGAAGGAATATTTTTTCAGATCTTTATAAAGCCACTCCTGCCCTCGTCGCGACAAAAACACAAAATCACTGACCGCATGCACCTTAACTGTCAATCAAAAACACTCGGATCCAGTCTCCGATATGAAGTATTCTTATTCCAAATTTCTCAAAAATCTAACGACTGGTTCACGAGAAATTGGGAAAAACAGGCAATAGCGGTCAGTCTCAAATTTTCAGCGTTTCGTGCGCATGATTTTTGATGCTTTGATTTACGAAATGGCAGTGAATTTATACGCATTTGCCGAACCATCGCGAGCAAGAGAAAAAATGAGTTTTTTGCTTTCGCCGCCATATCTGTTTCGTTTTTAAAAATTCGGCCTTTTAAAAATACCGCTCACCGCGAAAAAAAAAACCTGTGTTCAGCCACCTTAAATGCGATTTAACGGAGTTAACAACAAGGAGCGGCTAGGTGCCAGGTGTGCTCAGCGGTTTGTTACATTAGCGCATGCTCCATGATTCCTTGTCCTTGTGAGTTGAAGGACGTATGTGCAGCGTCGTGGTGGGAAGAATGAGCGTTTTTGTTGAGCGTTTGTTGGAGCAATTTGCGTGTCCCTCCTTCCCTTCCTCCCTGTCCACTGTTTTCTAGCAGCGTGACGGGTGCCTATCTTCCGTGCTGCGTGGTGGCTCATGGCTGGGTTGCCAGGATTTGCCAGCCATGGGAGCAGTCTCCATCTAGGACTTGGCAGCCAATAGTGGAAGCTCCTGAATGTTTCAGTCACCCATCCTCCATTTAGCGACACAGTTGTTAACCCGAAAATATGCAGTGCGCAAAGGGATAATCGAAAGTTATTGATTCGGAAATCGAATTGATAAAATCCTAGGATTTCTCGTATTGTTTGCCAGTACCGATGGACATCGAAAATCACGGATGATCTAATTCATTTAAAAATTTCTAGACGGAGAAAAGTTCGGAAGTTTCAGTCCAGCACCAACGCTAGATAAATATTCCTTTACGCGGACATCGGCAACTTCCTTACGAACTTTGAGTTCTAATCATCCATGTTATGTGTTCCGTTGCAGACCCTTGTGAAGATCTGCATCAGCCTTGTTATTCAGGAGCGCGCAGCCGCAGCGGTTTCGGTGGCCGCAAACCTGCCTTTCGCGCCAGTTTTATCCCCGCCCCAGTTTTTCGCGGACACGGTGATCAAGCTTGCTTCACGATTGATGCACGTACTAAAGGACCAGTGTTCACTGAAAGAGCTTTGTGGAAACACAGTAAATTTGGGCAGCCCTGCGAGGACGGAAAAGATTTTCATTCGTTTGATTTTGCCAACTTGTATGAGACTGGGATCCGGAAGAACAGGTAAGTTTAAAGTAGCACTTTTATCTTTCAAGAAAACTGCAGAAGAAACTTGTATTTACAGCAAGCATTTGCTTTGGCAGATCCCAGTTTATTTTCCGTGTTAGCAACTCTCATTCTTACGAGAATTTGAACTTATGACTTGTAAGGACTGCATGAGTGTTCTTCATAATGCCTGAAATTGCACTTCCAAATATCTCATTGCCCAAATTTCTGGACATTGTCAGAACATTGAAGGGAAAGCCCTTATTACAATAATAATAATAATAATATGCGGACCCTTGAAGTTCAATTTTGTTCCTCACTGCCGTCAATCGCTGTAGCGGACCGTTTCAAAGGGCCGCAACACGCTTTGTGATTCGCGGATTTCTATCCAGTTTGTCGGTTTCTGTTTAATCGGTCTGTCGACTTTGCCAGTGGCTGTGAATAATGATTGAGCGCAGTAAAAACGAAAGCGCTAAATGGATTGTGAAGTCTAGAGTGCGCATGTTATTGAAATGCGCAGTAAATTGTATATTGATTGTATATTGTGGTTTGGGATATTTTAGAAACTAAATTTATATTTTAGTAGAGTGGAAACTGTATCTGCCCTCTTGACTGTCCATTCGCTTTGATCTCAGATGCTCCTAAAGCGTCTTTAGAGGATGTTTCCTTCGCACTGAGCTGTTTCCTTACAACTGTCATCACCAAGAACCCGGAAACGCCCGGCCCAGCTCCAATGCGGCTGTCTTTTGTCGAAGATAACTCGGAGCTACCTCGCTCTCTGACATTTGCTGCCCCTCACGAGGGAAAGACTTCATTCGAGGAGATTCCTGATAGTTTGTACTGTGCGGCGTATCTTGGTAAGGGAAGAAGTGAACACTTTCCTTTTCAGGGAAGCAAACCAACAATTAGTTGCAAAAAATGTGGAAATACCTCGGAAGACACTATTACGTACGAGCATGCTTCGCTTCATACGCTGTTTCTCTTGCCCCACCCCTCCGCTACATACAACTTTGTTTCTTGGAGCTTTTGGATCGCTTTAGATCTGTAAAAGTAGTGAAAATATTAGCATGGCTGGTACATCTCTCAATTTTAAGTACTGCAAATACCTGTAGCACCGTCATTTGTAGGGCACGTTGTACCCGGTGTTTGTGGTCTGACCTGTGTTATGTTAGGGCTTGGGGAGGGTAAATGCTCGGAGACATTAGCTACACCAAGCTACTCTGAAATCCGAGGGTAAACAAAGATATATGATGATATGATGATATATTTACTGACTTCTTGTTTCACAGGCCTGAAGGTGCTAATAGTTTGTTTCGAGGACCGTCTTGCTTCTGAGTGGTATCGAATCCATCAGGCTATGGAGACAGTTGTTGACAGCAACATATGTGAGTGGTTACTATGGTCAACAATTTTTTTTTCGTAAACATCACCTTACGATCTGTGATTGATTATTATTTTAAAGCAGAGCGCCCAAGAAGCAGACGAATTTCGGTTCTGCCGTTATCGACTGAATTTGTTATTAACTCATAGTAGCGACAACAAGCCAGATTTACTATAGATTCGAACCGCATAATAGCGGCGATAACAGTGCCGTACCGTACCAACTGAGCTTCCAACTCAACAGGGGGCAGGTCATTTGTTAGGACGCCGCAAACTCCACTGTACCGGAATCGCAGTTGTCAGGGGCTGCAATCTTATTCAAGCCTTAGCGTTAAAGTAAAAACTCAGTTCTCGTATTTCTTCACATTTCGAAAAACTTGTGTTGAATGCTCACCAGGTGAAACTTTTTGCAGTAATTTCGAGAGGAAGACTGTTTATTTTAATTGCATTTTTTTTTAACAGTTCGCCATCACTTTGTGCGGTTCCGACCTATAAGCCCTCAGAGAGCTGGATCGAGGAGAAAGTGACGTCATTTACTCACTAGCTTAAAAATGGTGTGTGTGAATGCGGCTTAATTATTATGCAGAACACGAATTTAATAATCTGAAAAGCAAAGAACTCCCGTGCTGCATACCATACTAGTGAGTAAATGACGTCACTTTCTCCTCGATCCAGCTCTCTGAGGACTTATCGGTCGGAACCGCTCCAAGTAATGGCGGACCGTTAAATCAAGAATTCCTGTCAAAATAAATAGGCTTCCTCTTGAAATAATTGCATAAAATCTCGCATGCCAAGTATTCAGCACAAGTACTTTCGAAATGTGACGAAAAACGAAAAGTGGTTTTTGATCGTAGTAGCACTTTAAGGTGGCTCCCTAGAGTATTTACGAATACCCTCCCTACAGAGCGCGGGTTACAAAAGGAAACGTAGTTAAGTTCTCTTAAAGTTTTCCCTGTAGATATTTACCAGTATGGGTACCGATATAGTAAGGCTTATTTTTTGGGTGTCAATTTTTGGATTATGCCCATTACCATGGCAACATCACAGCTAGTGACAGGCAGATATACTCCTATTTTTGGCCTAGATTCCTTAATATTTATAATTTCTTTCGGTGAAAGTTTTTTGTTCTTTGCCACACTGTGGAAATGATATTGCCTGACACTTTGAAGTGGTAAAAAGTCAAGGTCGTTAGACGGTTTTGCCAATATTCTGTAATTTGCCTTTTTTCCAAAATATATTCGATAAGCTCTGACAGATTTTAACAAATATAGAGTATTTGATAGGAACTGTATGTGGTTAGAACCGTCACAAAAATCAGAAAAACACGCGCGGTTCAGGCTTTACTAGTGCCCGGCTTGCGCGCGGTCTTAAAACTCTAGGGAGCCTCCTTAAGTTCTCTTTCTACGCCTCTCAACTTTCGTAAAGAATAGCGATAGTGGTAATATGGTGCTGTTTTGCCGGTTGGGATTTTGGACCAATCCGAGCACGATGCATATCATTAAAAATTTGAATTTGGGAGGATATCATGTAAGCTATCACGAAAAGTCTCACCCTGGAAACAAAAGAGGCCTGACGACTAGACCGGAAACGTCACGTGAACCGGAAATGATGCCAAAATCACGCAAAATAAAGTGTACAAACGGTTTTTAATGAAAATACAGACTATGTACAAAGTGGGAACGTGTGGGGGTCCTAGTGACCGCCCGTCCTTATCAACTTGAGTCTCCATCTGCCGTTTCCGAGAACGATGGCGTAGGATGTGTCAGGAGAGATGAGTCCAGCTAGTCGGGCCTCTTCCTTGACAACTTCTTGCTGAGTGTATGGTCTCCCCCGCCTATTTGGCCCCCTAACCAGTCAGAGTGCCGCATTTTGACCACGTGACCAAACTGGACCAATCAGAACGCGATGTCCCTCATTAAGCTTCCGCCATGTTGTTTTGGCGGCATGTCTAGTCCAAATATGGGCGTAAGACAGGAAGTGTCCGGGAAATGACGTCTTAGGTCACGCCAGGGTCTCACAGCAAACCGTGATTTTGAATCGAAAAAAAAAGGATAAAACTATGTACCAACAGGAACGTGTGGGCCTTTGCTCGCGTCTGTTAACACCAATCAGAGCATGATACGTATAATCAAAATTTGAAATTGGGACGACTCCATTTAAGGCATCACAAAAAGTCACCCTGGAAACAAAGAGGATATGACGTCATGAGTCACGCTGGACCGGAAAAATGTCACGCAAAGCGGAAATCACGCTTTTAAAGGAAACAAACTTTGCGAGGTCCCATGTGCTCCGGGTAGAATCTCGTGAATCCCGCCAGTGCGGGTCGAACCCTACGGGGGCCTGTTGGTGCGGGTCAGCGGGACCAATGACGTTATGTTTCACCTCAAGGCTCCTCTACCCTATTTTACTTGCATCACAAACTACCACCATTCCCACATGTTTTTGTACATAGTTTTCTCTTGTCAGGGACTTGAGGTTGCTAGGATACTCACACGTTCCTCCCTTGTACATAGTTTTGTCTTTCTTCCATGAAAAATAGTTTGTTTCCTTTAAAAAGCGTGATTTCCGGTTGCGTGACGTTTTCCGGTCCAGCGTGATACCTAGCGTGACAAGTGACGTCATATTCTATTTGTTTCCAGGGTGGGACTTTTCGTGATCGCTTACATGACGCCGTCCCAAATTAACATTTTGATGATATGCATCCTGCTCTGACTGGTCTTAACAGACGCGAGCAAAGGCCTACACGCTACGGTACGCGAGCAAAGGCCCACCATACTACTACTGGCGATCTTTGTTATTTTCAGTTCAAGTTTTTAAATTGATTTAATATCGGTCGATAATAATTTTCTCTTTCTTGTATGGTTAGGTAACGTTGGTTTTTGGGATTTCATGAACTTCTGCGTCTCCTACCGAACGCCTCTTTTCCTATTGATTATGCCGCTCATAAGAACAAAGGTAAACTTACACCATCGCTGGTTGGTTGCTTGGTTGATTGATCGATGGATTTATTGATTGAGAGCAGTGGGGAGGGCGTGAGAGGACGGAAGGGAGGGGTACGGGAGAGGGAGGGAAGCAGGGAGAGGGAAGGAGGACTGACTGAGTTGTCTGTACAACTTCAATATACTTGTGTGACGGCGTTTTCACAGACCGAGCTATTTTTAGATTGACTTTCCCGCGAATTCAGTCTCTCACTGGAGCCTTGCTAGCCAATCATAAGCCTTGCATAATTAAGTGCTTGGACGCGTGCGGAGTGGAACTGAACTTTTCGCGGGAAAACATGTCTATAAATAGCTTGGTTGGTAAAAATGCCGTGACATAGCTCTAGTATGGGAGTTGTACCCTCCGGGTTAAGACTCTCCATTTTTTAATGTAAGTTATTTACTTTGCTTGCCTTTTTTCTGTTTCTGTTACAGGTAGTTCATCTCCGTCACACGAGCGCCGTTGAGCGTGCTTTAAAACAGAGGGTGCTGGACAAGATATCACGGCCGCCTCTGGTGGTAAACTGCCGTAATACACTCGTCACTCATTTCATGGAGGAGTTATCTGCCATCAGACAAAAGCGGCCGACACCAGGATTACAGGAAGTTGGTGAAACAGGAGAACTATGGGAGGACGAAGAAAAGGGAAAGGAGGTTAAGCAAACTTTGGTGCTGCAGCCTCCACCTTTGGGTCGAGAACGCTCCTCTAGCGCCCCAGAAGAACCAACGAAAATTAAAACAGAGGAAGGAAAACCGACACCAATACTGGCGCGGTCAGCCAGCGTGAAAGTAAAAAAATCTGTCTCCTTTTCACCGTCGCCGAGTTTTGATGAAGATCAAAAATCGGCGCATTCATCACTGAAAGATATGGGCAAGGATAAGCGTAAAAAACGTCTTCTGCGAAAGCAGGAAAGTGTCGAGGAAAACGAGGATCACAATAGTAAACCCCTATTAGCAGTGGAGAGTTCAGGTGGGGGTCCTTTTGGGCATCAGCGAGGTGCTACGGTAAGGCCGGGAAAGATGTCCAGGCGTTTTGCCGATCGATTCCGAGCTGCCGCAGCAACTGTGATCGCTGAAAGGAAAGCGTCTGGTGGTGCATCGAGAAGTCCATCAACCGAGGTGCGGAGCAAGGCAGAAAGCAAATCGATTGGTATTGTTGAGAGTCATGGAAAGAGGTTTGAGATGGAAGTTTTTGTGACGGAGGATTCCAAATCTGCCTCCGTTTCTGATCGAAAAGAGTCACAAGCATCGTTAACGCCGCCTATGGCTAAACCAGAATCAGTGACAATATCACTCTCACCCCACAGCTCTCCAGTGAGGGGCTCCCCGCTACAAGACATAGACGCCCGCTATCCGGACGTGTTAGAGGCCATAACGCCTCTCCCTCCCGTTCCAGCTGTTAAATTTAGTGTCCAACAAGACGAAAAGCACCAGTCCAATTCCGTGAATGCGAAGAACGGATCAGTTGCCCCCGAGTACAACTGGACGCCACATCACGATGGAGAGCGCGGGCATCGACTCAATCGGACGCGATGGTGGCACAAAGTTTACTCCGATGTTGAAAACCCTTCTACCGAGGGAGACTTTCAGGCAGTGAATATCCCAGCTTTTGATGACTGTGAATTACAGCGTGAGACTAATGTGTGAAGTACAGCTCCACAACATAAGTTTCGCCAGCCACTAAGGAGTTATCCACGTTTGATGTTAAAACAAGTTGATGTGAACAGATATGTTATTATTAAATTCTCAACCTCGGATAATGCAATTCTAGCTTTCTCATTGGTTCACTGGATCTCGGTTGTCAGCCATTATACCTGCGTTTGACCTTATCTGAAAATGAATGCAGCAAATGTCGCTCAACATAAAACTGTTCGCGGGAAGCCAAGTTTCGTCGAGAAATGAGAAATTACCAATGAGAAAGCAAGAATTGCATTATCCGAAGGTTGAGAATTTAATAAAACAATTATTCCAGTAGCGCTTGTTGGATATGAGACTGGTTAGCCAACTCCGCGCTACGGGCGTCGTTGGCTATTTACCATCTCATATCCAACGCGCGCTCATGGAATAATTGTTAACCAACCAAGCGCGAAGGCCGCACTGGGAGAATAGCGGCCCGAGGTCTTGACAATATGGATCGAGCGCAGCGAGGTCCGTACGAAAAAGACCGAGGACCCATATTCCTCCAGTACGGTCTCCAACAAGCTTGGTTAGTAAGGGATTTATTACACAACCGACGACAGTTTTAAAGGCTTTTCACAAGTGTAGTATAAGATGCGGGAAACGCGCAGGACAGAATGGACCCGATTCTGGTGGATAAAATATTTTCAGCTATCTTTTAACGAACAAAAAAAAACCCGATTAATTTCTTCATGTTTTTATGTGTAAGCAATTACAGTGCCGGCATTATTTTAGCCAACAAAGAAACAAATAATTCGGGATCATTCGGGACAGTACCCGGTGCAATACTTACAAAATATTGGACCAGAAACAGAGCGATCTGATTGATTAACTTAAGTTGTTGACCCTCTGACTGCCTGAGTCGTGTAATAAATATTAGTGATAAGAGATTTGTAAATTAGGCATGCGCGTTCGACACAGATAACTTATATACTTTTATTACTCAACCTTTTTTGTTCATCGGATAGCCCCCCACAGGAACAAGTATCTCTACTCACCTCTCGCTACTTCATCAAGCAAACGAGATTGAGAATAAGACAATATGAGCAACTGTCAGATGTCTTGATGTTGAAGGAATATCTTTTATCTCGTATCAAGTGAAACTAATTCAAACCTAAAAGAAGAATTTCCATATTGATCACGGGAATAGAAGGTTCTTATGGTGTCTTAAAATCGTGAGACCTAAAGTTAACAAAAAAAAGGTTTTGCGTAAGGCAGGAATTCAGTCGTATCCTGTACGTTGTTTTATTCTGGATTCCTGAAGAAGTAATTAGTTTCGAAACTGGTTGGAGAATAAACAAAAATTCTTTGCTGTCTGCTGCTCAGTAGTTTGTTGACCTGTGTTAGAGCATCGTATGACCTTTTCTTTTGTTTAAAAAAAATGCACTGCCGGTGCGGGTTTCTTTATCTCTTCAGTTTTCATTTACCCCGTGATGAAAAGGATGAAGAAAACCGGATAAACGAAGACAACCTTTAGCAACGAGATCCTAGGTTGCGCGGTCTTAGGGAGAATGGGTACTAGGAAAAGGAGAGAGAAATGGAAACGAATTGGTTCCCAGGGTCTTTCCGGTATTCAAAATGGCGGACGTAACGAGTTTAAGTTCGCCATTTTTGTTTCGTTGGCCCCCTTCAAGAATTGTTGAAGCTTCCTTTTGTTGTAAGCTGCAAGGTAAGGTCTTGTCACCTTTTGACCTTCTTGATCATTTTTTTAATGAAATTTATCACAGTCTGGGAAGGTTGCTCGTCGTTTCAAGAGCTCTCACGCTTTGACGAATATGCCATAAGGGACAGCGCGTCTCTCAATCGCAAAATTTCCTGTGTTAGACTTAAGTTTGGCTTAACACGAAATGAAACCTATTTTATCAAAACTAGACTGTGACGATGTCGATCCCAAACCATTCACTTCATGGTAATGCAGGTATCAATGTTTTGACGCAGAGGGAAGGGGGATACCACAGGACGCCCATGCAAACTATGTTGCCGTTGATCTCTGTATCTTTCATATATAAATATCGCTAAAATCCACGATATCGTCATGTACTACTATCACAATCACATATCAAAATAAACGCATTTTACCTGAAATGATGTGTATTGTCGTCCTCGTGGCTGAATGCTCAGGTAAACATCGGACACAAAACCCCTCAAATCACCAAAATTCATCGTTTTCAGCCACAAGGACAACAATACACATCATTCCAAGGTAAAAATACGTTTATTTTGATATAATGTGTGATTTTGATAGTAGTACATGACGATATTGTGGATTTTAGCGATACTTATGTATGAAAGATATAGAGATTAATAGGCACGTAGTTTGTATAGGCCCCCTGTGGGGATATTCCCAACACTTGGGACTGGAAAATAGTTGAAATTTGATAAAATATCCATGCCTGGAAATAACAAAACCATGTAATTACCTGTATTAATAAAAGTAATGAAGTAATTTGAAATGTACTCACCTATATTTTCCAAGATGGCATCTCCTGGAGCTTGAGTTTAGGACCCCTGCATGATCAAATTCAAAATGTCTGCAATGCGAGGACAAATTTCTGGTCAAATTCCCCAGTACCCTAAATTAGCAATATGTATACTTCTGTAAAGCAAGTGCTTCCCACTTTTTTTTTTTGACAACAGATTCCCATGCAAACACTGTAATTCCTGTCATATTTGCCTTCCCAACAAGATGCATCTTACAGTGTGATAAGGTGTATTGTTTACCAATACTGAGACAACCCTAAGTTAACCCATTACTAATGTGAACCTTACCTTTGAAGAATACACTGAGACAGTGTTTCTGAGCTAGCATTAGTAAAGTGTTAGGGTTGTTTCAGTATTGTGAAGACAATACGACCTGTGAAAGAAACCTGCTATAATTCTGGATATCTTGTCACCTGTCGACTGCCATGGCTTTACAGTACCAGGTGACAGCGTGAATGAAAATAATGGCTCATTACTTTACCATCTTCTTTATATATCAATGTATAATAAAACAATTATTGAGTTCAGTTTTTCGTGATATCCAGAATAATCAAGGTCTTGGTAAGTGTAGACAGTAGACCTTAATTTTGTATAATAGGCCATTTCCAAGTTCACACCAGCCTCTTTTTCAAAGCGATGAACTCAGTTTGACCAGTCATAGAGTGTTCTTGACTTTGGGTATTAATCACTTGGCCCTTACAGCCCCATGCAATGTTTTCAGTCTTGAGAAAATCCCTGTATGAGGGTCATATGCATTAGCATGAGCCCAGCCGGAGAAAGCTGTATGGCCCTGGGGCCCATTTCTCAAAAGCCCCAAAACGTTTTGGCATGTTTGGGGTGCCATAATTCCCTCTTTATCTTGAAGTGAAAGATGTTTTAAGCTACAAAACTCTGGAATTAGTTTGCTCTCTCTTATCTTGAAATCGTGTTAGAAGACTAGATTTTCAGAATAAGCAGATTGCAGTTTTACAAATTGCTTTTCAGCCCATAAACGTTTGGGAACTTTCAAGAAATGAGCCCCTGGTGGGAACAAGTCATTATGGTGATAAGATTTTATAGGAGTTCATCTCAACTAATTGTCATCATTTAGAACCAGAAGAGCAAATACAAAAAAAACGTGTTAGATTGATGTTATGTGCAAATTTGAATCTGTTTGTCCAAAGTGAATCTTCTATGTTCTCATGAAGAGTTCAAAGAGGCCATATGATAAAACACGTATTGGCTGAGTCAGGTTGGCCATAAAACAAGAATATTTGGCTTTTATTCTTGGCATACAGAACTTGAGATATTTTCCCATGTGAACTTCCCATGCAGTTAATGACTACATATGTATTACATTTTAGGCATAATGGAAACATTAGCAAACTTGGTGACTTTTTGAAAAATATATCTGCCAATTCATGTGTTTATCATTGTTTCAATGTCATTTTGTTTCCATGATAACAAGATTCTGGTAGTACCTTATGCAATGTAGACATTGAACAGCAGAAGTGTTAGTTTAATCGCTTGCAGCATTTCTTTGTTTCCTTTGATTGTTTTTAAATTGGAGCATAATGATGTGATAGCTACTTGATCTGACGTCATCCTTCCATGTTACTGACCTGAATAGAGACCATAATTTGCCATAATTTATGACCTGCAAGTTTCGTCCATATATCCTGAACTCTTGCAGTGCCATCCTCTGCCAGGCTCAGCAATGAAAAAATGCCAGAAAGCCCTATCAAAAAGGGTTAAAGGTTATAACTAAAGTGATCCATTAAACAAGTTATTTACAGGTGAAGCTATTCTGTCTCTGCCCACTGCAGTACAATCCCAAACTCCTAAAGTAAAGTTACAGTTATGTTTCATGAGAGCTTCAGTTAGAGCTTCTAACGACTATAGAGTCAGAAACATTTTTCAAAGCCAGAAATGGCAATAATCGGTTGGAATCCAAAAAAGGACGGGTTATGAGTTTACATATTGTTTAAATTCCATCATATTAAAAATTTAACCTCACCACCAGAAACATCGCTTTAAAATATGTAAGTTAACCAAGTTTGGTGGCATAGTAAGGGCACTGTGAGCTACGAAAGGTCGCCAAAATTCCATACAGGCGTACCCTATTTGTAACTGGCGTCCCCCAAATCCCTAGTCTCTAATTTTTCTGATTTTTAAAATCATACTACGTGGTTGCAGTTTAACTAAACAAGCTCAAATTTGGTAAACAAACTAATTTTGATATGATCTTCCTTGTGGTGGGGCTCAATTTAATTCTTTTAAACCTTTTTTCAATATATTTGATTTTTTTTATCCCCAGTCTCCTTCTGAGCGTGTTCCAATTAAAGCCGTCACGTGTACGCATTGTGGACCTTTTTTTCGGGACTAAAATAATGCGGATCAATTTCAATTTCACCAAAGCTCTTTTACTCTGTTAATAGGATTGGCAAGCGCCTTGGAAGTCCATGAATTTGAAAAGTCCCTTAAAGAGGCCATTGGAAACGGTGAAATTCGTTGTTTCATCCAAATTCTGAATGGCTGGAGAAGGAAAAGAAGGGAGCTGTCCAAGACTGGATTTGGCAGGAAAACATCTATGTAGCAGAAGCACTCAGTAGAAACGACTGGTTCAGTATGCCCTGAATCCGGGCATGTAAGGTTGCATCCTTAGTGCCTGAAGTCGTTAAGAAGTTGACTTTTCTTGATGAGAATCCTTGAAAAGTCCTTTAAACTGATTTTAGTCTAAAGAAGAGTACGATCCCTGTCTGTATATGCCAGTGATTGCTGAATGAGTCAGCCTTTTTATCATTTTGTCATTCAAAACCCAAACAATACCAAAAGCTGAAAGAAAAAAAGCGAACTTATGGGTGCTCTTCTCATTATAGTGTGTTCGGACGATCGTTTTCTGCACATTTCGTGCAGTTTCACCTTTTTTCTCAACAATTTGTTTCTATTTAGTTCCACTCAGTACGGCTTTATGTGGATGGGGAAACCTGAGTACCTTATCCCAACGTATAGACTAGGTGAGAGTCGGTATTTCGTGTCAAAACCCGGACATTTTCATATGTGTTTTCAGCTTTACTTGAACTTAGGATTAACTTTGAATGATTTTGGTCCTCGACAGGTGTTTTGTGCAAGTGGCTCTGTGACCATCGCCATTTAGTGACAATCTTAACAGAATCCCGTCCAAATACATTCATATTTCGATTGTCTGTTTAGCCTCTTCTCAACGATCGTCCCACTAGTGAACGATAGTAAAACAGTATGAGAGCTGCAGGAATGGAAGACCATCGGGTGTCTATTGATTGATTGTCCGACTGACGGACATACTGATCGCTTGACTGACTGACTGATTGATTGACTGAATGACTAACTGATTGATTGATTGACTGCATGACTGATTGATTGATTGACTGGATGACTAACTGATTGATTGATTGACTGCATGACTGATTGATTGGTTGATTAATTGACTCGTTTATCCAGCTATCGATCAATCGATCTTAGAGGTCGTTTGTTTACAGAAAACTGAAAAGTTACGCTAATTCAAGTATGCTTAATTGAAAGGGCGAACGTTTTTACACGGCAATCAATAAGCCTTATTACCCTCTTTGTTCTTAATTTTTGGTGACTAGATGACACTTCTGTTCTCCTTTTGTTTCAAAGGTCATCCCTCCTGAACGTGAAAACAGAATGTTCCAGGCAACCAAGAATTTGTCAAAGTTTATGGATGAAGTTTTATCATTTATCTAAACAACTTATTAACTTCGCGATGACATCAAAGGAGATTATTTGTGGTCGTTTCTTTGCTTGATATGCGAAAATTATACGTAAGATCGGTGTTTGCCTCTTCACTGCCTCAGTGTTGAAAATTTCTGAACTCTGAATGTTGTCTCTGACGTCCAGGAACCTCAACCATTTATTTGTTATATTATTACAAGAAAACATGCGAGTTAACTTTAGATGGAAACAATGTCTCAAATAAACTGCTTTAAAATATTTCATTGCCCGTTTATGACGATTTGAGATCAATGGTCGTGCCATGACAGAATAAAGAAACAAGATTACAAATGTTATCCTTGTTATTTACTCCAATAACCACAATACATAAACTAAAATCCCTGTACACTGTACACTCTTCATAGTTCAGTCCTTCCCAAGCAAAGTGTTCGTCCTTTGCCTCTCACGCTGACAATGAAAAATTCAGTTCAAATCTGGAAGGTTACTGTCGTAACAAATAACACAGCGACATCCAGTAACTCCAGCAACCTCTTGTTTTAACCCCCAAATTTCGTCGTAATGGAAATTAGTTTAATTTGCATAATGAAATACCTCGTCTTGAAAACGAGGTTGAAAGCCTCACCTTGATAACGAGGCTCAAAGGAAATCAAGGAAAGACATGTTTCGTGTAGTTTCGCTTTACTTTATTCATTTCTGCCCTAATAAAGTATATTTTACGCGGCTACGTCTTATTTTTTCTTCGTTTGCGCGTAAACGCAGTTTATTCTTCCCGGAAGAATAAACTGCGCTTAAGAAAATAGTACATAAAAATCTACCTAGGACATTAGTAGAAGAAATTTTCCAATGATCATCAGCGTTGTCTAGTTGGCACAGTCGGTAGTGCACTAGACTACAACGCAAGAGGTGCGGGTTCGAGTCCTGGCTGCGGTGACGAGGGGTCTTCAAAAGGTGAGTACTGCAAAATAGGAGATAGAGAATAGATTAGTAAATAAGCAAGGAGATAGACGAAACAACGCTGGAAAAAAGGTGAGTGGTAAAAAAAGTAAAAAAAGAAAGGGGGTGATGATGGAAGGGAGAATAAGAAGGGAGATGGCGCCGGGCGGGATAAAAGAAAGGGGGGTGGTGTTGGGCAGAAGAAGGAGAAGAGGGGGTGGACAAGTAGGGAGAATAAGGAGGGAGGGGCAGAAGAACAGAAGAGTGTCAAGGGGAGAGGTGAGAATTTTTTTTTTTGCGTTTTTTGGCCGACAAAAATTTAAAAAATGTGGCAGGCAGCAAATCAACCAATCAGATTGCAGGGTTTGCGAAATTTCCGAAATTTTTGGTCACGTGACCAGAATTGACCAATCAGAGAGCTCGAATTTTGCATTCCGACGTGATCGCTGATCTGATGGTCAGATGCAAATCTCTCGCTCTCTGATTGGTCAATTTGCATCACGTGATCCAAACCCTGCAATCTGATTGGCTGAATTTGCTGCCTGCCATTTTTGGGGGTGAAACCTTTCCGGTTGCGTTACTTTAATCTAGCTTTCTGATTGGCTCACATTAGTCACGTGATCTAAATCATGCAATCTGATTGCGTGATATTTTTTCTGCCGAATTTTAGGGTAACGTTCGCTGCTTAGCTTGCAAAACATAAATGTTTTTTACCTCTGCATTTCCTGAAAGCTTGCTTGCCAACAAAATCTTGGGACACCACAGCGTTATGAGGCCGGCGGCAATGGTTAAAACACTGAAACAGAGGAATATTCGTTACGATTGAATTTTTGCAGCCAAAGCTAAAATAAATTATGAGAATAATTAAAGGCGGAGACAATGGGATGACCTACAAAGGTGACAGTATTACACAATGACTGGACATTGTTAAGTTCCGTTGTCTTGTCTTTGTATTTGCAAGACATCCCATTGGTACCACATTTATTTATTCTGTCGATTTATTTTATTTCTTACCTGTTTGGTGCGTATTTGCCAGCAGAGGTTTTGGAAACCCCAGCGTCTTAAGGCAAGAGGCAACTGTTAAAAACCAAAGGAGAGAAATATTTGCTAAACTTAATAAATTACCAGAATAATAAAGGTCAATACAATACTAATCAGTACTATGACAATACCAAACATCAGTGAGCTATTACGTCGTAATGTTTTATCTTTGTGTTTGCAAGCCATCCCTTTGTTAGCACGACTACATGTTTCAAAATCGACCAAATGTTTTAATGTTCGGTTCGGACCAGATAAGTCGGACCAGATCAACTCGGATCGACGTAAAAACGAATAAGGTCTCGAGGAATCACCCCAACCCTAACCCCGACTTTAACCTTACTGAAACTTAGAGTGAGCAAATCTTACCATATTTGCTAACGAAACGCTATTTTTTACGTCGATCCGAGTCAAACGATCCGAGTTGATCCGGTCCGACTTTTGTACCTGCCCGCTCAGTATATGGAACATCCGCCGGACTGGCAAATGGTTTACACGATCGGTTTATACAGCTGTATTTCTTGCCAGCATAATATAAGTTGCCGCAATTGTTCCCGGGCGAAAGTTAGTCGATGGGGCAAACTGCAATCTTCCTGATAAATATCCCGGCACACTGCACTCTCGATGGTTGATGGTGACTCCAAAACGTCATTGCAGTCTCTTAAGATTACAGTTTACTTTCCTGCATTGTTGTTTGACTTAAGGGCTCCTGTTCAAGGGTGGCGCGTATTTCCGTTCGTCTGAACTCAGTGTGGGCAATAAAACTGATGTTTACTAAGAATAAGTGCGCTTACCTTACCTTATCGATGTTGGAACAGTTCCGGCGTTGCTGTAAAAGGAGATGCTTGAAAAGGAGTTTCAGTGGTGTAGCAGCTCTCGTAAGCTTGTAATTCCACTGGTCCCCCAATGTAGCAGGAGCTGTTGTTTTTAGGTTTAGATGCACCGTTTCTGTTGTCAGTGTTATTGTTGTCTGGAAGGGTAACGAACCGAAGATCTGAGACGTCACGAGAGCTGCTATATGGCTCAGGAGTTTGTGTCCAACTTTCGTCCAGTATAAGCCAATACTGTTACACCAACCTTTTTGTCTCACACTAGGAAAAAAATGGTTTATGAATAAATGTGAATATAGAAGTGTTGTATCAAACTCTCATAGTATTGCGTAGCAATCTGAAAGGCGTGAGATGATGGAAGTGGACTCTTGGAGGGCAGTTTTCTAACGTCGCTGTGGATCTGACACATCAGTTTGGCGGACCTGTTGTAAAAGTTCTAAGCATCTGCTCAGTTGTCTTGTGTACTTGCGTATGCTCATTCTGTCATTAGAAAAGCTATTCTAATTTATCTCGCTGCTAACGTCTCAAACATAGTTGCACTAAAACTTAACTTTAAGTCCAGCTAGGATATTTAGCGTCGACAAGACAACCCAAAAGACATTACCTCTTTTACTTTCTCGATTTTCCCTCTCTTAAGATATAGACCTTCCTGGCTTGGTTTAAACACGATTTTGCCAGTTCAAGGGTAATGTCAAAACTTACATGCCTTGAAAGACACCCACCGAAGCTACATTCAGAGTACAATATTTGAATTTTCTGTTATAAAGTAAAGTAAGTAACAGGAATAAATGTAGTGAAAACTGCACCTACATTAAGTATCCAAGTCTGTAAATGGTTTGAACCCAGGAGTCATATCATAAGTTGATAAAGTAAAATCGTCCAGGGGAACATGTAGTCCTGAGGACTGCCATTGATTGGCGTTTCGACAATCTGAGTGGAAGTTATCTTAAGACTCAAGTGATATGTTTGATATGTGTATTGCCGTCTATGGGTCGTGTAAGTACTCTGGTCATTGATGTGATCTGTGTGATTGGTCGTCTGTCAGGTAAGCCACGATGTTATTGACTGTGAAGACTGTCAACAGTGATTGATTGGTGCGTTTATTGGTCCCTCAAATGTTTGTGGGTCCATCGTCAGTAAACTAGTCAGTTAATTCTGTTGCTTGTTGGTCCTGTTAGTATTGTCAAGAAGTCGTTTGTAAGGTGCAGGTTAGTTGTTGGCAATGGTTCAGTGGAGTTCATTATAAGTTAGTAAGCCAGCTTTCCAGTGTGAGTCGTTGATGGTAGTTCCTACTGTTGCTAAGGCATTAAGCTGAGTCCCAGTCAATTCTGTGGTTGGTCTTCAAATGGTGATCAGCAATGGTATTGTTGAGGTCACCATTTTTAGTCGACCGTTTGTGTTAAGCTGGTCGGACATTCAAATTCCTGCAGGTTTCATCGACATATTGAGTGGGCTGGCACTTGGAGCATGTGATCTTGTAAACTGCTCCCGGTCTGTCGTTAGGTTCAGCTTGTGTCCTTCACGTTCGTAAGTACCTGTCGCAAAGTAGTGATAGGTCTTTGAGCAACATGAATGTTGTAGGATTCTAGAACCCGTGCGATAGTTTCAGAAGTCCCTCTGCTGTAAGGTATGGTCGCAGTAGTGACAGGTGTCTTGTTGGGGTTAGTAATTACCGGACGTTTCGTGGAGGCCAGGCGAGGCCTAAGGGCCATCTGGCGCGACCCTTAAAGTTGCGAGGGAATGTAAAGTGTCACGGGAGACAGAGCCTTGCAAGAAATAAGTTTAAATCTCACTCCAGATGATAGCCCATGTGCACCAGTCGGTAATATCAACTAGCTGGACTATACCGCAGCTACGATTCTGGCTCAAATGAAGAAATAAAAGAGGGATAAAATCACAATTTTATGATTCCAGACCCTCCAAATTTCAGAATCTTGATGTTGATGGCATTCCAAAGTTGAAATATGATCTCCAGGGCATGCATCCCCAATACCCTTTGCAGCGATGTTACCAGGACGCAAGTCAATGCCAACAGTGAATGACTATAGTTGGCATAGCCACTAAAAATTCTGTGGTTCATAAACAACTTCAGGATTTTACTGCTCCCAAGTAAGTTGTTCCAACCTCTGTGAATCATAGGAGCAGCTCATCCAATGCTCAAGGAAGCTGGAGCTTTGTGAGCAAGTACTATGCAAAACTACTGAAGGAGCAACATAACAATGCTCTTGTCGGCTTACCAACCAAGATCAAGGAAGGCTAAACAATGAAGGGCATGGCAGAGAGCAATGTTCAATTGACAATGATACAACTGTTCCCTCCACTGGCAAGTGCCAAAGGAATCAGATATTGCACAATCTGCTGAATCCAGAGTACCTCACAATATCAAATCTGTTTGTGAATCACATGGGGAACTGACATAATTTTCTCAACAACCCATTCAACAGTTTAAAAAATCATATATTGAAACATTAGCAGATGAGCAAAAGGAAGTTGAACTTGTAACAAGAGGGCAATCAGACAACCGTAACCAGTTTGCACAGAAGCAGAACAAAATAATAACTGCTAATGTGTGCAAAGATGTATTTCCGCCCACAAATAACTCTAGATCAAATATGCCAACAAATCTGATTAAAATAATTACGACAAAAGGAACAGTCTACAAGCAAGCTATTTGCAAACGAAACTCCTTAATTACAAAAGTAAAGGCATGATTTACTGTATTGAAAATGAGCCAGTCTGTACAAATCACACCTTTTATCTTTACCAGACAAGAAGGAAGTCACAGTTAAAGAGGTCGGCCTTATTTTGGACTACAATAATACAGTTTGTGCAGCAAACCCTCAGCTGAAAGAATTGCAGCCAGTGTGTACCAAAATGGCAAGGTTGAGCACAGATGTGTTTACATAAAATGCCTGGAGTCAAAGCAAGATGTTTCACCTGAGGTTGCTATCAAAGATCATCAAAAGGAAGCCAGCTACCCTTTTACTAAAAAAAAAACAACTCTTTTGAAATGAAGGAAAAACAGGAATATTGGTTTCAGTCTCAGATGCAGATGGGAATCACTGCTCTTCATGTGGCTGACTTTGTTGCTTTTACCAGCTCAGGATATCCCATTCTTGTTCTGAAGGTCATGTTGTCATGCAGATGGAATGATAAAGTCAAGCCTGCTTGTCATGAAAACTATATAAAAATGTGAACATTATGTGACTTTAAGCTATAGAAAAAATTTAAAGCTTAATTCAAGGGATATCAAAGTGATTATATTCTTATTTCATCTATGTTTGCCATTGAAACAACCCTGAAATGGCAGAACTTACAATTTCAGTCAGGTAACCAGTTTAGTTGGGACAACATAAATTAAAGGTAAGTGAGAAATAAGATGTTTCTCTAGACAGAAATGATTGGATTTTGAAAGTTGACGAACAAAGCACAAACAGTCCATATCTGATCTATGGATCTGTAAATTGAAAGAAGTAGAACTTGATTGCCATGCCTTTATTTGCTTTATTGCTCTTTTGACATGAATGCAAACATTATACCGGTACTCACAATCTCGAAACATTTCCCCAAACTGGCCAGTGGAAGAAAATCTCTTGACTCCCCCAGAACACCCCTCTGTAACAGACCCAGTAGCATCTATACTCTCCCCAGGTTTTTGGAAAAAACGTCACCGGGTTGGCAAATTTTGTGTCAGGTTGCTGTTTTGCCTTTTTCAAACATACACAAATGATATATGCTGGGTATGTAAAAGTCGCACCGGGGAAGCCACAAACTGGCCAGGTAAAATTAAAAATTTCACCAGGTACTGGGGAGGCTTAATTTTCACTGGGTGAAGGGAAAAAAATCCACTGGGTCGGGTTTTACTGGGTCTGTTACAGCGGGGTGTCTCAGACTCCCCTCTGTGAGGGTCAACAAGTCATGGATTTCAAAACCCTTGTCTGCAAGGCCTAGGTACTGATCCCCTGTTTCAATTAGTTGACAGAAGCTGCTCTTCTCCACGATTTCTTTGTCACTGGTTCTTCCTGGATAGAGCTGACTGACAAATGTTATCCAGCCACTGGGTGAGGTACAAACCAGTTGTTTGAATGCGTCATGAGATTTATAATCTAAGTACCTTTCTGAATGCTTCTGATAGTCCTGGAAGTTCACATTTCAGCTCTGTGCAATCTAAAATTCCTTGCACATTTTCATATCTTCCCTTGCTTGAATGAATCTGGCAAGTGTTGATTAATCTTTTCTTTTAAGTCCACGCAGGCAAACTTCCCAGTAACATGTAAAGCTAGTTTGCTTAAGTGACAACCACGTCTGAGACAGTACTTAAGACACATCAATCCTGTGTCCCAGGTCACGCTCGAATAATCCAAGTACTACCCCTGACAGAAACATCCATAACTGACCAATGGATGTGTTTCTCGTTTTCGTTGTTTTTGCTTTTTCTGGCCTTATAAGTAAGGAAATGAAGCGCCAGCAAGATTTCCGTTCACCTTGGCACGTGCCCTGTTGCAGCTAAGTACAGACTCGGAGCATGGTTTAAAGAAGTTCCGAAATGCAATGAAAGCGTTGTAACTCTGAAAACCTATGTAAAAGAAGATACCAACTTCACTAGATGCGAATCGTTCCAAGCCAAATTTTGATAGAGTCTTTGTCTCAGATCACAAATCTCAGCAACTAAATCTCTGTATCGTGGTTTGTCCTCCAAATCCGCCTCCTGGGGCTCATTTTTGGACGAGGTCAGTGCTTCACACGCACCAGTCGTGCTCTTGGTTTCCATATCCAAAGGACTGGAGAATGGCCCAGTCGTTTTGTCCCCTAGAATTCTTGCTCCCTCAGACCTATTGCTCACTTCGTTGTTACGGGCTGACCATGAAACCAAGGAAGGAACGGCATTCTTTTTGCAAGATCTCACCGTGCACCTGTCAAACTCTGGCTTTCTGCAGTCCGTCTCTGCAACGTGCTCCGAACAATAATATAGGGCTTCGTTGGAAGCCAATTTTTTGTCACTAAGTTTCACCTTTATCTCCCATGTCGGTTATCAGAACGATTGTTACACAATGCGGCAGTTTCCGTTTTTCGCTACAGTTTACCGTCGCACAAACAAGGAATCCGGAAACCGGAATCCAGAATCCGGAATAACACTGAATTAGGCCTAAAACTTTTGTTTATTAGGCCTAAACAAAAGTTTTTTGGCCTAATTCCAGGGTTATTTGTGATATGAGTGCAAACGGAAATCCGGATTCCGGATTGCCGATTCCGGATTCCGGATTCCGGATTCCGGATTCCGGATTCCAATTTTCGATTTCCGGGTTTTAGGGTTGCCCTCACACAACCATACAGTTAGGCAATAGGCCTAGCTGCTACCGCCCTACAACTTCAAGCTCACTTCAGGCAAGCGGCCTTACCGTTACACAACCTTACATGGAGCCTACAGGCTGCCTTTACTGCAGGACAACTATTCATTAAAACGACTGTTTCATTGACTAATTTATAGTATCAGAGTTTGACTTTCAAGCAGTTGTTTTTACCTCTCTGGCTCAGAGTGAAATTTCCTAATATAATGAGCACAAACACAAAGTGTTTTAATTTGCGTAAGATTTTGCCTAAATGCGTAGAGGCTTTTTGTCAATCAAAACCACCGCTATGTCAGTTTGCCCTCCTGATAGTCCTTCGTCGTCATCGTCATCATCATCAATAATGGGGACATTGGGTTTTTTTTTTTTGCAACAGATGGACAGGTTGTAAACCCTTTACTCCTTGGAGCTCCCCCATTGTCGAGTAAAATCTCTATTTGGAGTTAAAGGGTTTAAGAATAGAGAGAATTAAGGTTTGAACCCTGTGGGACTAACTTTGTTTCATTACATACTAGAAATTTGATATGCTTACCATACAGACGTTGGATACAGCTCGTTGGTTCGTTGATGTTAAGGCCTTGGCGTTAACGAAGAAAACGACGTAGTGTCAAGGGTGCGTCCCTGTCACTTGTATTGCTTGCTTGTCACGCAAGTAGTTTCTTTAGATTGCTTGGACTGCTTGTCACGCAAGTCCTCAGGATGACGCAGAGTGAACACGTCGGGTGAAGAGCAAAATCTTGTTGAAAACAATAAAAGAACAGAACGCTATACGGCGACATACTTGAAAATTATTGTTATTATTTTATTTATTTATTTATTTATTTATTTATTTATTTATTTATTATTCTTTTCTTTTTATTTTTTTTTCCTGCACAAAAATGGGGGCTTTTTCCCCCAGTCGCTCCCTCTGCGCGGTCCCTGGATACTGAAGCCTTATTAAAAGACAAGGGAATCTCTCTGGATTTTCCAAAAGCAAAATAAGAGCCCTGAAAGTAAATATTAAGCGGCTCGGGCGCTAAATGGAATCATCACAACAGTTTTTAAATGACGCTGGATGACCAAAATAATATTAATCCCCTGAGAACTGAACTTAATTCTTATAACTATCTGGTTCAGTAAGCCAGTATGGGCACTAGACAAATGGATAAAAAGGATCTATAAATTAAATACAGAGTGTGCACCAAAGTCTGGACCAGAGCTCTTCTCTTTTCTGCATGACTTATGCGCAGCCATAAGACCCGAGGCTCTGGTGACGAGAAATAGCGCTCAATTCCTGGGGGACTGGTTCAGTACACCAATATGGCCACCATGAACTCACGTGCATGAATTCTATTCAAAACCATAGCTGGCACTCGTTAATAAAATCAGCAATTCCAAACCTCTACAGTAAACAAACCTTGAAAATTTGTTTCAAGCTGCTTGACAGATGAATCGTCGCAGCAAAATCCAAAGATTATTCCATGACGGAGACTAGGAGCAGTTAACTTGAGTAGAGGGAAAAAGACTCTTGCTAGAACCAAAACTGCATTTGTTGTGTTTACGCCGAGTATAAAGCGTATGCAAATGACGTCACGGCGGCCATATTGGTGTCCTCCAGGAGTTTCACTCTGTTCTTATGCAAACATTTTCTATTGTTTCGGTAAAAAAAATCATGTCTGCCGATCAGATGCGTGATAGGCACTATTGCTTTTGTCTGATCAGGAGGTCTCAGGGGATTAACGGACACAATAAACATCATTTCACTACAAAACACAACCTCGTTCCCAGGGTTTTTCTCCGCCGAGGAGGCGCCCGCCCCCTCCTCGGCGGAGAAAAGCCCTGGGAACGAGGTTGTACAAAACAAAGTAAAATAACGGAAATAAAATAGTAGTACCAGGCATCACGCGTCTTACAGCCACGGGGTACAAAATTTCAACATTTTACTAAAACTATTTTTAATCAGATATGCAAGGAGTGTGTTCGAAAAGTTGGGCAAGTGATGAAATTCAAGATGGCGCCAAAATAAGATTCGGTGGTTGCACAGGACACCCAGGGCTCCAAAGGGTGCAGCTAAATTATAAATGTGTGTGAACAGTTCGTGCATGGTATTTATTTATTTATTTATTTATTTACTCATTTATTTCTATCGTTCATTATTCCCAACATATTTAAAAAAAGGTTCCAAAATATACGCACTGAATTTATCTAAAATGGCGCGGGCATACTCCCAAAACAAAAATGCCAGTGTTCCTTACAGGATTCGAACCTATGCGTTTCTAGTTACTTATTGCAGTGTCTCAGAGACTCTACCACTGAGCCACGGGAGCCACACCGATGGAAAACTGTTTCAGTTTGCATCCTGTGCCAATTATGGTTCAAACCCTACATTACTTGATATTTCTAGTGTTGCAAAGCTGGGCTCCGATGTATAGCTTTGAATTCCGCTCGCGCCGGCACTCACCAGCGATAAGTAAAAAGTTTTCAATCCCCGCCAGGAAAAATAGCTAAGCTTGCATTTCTATGGTATATAGTAATACAAAGTGTCAAAATGAGTCAAGTAGAACTGCTTTTCATGAGAGCCGTAGAGGTACAAAAATTTGAAGAAACCGATGCAGCCAGAAAACAAACTGATAGACTGACCCGTTCCAAGCGGACTAGAAAACCCTTTGGAAAAAGCTTTGCTGAAGGTTTTATTGGGGCCTTTGGCATTCAAAGTAGTTCTCTTTGAGGTGTTTAAATCGGGAAAAGATATAACAAAGCAATGCGTTCTGTAACGCAAGATTAGATTGACGAAGTTCAGTGTGAAGTGGCATTCAGGTTACATTGCGCACTTTCTTTCTTTACAACACTGTATTTGGGACATTGCCGGAGTTGCTGAGGCCACAAACCCTGCAGCTCAAAATCATTTTCAGGTAGATGTCATAGGTCATAGCTACCAGCTTTATAGACATTAGGATCTATGTTCGATCCCCTCTAAGAATAATCGACCTCGATGCTGTTCCGCACAAGCAGGCCTTTAATTCAGTACCGTTTGAGTTACGGTTGAAATACTTTCCCTGATGCTTGATATCGTTCGCGGGTCCACAGAACGAATTCCTGAAACACAATAACACCGTTTCTGTTGGCATCCATCATATCAAACAATTCCCTTAACTTGAAATCGTGAATTGGCGCATTTAACTTCTTCATCCCCCGAACGAACTCCTCTTTACTAAGTCTCTGTCCAATGCCGTCTTTCGATAGGATTTTGAACAATTCAATGAAACGAAGCCCTCGTGTACGCACAAAGGCCAAGTAAACGTCGGTAATATCTGGTTTCTTGGCCTGATCCGACTTGCGCTCCCCGGTAATACTGATATCCCAAGAACACGTGAAAGATGGTCTTCCCTCGAGCACAAGCTCAAGCTCTCGAGCACAATCCTTGTCGAAAACAATATCATCCATTTGTAACTCTCGCAGAGCGCTGGATGGATTTTTCTGAATGGCCCTTAAAAGAACACAGGCGCCATAGCTTTGGAATGGATTGCGTCCCGTTTTCAGAACTTCCAAGCTTTTATTGGTCCTTAAGAACTTGGCGATCGCAAACACGCCCTTGTTAGTGATACAGTTGCTTCCTACGTCCAGAACTTTGAGTGTTTGATTGTAGAGCAACGCCTCTTGGATTGCAGCAATGCCATCGTCAAGGAGACCATTCCAGGCGATATTCACTTCTCTGAGGCGTGTGTTAATTTTCAAACCCTCAGCCAAAGCACGTGCCCCTTTGACACGAATGCTGTTCCAACTAACATCCAAGAAATCCAGGACGGCATTGCACTTGATCGCCAAACCAAGGAGGACGGCTCCTTTATCACCGATGTCATTGTACGACAAATTCAAGTACGTCAACGGTGCATCTAACCGCAGTGATTTACAAGTCGCAGTAAGGCTTTTTCCTTTCATGTTGCACTTGCTGAGGTTAAGTTCTTTAAGGCTGTTGTTTTGCATGAGCATATCTCCAAGCTCATCGATGCCCCTTTTGCTAACCAGATTTCCTGATAGATCCACTTTAACGATGAACCGGTTCCTCTTCAGCATCTTCGCAACAGCTACGATTCCCTTATCACTAATGCCATTATCGTGCAATTGTAAGTTGGTAACATTAGTGCATCCTTCCAAAGCGATACACACGGCCCGCGTCCCAGAATCTCCCAGACCATAATGATTAAGATCGACGTTTCCGGAAGAGCATTGTTTTAGAAACCTTGATGATGGCACGATATCACTGCTCTTGCACGTATCAAGATAAATTTCCTCGGGTGATCTTTTCGGGATCTCAACTTGGTCCTGCGGCTTGTCTTCCACTGATTCATTGTTAAAGTTTTCGTCCTCCAGGTCTGTATCGAAGAACTCGTCGTCATCCATTTTACGCTTTGAAGTAGAAGTTAATGAGTTCTAATGGTATAAACTCAGTTCCTTTGCTGTGGTAGTATACGTAAGAAAAAACTAGAAATCACCCCAGATTTCAGTCCAAAGCATGAAAAACGTCGGTAAACCGGATCACTTGCAGGGTGGCTTGGTTGAGCTCTCTAATTAATATTAAAATCCTAATGTAGAGTTTCCTAGGTGCGCTTCACTCAAAGTTTTCTTGCCTGTATAAGATACCCTTCCTCTCAGACATGTTTCCCACCTGATCGGAAGAAGATGAAGTGAGTAGCAGTGATAAGTTTCAACCAGATATATTCGCACTGCTCTTCAGCAACTTCGACACCAATCAAGTGATAGTTGAGTAGTCGAATGTAGATCTTGGCAAATTTTTAACCTTGTCTCACGAGAGAAACATCATAGCTTTCCGAACCTTTATCAATCTGGGGAAAAATCAGCTCATAATTCTAACCGTGTTGTTGAGAAATCTTTTCGTTACTGTAACCCTACTAGAGAATTTCATGCAGTTTAAAAGTGTGCGCATCTATCGCCGAAGATTGGCTTGTATGCTGCAGAAATGCTAATTAGATTAAGGTGAAGATTTCAGACAATGTTTATTTTTCAATTTTCGAGAAAATGTATATAGACTATATAGTAACATAGATCATTTGGTATAACTGCTGGGCTAATTGTATGGGGTACTGCTGTAGACAAAAGAAAGTAATGACAAAACACACTGAGAATTCATCTGACGAGATCTGTGTCTGCTCAGACTAGCCTCGGTCTCAGCATCTTAGGCAGAGCTTTGCACTGATTTGCCGAGCGCAGTTGAGAAGTTCAGTGCTTAGAGATCTCTTTAACTCAGCATAAGGCCAAGCTCGTTGATATAATCGATTGTTAATTAAAAGCACTGCATGACGATAATAGCCAATGAAACATTAATGGAATTTCCCATGAGAAAGACTTTTCCAAAGATATTTTATGAAATAATGATAAATATGGTTTTCTTGTGTTAAAATCAGAAAGAAGAAAATGTATATACCATACATGAATAATTGAAACCACTACGATCTATCATTATTAATTTAATTCAACGATGTTTCCACTCTACGCCACTGTCTTTACAAAAGAAAAGGAAACGGCAGGGTGCACTGGTCAATTAGTGATTCATTTCGCCTTGTTTTAAATGCAACTATATTGTAACGATTATAACGATTATATGAAAGTGCTGAAACTCGGTGAGAAAGTTATAAAGCAGTTTTCAACAGTCTGATTGGTTCCCCGGGCAATATTCGAAACACCACGTTTTCAAAGGTATTAACATAAGGTCCTTGCTATATCTTCGTTCGCGTAACTGGTATTGAGTAATATGGTGCAACGGAGTTTCCCTTACCTGGTGAGTTATTAAAACGATATAATATACGGTTTAGATGATTTCTTATTTCTCAGTACCTGAAGTTGATCCTCTCGACATTATGCTCGTGCTTTTGTTTTTGTTTTTCTTCTTTTGAGAAAAGAAAGATTGTGTACTTTGAAGGGGAATTGTCTGGATTAAGGGTTCAATTCTATCACTTCTGCCAATAACTCTTGCTTCATTTTCTAAATTTTCTTGGAACGTGTGAGGTTATTAAGCAAATTAATGCTCTGCCTCCCACCTGTTGGGATTTTAGATAATATCCTTTTTGTCCAAATCATATTGTTTTGTTTATCGATTGTCCTGGGTCGACGTATTCCATCTGTCGTTCTCAACCATAGCTTTGCCTAAGTAAATTTAACTGAGTGATTTCATTTCCTCTCTTTTCATGCAGTTCAAACGGCTCATAAAGCTCATCCAAGGAAACGAGCACGCCTAGAAGAGTTTTTCCTGTGTGGTCCTCTACACTTTTCGGAACAATTTGGATTAACAGTTAAGCCCTCGTAATTAAAGCTAACGCTGAACTTTAAACGATCCAGCCGGCTCGAGATAATCCCGACTGGTCTATTCAATATAGGGCCGCGGATGGCCATCGAGGCTTTTTCTTTTTCATTTTCTACACTCTTTAGTTTGCTGTTTTATCGTCAGAAACTCCTGAAAACTAACTAAGCCATCGCCGTCAACATCAAGGATGCCAAATAACTCTTGCAGTTGCCCTTTCCTCATGGGAACTCCAAGCTTGGTGAGACCTTGCGCAAACTTGTCGTGATCCATTCTTTGCCCAGTGAAATTCCCTTTGGTGATGATCCTGAACAAGTCAATGAGCCTCCATCCACGAGTGTTGACAAAAGATAGAAATTTTTGTACAACAATGGGTGTTTCGGATGCGTTTCGTCTCACCAATGGTAAGGGCTTCCGCGAGTCTCCTCTTCCCTTGATAACGGTACCACACCGGCATGTAAAACCCGGTCGCTCTTGCATTAACTTCTCAAGCTCTTGCACGCATGCCTGGTCTAAGGTCGTGTCGTCCAAGTTCAACTCTTTTAACGCGCATAAAGAATGTTTCCTGATTGACTTGAGAATTTTGTAAGATCCATAATCATGGATTGTATTGCGACCGATCTTGAGAATTTCCAGAGCGGTGTTGGTGCGTAAGCCCTCCACTAAATTTTCAGCACCTATTTCGTTGAAACCGCAGTTGGTGACATCCAAAACCCTCAGATATCTGTTAACTTTAAGAGCTTTTCCCAGTTCCGAGGCTCCTTGGTTGGAGATACTATTTCGCGAAAGACAGAGGCTTCGAAGAACTGTGTTAACTTTGAGACCTTTTGCTAAGGCAGATGCACCTCGTAGATGGATCGCGTTCCAGCTGAGGTCCAACTCCTCTAACGAATGATTCCTTCTCATGAAAGATCCCATCACCATTGCGTCTTCATCTCCAAGTTCATTTCCCTTCAAATTTAAAACACGCAGGTGAATCCTGTCACCTTGCAGAAGCTTGTGAAGATCTCCTTCCTGTAAAGCACAGTTTTCTAAGCTTAAATTCCTTAACGAAGCATTTTCGTCTAACATCTCACCAAAACGTTCGACTGCTTTCGTTCCTAGTCGATTTTCAGAGACATCTAGCTGTGAGATGAAACAGTTGTCCTTCAGCATCTCAGCAAGGGCCTTGGCTCCAACATGTGTCAAGCTGTTGTCGTGAAGATTCAATTTTGTTACCGTTATGTTGCTTTCCAACGTTGCAGCGACAGCAAAAACACCATTGTCGCCAATGCCGTAGTGCTGTAGATCAGCCGTATCAGTGCAGAGCTCCCTTAAAAATCTTGAAACTGGTGGAATGCCCAGTTGTCTGCATGTTTGTAAATAAGTTTCCTCTGGTGTTTTATGGTAATCTTTGTCTTTTTCAAAGCTTTCCTCTAAGTCTGTGTCATACTCCTCGCTGCCACTTTCATTATTCTCGGCATCACTCACGCGAGTACACTTGTCCAGTCTGCTCTCTCTTATTTCATATTGAGTTGCGACTGTACTGTTTTTTGTAGAAGGATAAGGATCCATATCTAGTGTCGTTGATTCCCAGTGTTGTTACTGTTGTTTCTCCTGTGTTCCTGTTGCTGTTGTTGAAATTCTCCTTCTCCTTTTCGTTTCCCCTTTAGCTCTCCGTCTCTTTCTGCTTCTGCTACAGTTTCTTCTCCTTCTGTTTCGTCTTCTCGTTTTTTTCTCTCATTTCCTCCTTGCTCTTTCTATTTCCTTGCTTTGTGCTAGATTGTCAACTCGTCGTTTGCTATATTGAGTGCAAGACCATTGCCTTCTATATTATCCTGTTTATTTTCCGTCATCCATTGCACGCACCTTGTCCTTGATATTTGCATGGTATTGGTTAGTGATTCGGTTAACATTTTTAATTAGTCAAAAAGTAAAGTAACTCGCTTATATGTCGTAGTGACCGCTACAGAGTAATCAATATTATTTGAGAAGGATGGCTTGCTGGGTTGTAGAACTTCCTGTGACCGGACATGAAATATTTATACCGTAGGAAAAATGCGGTTACAAAATTATACCAATTCAACACAAAAGCGTAGATTTTCCTCAATGGCTTTGGCACCAATTACATCGGAGAGAACATCGCGTTTTATCGTCTTTCGGTTTTCTTTTCTTTTCTTGACCACGAGTATATTCATCGCAAATTCCCTTGTTTGGAGAGTTTGTGGGTATCTTTTAACTGCTGTTTGGGTGCGTTTCTCGAAAGCCTTGAGACTTTTAGGGTCGATTTGGGGAGCCAC
The DNA here is from genome assembly GCA_014634185.1 of Astreopora myriophthalma. Classification (NCBI taxonomy): domain Eukaryota; kingdom Metazoa; phylum Cnidaria; class Anthozoa; order Scleractinia; family Acroporidae; genus Astreopora; species Astreopora myriophthalma. The sequence continues at coordinate 2,352,954 of BLFK01000292.1, forward strand.
ATTTTCCTCCGTATCTTAAAGCCGGACGAACACGTTTCTCGTCAAGAAATCTTGTTATAACCATGCCCTTTCTTATTTTGAAAACATGATAAAAGAACAGCTTTTCAGGGTAAGTGGATCGTAGCTTTGCAAATCGCTTTTCGAGCCCGAAATGTTTTTGGACTTTCGAGAAACGTGCCTCTTCTGGCCTCACACTGACTCCACCCCTTCATCACCCGGCAGGAACGCCTTCAGTGTATTCGGTGTCCTATTTAGGTTTTTGGGTCTTTACCTGACAATTTCAATGATATAGGATATTCTAATATTTTTCGACTCTTCTTTTTCCGATTCATTCACTGAATAAGCACGGCAACCTTGAGGAGCATTCTTATCGGACTATTTCGGAATGCACGCAATATTTGGTAATGGTGTTCTTTTAGGACCCTTTCCGTGTTCGGTATGAATGGACCGGAAGAGTATTATGTTTATCCCATTCCCCTATAGCAGCATGAACGGAACGAAGGGAATATAGTAGACTCGGAAATTGAGGAATGCGCGTTCTTTTGGAAAAATGATGGCCAGGAGTCGGGTCCAGATTTATTCTACGGTAGTCCGAGGGTCGTCTGCACACGAACTATACTGTTTTCCGAATACGCGTTCTTTTGGATAGGCCTTTTCCACTCATTCGCTTATTGCTGAACCGGAAAACGAATAAAGAGAAATTTTCCAAAACTATGCGCCCTTTACGAATTCGGCCGACAGTAATTGGCTACCCGCTGTTGTGGTCACCACGCCCAAGGCTAAGTAGCGTGTAACACGCGCGTGGCATATCGCATTCGCCCTCTCTTCTCGCTTGTTTACCAATGCCAGACGTCTTGGAAAAAGCAAGGCTGTAATGAAATCAGAGTCAAAACAATTTCAAGGAATTATATAAATGACGATTGTTGTGTGTCCGAACTGATAAGAAGAAAATCGGCATCTCGTTCGCACCCCGGTGTTTACTTCAAAAGAATGGAAAATGTCGAGGATTGCGAAAACAAGTTTTTGTGTGATTTGTTTGCGATTCACACTTTCGTGTTTTGCAAAAGAAAACACGCAAACTGAAGAAAATCACAAGTAAACAATTAACAAAAGAAAGAATAGAAATTCCTGCATTACCAGTGCCAGTGTGATTTTCACAAGCACGTGCATGCGCATTTCCGAGCTATATATAAAAATCACGGGACGCTCAGATCCAACGCAGTTTCAAAATGGCCATGACTTCTTTGCAAGTCGGTTCGTCACTGGAAAATAATCCCTCCCCCAAAGACCCAAACATTTTGTACAAGTTGAAAATTACTCTCTTCGACGAGCAAAGTATGGATGAAGACGGTCGCTGGAGAAGAGTGATAGTTCCAGCGAATTTCTCGCTATAGGCACTTCACATTGTGATACAAGAAGTGTTCAACTGGCAAAGCTACCACATGCATTGCTTAACGTCGGTGGATGTAGAAGATGGCTTAGTGAAGACGAAGACGATAGCTCGGCCGAAAAACCACAGACGAAAGTAACGCCACCTGACGGCTTAAAACATACTCCTGTGGGGTTCAAAGTTGAGGACGCTTACTGGGACATCGCGCATTTGACTGAAGTAGGAAAAGGAAACGGACTCTACGCACGCCATTCTCACGTTCACCAGCGTTCACACTTCATGAGCCCTCAGCAGATTCGAGATGAGCGTGTTTACAAACTGTGCGATGTTTTCAATGAAGATAATTGCTTTCTGGAATACGAGTACGATTTTGGTGCGTCCTGGACCCACGTCATTGAGTTCGAAGGGGTGTCGGAGGACGTGGCTCAAAATGGCGAATACCCCACGTGTACTGAAGGAAAGGGAGCGAACCGCATGGAAGACCGCCAAGACGAGAATGAAGACGGAGAGCTTCGACCCAGTTTTAAGAGAAAGAAGCAAGCAAGCAAGCAAGCACAGAAGAATTTACGAAGGATTTTTCGATGGCAAATGGCCAACAAAGTTTGATAACTTAGCTTTGCCCAAGTGCTACGTGTGTGCTTGGTACGCTGTGAAACGAGGAGGTTGTCGGAAAGGCTCTTGCGACGGAAAATCTTGCGCAGTTTGTCTTAAGTCGGATTTGATAAGTAAATCGATTGCTATGCCGGACGAAAAAGCCGAGAGTGCTTTTGCGGCAACCGAGGAATACATCAACAAACTGAAAAAGGAGTTGTTGTTTTTTTTTTGTGCAGAAAGTTTGCTCAGTAATCAAGTTCTTGCAAATTTGAAAGCTAAAATGACTTTGACCTGGTTAGCGTATTTAACTGAATTTATTTTCTTGAAAGAAGTTGCTCTTATTTCAAATATTTGTTTTAGGTAGCTGCAGAGTGTTAACCAAGCAAACAAGTTAAGAATATTTTGCCCTTTCCACAGAACCACCGCCATATTAAAACGGTAACGTTGTAAACATTTTATACCATAGTTCATTTTAGAATCGCATAATTGAATAAAATCTTGCATTCTGATTGGTTAACGAAGCAAGGTATTTAGCGTGGAATTGCGAGTTGAAAACGAGGCTAAGTGATAGTTTCGCATCTACGTAACGACTGTCGTCAAATTGAGATTCTTTTTTTCTTATTTTATTCAATTATGCGATTCAAGGAAAATTCATTACCTGACTCGTGAATTCCGCGTTAAATTGCACTTGAAAACCGATATCGCAATGAGTGCGATATCGGTTTTCGCGTGCAATTTAACGTGGAATTCCCTCGTCAGGTAATGAATTTTCCTATAAAATTAATATACATGAAGAAATTTCTCTATTCTGATTGGCTAAGAGAAACGCAGTGTTTAGGAAACACGATGCAAAAAAAGGTAATTCAGTGCAGAAAAAAGGAAATAGTGCAAAAAAGAGAACTTTTTGCGGCTTAAAAACTTTTAAAAAACATTGAAAAACCTGTTGTTTTGACTGAACGCGTGATGGTATATTTGCAGGGTTTGAATAAATTATTTTTGCACGTGATTTACCAGCGTTGCTTCTGCATAATTACGATAAGCTGCCTCGCAATTTTTTCACGAATATTATTAATAAGTAATCACATGATTTTTCTCGTGCAATTTGGAATAAATGATCACTCGTAATTTGTCAAAGACCACAAATTGACCACAAAAAAGACCACAAAAAAATTTACTCGTGCTCATTTATTCCAAATTGCACTTGAAATCATGTGATTACCTGTACAAATTAGCACGTGCTTTTTAGACAACTTTACCGGTTGTGAACGCTATATTTTCCTCTCTACCCAGTCAGTCTAACTTTTGAAGCCGTTTATACTGTTTTTATTAACATAAAATACGTATATTGTTTTTCTATCTAAAAGAACTTGCATTACGAATAGACCACCTCGCAGTTTTCGCCGCCATTTTGACGGGAATTGAAGTGTTTGTATGGGAATTCATGGCCAAAAAGTGCGTGAAGCCCTCCTATCCTACCTAAAAATAAACTTATTGATAATTTCAGTTTCTAAGCAAAGGGTTTTAATGACGAATTGAAGTGCCAGAGTACATTCTATGTTTTTTGTTTCTCCATACATTCGTCCGTAAATTCCCGAGAAAAAAATTACAGACGAATGTAGGGAAAAATTCGAAAAGCCAGGGGCGCTTTCTGGCTCGGTTAGTTCTTTAATTTTTTTAAGTGAAACACTTTGCCTTCTACGTTAAATTAGCGATATATTATTTTTAGAAGAATAGGAACTAAAGGCATTCCTTTTGCCAGCGACTTTCCATACAAACACTGTACCGTGACGTTTGCATAACCGCCAATATGGCGGCGAAAACTGCGAGGTGGTCTATTCAAAGTTTGTAAACTTTCCAACCCACGCCGGGCGAGCAAATAGTGCTTTTTAGTTACCTTGCATTATGCCCCACATCGCGTTCACTTTGACTTGATAATTACCATGGAAGACAGACCGAGTTAGCATCGTTAAGGGCTCTCAAACTAAAGCATCACAGCACTGTCTCCACGAGCAATATAAGGCAGCTTCTTCTTGGAATACAAAGGCTTCCATTCTGATCGCAACAGATCTTTTTTGGCAAAACATGATGACTTCGACGAGAAGAGGACGTATAGTTTTTGACACCGTGGGCGGAAACTGTTCCTTACACCTATATAGTGAGAACAGTTCCTGAAATTTGAGGAAAGAAGCAATTAATACAAATGGTGAAGCAGCCGGTGACGCAAGAACATTTTCCCGCTCTTTTCTCACCTTCCACGTCAATGTCGGCCCAGTCTTCCAGTGCACATCTCACAGTCGATGGCAGCGGGAAAATAATCTATGTTTAAAAATTATTTAATATTTTTTCTTTTTGCACAGAAAATATTTTAATGCACCCGATGCTTGCCGCTTCAAAAAGCCGGAATATATAAGGCTTTGACAGCTGGAAAGAATATTTCACTGAAAGCGTTCAAATTTCTCGCACGACGAAGAAAGGACTCGGCTTGGGTAACCTGTGGCTTCAATTCGTACGCGAAAGGTGAAATTGAAAATGAAAAAAACAAAAACAAACAAACTAAACGGTAAATCTAAAAAAGTGATAATTTGTAGAGTTCTTCTAACTGCTGTTAAATTTTTCAAATGTACCATGACGGCCAATCATATTTTAACAATCCAGTTTATTTTAGCTTCCTCTGCAGATTTTTTTTGGCTCGTCAGGCAATCTTTCTTCGTTGGGATGGAAAGATTGCGTGACGAGCGAAATTTGGGGAGTGATCGCATTTTTACAAGATCTCGTCGGGGTTGCCAGTTTGGCTTTTTTTGGGCCAAATAACTCGAATTTGGCCTTTTTGAAATCCGTTTGGCCGGGAAAATAATAGTTAGCCAGCCAAAACGATTCTGGCGTATTTTAGCCTTCTCAAATGTTGTTGTCACACTTTTTTATTATTACGTATTTTACTGATTTTACTCATAATCAATACTCGAT
>BLFK01000292.1:2368985-2381248 GCA_014634185.1 Astreopora myriophthalma
AAAAAAAAATGAAATCATCTTTATTATTCACATTTCCTCCACTTCCCACCTGTTCCCAAATCCTACCCTCTAATTTTGTTCACACCCTCCCCTACACTTCAAAGACCTAAACCCCTTACCCACCCACCCACCCACCCCTCTCACAAAACCAAGATAAATGAGTCCTGTTCTCTTGGAGGCAAAATGGAATGATTATGCACATTGCACATTAAACGCAATCTTCTACCTTTGCTCCCATGACAGCTACTTCAGCCGTTGGCCAAGCATAGTTGAAATCACCTCGGAGATGTTTGGAACTCATGACATCGTACGCACCCCCGTAGGCCTAATGTAAAAACAAAACCAGCCTCCAGGTTTTTATTTACACCACTAAAGCTCAACATAGAATTTGTGCAACTTTTCAAATAGTAATTGCACCTTTGCAATAATTAACCAGTGAACTCTAACATTCAGTTCAAATTTTCAATCAACCAGATTGTTTTTCACTGCCATCCATCACCGAAGGAAGAGAGTTGTTTACACGTCACAAGTTGTGATGGGCAGGTGTCTAGCCACTTCGTTGGTGCCTGTTTCTGACAGTCCATCAACTGTCACCATGAATAATTTATGATTTACCGCAGCAAAAGAAAAACAAAGAGATCACTACTTGAATTTTTGTCATCTTGGGTTTGCATGTTATGGAAAGGCATTGCAAATTTCAGAAACTCACTTTTCTGGTGATAACAGTAATCTTGGGAACGGTTGCTTCTGCATATGCATACAAAAGCTTGGCGCCATGACGGATAATGCCATCATGCTCCTGATGTGTTCCTGGAGTTGAGGAAAAATATGAGTCCACTCACAGCACAATGCAGGCCATCAGGGAAAGGAAGACATGTGAGGGAGGGATGAGAGTCAACGAGGGACGCCTCTTTCAGGGTTCTCCCTAGTTTTCAGCACAACAGGTAAGGCACCTTTTCAAACCGGTAAAGCATTTGGTTAATCTTGGACGTTCTGCAAAGGATAAGCGACAATTTGAACGTTTGCAGGAGGTAATAAGTGCTCTCACAAGTGGTAAATTTACCAGTTACCGCCTGATAAGGAGAACCCTGCTCTTTTAGCTAACATTGTCACGTGTGGGCCAAGATCCTTTGATAGTCACAGCATAAGCCTGGTTACTGTTTGAATGAAGGAACTGTGCTGCAGTTTACTTTACATGCCAAATGCCACTTGGTATGTAAATTAGTGGCAAATGGGAGATCTTTTAAACCAATCACAATCAAGGAAATTGCAATTTTTCTGATAAATAAAGGAACAGACCTGGAAGAAATCCTGGTACATCCACAAAGGTAATGATTGGAATATTGAATGCATCACAGAAACGCACAAAACGGGCTCCCTTAACAGAGGCATTGATATCCAAGCATCCTAGCAGAGCAAATAAAAGAACCAACACATTTTACATAATTAGGCATTATTGTGCTAACAAAGGCACATCAAATGAATTGATATACTATAAAATTCTGAAAATAAGTCCCAGAGCCTATAGTTTTCAAAGGTCCGTTTTTTAAGGGGCTTATATATGATGGGGTTTAATTTTTGGTTTAACATTTTTTAAACCAGTTTCACTATTATTTTCCATAGTTCCAGATTATGGTAATAAATGTAAGACAATGGAAAATAAAAAGGAAACTGGTTTAAAAGTTTTTAAAGTTTCATTAAATTTATTTTTAATTTACCATAAATTTATTAAACAACAACATATACGGAGGGGCTTATCATAGGAGGGAAATTTGCATTATAGAAATCAACTAGGGTTAGTGTGTGGAATGTTTCTTTTCGAAATAAAGTCTTGATCAATAAGTAATTTTCTTTGGTGTTTGTATACTGTATTTGAGGGCAATTCTTAAGTGATAAGCCCTCAGGGGTATACACTCAGAGGGGCTCATTTTTGGAGGTGTTTTACTGTTTTGAATTTGGGGAGCTTATATTTGGCGGAGCTTTTTTTTCTAATTTTACAGTAGTAATACTAGACCATGCCATTTATAATCATGACACAGGGCAATTATATGCAGATAAATAAATGAAAAGCTGGTGATTCTGACCTGCAGCTTCTGTTGGCTGGTTGCCAACAATTCCTATAGTGCGGCCATTCATTCGTGCAAACCCAACCACGATGTTCCTAGCATAGTCAGGAGAAATCTCAAAGAACTCACCATCATCGACAATCTAAAACAAAAAAAATCCACTGAACATGGATAACATAAATAACAAGATGCCTGAGTAGAGTTCTTTCCGTCCATTTCTGGGGTGAGTAGCTTCGGAGTAAATGCATGATTCACCAACACTCGTAGTTCTGTGAAAATACATGTTACATTTGTCTTCAACTACAGTACTTATTAGTAACCTTGGCTGCAACCACATCTCGAAAGCAAACAGTTTTCAAAAGCACCAGCAATTTCTAAGTCAAATTGCTATATGTAGACTTTTCTCAAACAATTATTATTCAAGGGCTGTATGCATAAACATTTTCAAAATTCAAAACCAATACTCGTACTTCTGTGACAGTTATGCACACAGTCCAGCCGTTGACTGCCTTATTGCCCAGTTTTGATCTTAAGGAAAATCTTCAGGCTTCAAAGTGGACTGAGCAACACTTCCTTATTCCATGCAAATTTAAAAAGATCATGCCAAGTTATATACTCATGCATCTAGCCCCTGCACAACAACAGAACAAGGCAACGATTTCATGACACTTTTTCAAAAGCTGAAAAATGCATTTATTCAAAATGTTTTGCAAAACCATTTTGAGACAGAAGGTTGCACACAAAGCACACTGGTACTACATATACATCACAAGAGTATGCAATATTGAAGGTTTGTGTTGATGTTGGCAATCCGTCTCATTTTTCAACTCCGGTCCCTGGCCCAAGGGCCTGGGATGGAGTAATTGAACTGATAACAGACTTTAATTCTTAAATTTAATTAAGTCCTTTAATAATTTCCACAGCAGAATGAGAAAATTACACATTAATGAAAAGAATTAACTTAAGAGCAGGTCAATTTATAGTGTCCAACTTCCAATTTAGAAATCTAACCCAGTGCTCCAGACATGACAAGTCAAGTGATAGACTTCTGTATCAGAAAATGTAGAGATACCCACTGGTATTGGCCCCAGCTTGACCCCTTTTGATTCGCTGGGGGAGCCCTGCCTCAAGACTGTACAACAAAACTCTAGTTTGCAAACTTCCTCAGAAATTGCAATAAATGGATAGCTTACTGGGTATATTACATCCAATAGGTCATAAGCCTTGTTTGAGTCAAATGGCACAAGAGTGTCCAGATTTGGAATAGTTCGATCACTGCATCAAAGAGCAAAATAAACATGAGTTAACAGATTGAAGTATGTGTAGATGTCTGAAGACCTGAGAAAAGGATAAAGTTTTGCAAGAGACTTACAGCACTTACGGAGTTAAAAATATACACACACAGCGTCAACATACCAGTGCATATTGTAGTTCAGAATGAAATTCAGTCTAAATGATTCTAACCCAGTTTGATTCTCGCTTTGCTTTGCCTCCTAACCTAATTATTCATGATTACGTGATATGATCATTTTTGCCTGATAGGGCTCAGCCTTGAAAGAGTAAGTTACTGTAAGTTACAATGAATTCAGGAATTTAGCGCATTGTTATTACATTAACAATATTGTTGATCTGATACAACACCGAATATTGTAAACTACTTATTTAATGTCAGCATTTCGTATTGATATTCATCCATTATTTTTGTTGTACAAGTCATTTTAACAAAGAAAGTCAAATGAAAAGCTTAATATAAATGGGGATAATTTTGTATCAGATATACAACCATCGATCAATAAAACAGTTCTTTGTTTTTTTTCATGAATTATTAATTAGTTAAATAATATTATTAATAGTTACCATGGATCATCTGATTCCCTTATTGGAGATGGGTTCTTGTTGCTCAGTGGCAGGAAATCAAAGAATTCTCTCATCCTAGAAGAAATATGTTACCAACAAACTTGGAAAATCATGACCACTTGAAAATAATTCCTGAATGTTGACTGTGGGGTGACCAATCGCAGTAAAGTTCAGTTTATGCGAGTAAATGTGAAAACCACAAACTAATTACTGTTGCCGTTTGTGGTTTAGTTTCTCACACCTGACTGTTCTTTTTTTTTTCATGCAACACAATGATAATTATAATGATAGGTGCTTTACAAGAAAGGTCTAGCTGGTGAAATTAAATTAAAAACTAATAAACATCACAACAAGCATTCCATACATATTTCTGGTGTTCATAGTTTTCCAAGTTTTGCTGTAAACAGACGTTTCAGAGTTTCCTACTGAGTTAATACTGACTGACTGACTAACTGACTGATGACTGACTGACTGACTGGCTGACTGACTGACTGACTGATGACTGACTGACTGATGACTGACTGACTGACTGACTGATGACTGACTGACTGACTGGTGACTGACTGACTGACTGACTGACTGGTGACTGACTGATGACTGACTGTGTGACTGACCGACTGACCGACTGACCGACCAATTGACTGAAAAGTAAAACAGAGAAACACTGATACTCAGATGTACATTACTGCAGGTGCCATATTAATTGTTCACTTACGTGGCCAAAGCTTCAACGTCATTTTCAAATGCTCCACAAGCAACTCCTGACACAGAGGTGTGGGTCTTGGCCCCTCCAAGTTCCTCTTGTGTCACATCTTCTTGGGTGACAGTCTTAATAGTGACAAAAGACATTTCAGCACATATAACCTAAATTAGTCACCCAATACAGTCAACATCATGTTGCCTGTGACATGAATAATGCTCTAACAGTTCAATACGTATGTCAACAGCAAATCATTTGATAGCTTGAATTTCAGCCCATGCACTGCTTGTTAAGGGCCTGATTACATGAGCTGGGCTGGCCTGGTCAGCCGGGCTGGTCAGGTTTGCCGGGATGAGTTTCAGCCCGGTATTACATGAGGTGAGCCCGCCTGGCTTGGGTTAAATTTAGAATATGTCGCGTGAAAAAAGATAACAAGAAGAAGAAGTGGAGAGACGTTTGTCTCACTAAATGTTATTAAAATTCACCATTCTACAATTTAAAGAAGCCTTAAGGCTTGCTATCTCGTATATCTTTAATTTAAACATAAAAAAACAACTATTCTGTGGGCCATTTTGCTCTGAAGTGGAGTAATGTGGTTAGAAATCGCTGGCCCGGCTAACCGGGCTGTCCCAGTGAACGCCATTACATGCGAAAATCTCAGCCCGGTTAGCTGGGATACTGGCACCGTGATACCAGGATCTCGGCTAAACGGGTTGGCCTGGTTGTCATGTAATCGCGAAGTTGATTTTTGTTGCGTTTAACAAATGTGCCGAGATCCCGGCAAACTGACACCAGTCTGGCTAACCAGGCCAGCCTGGCTAACCAGGCCAGCCTGGCTAACCAGGCCAGCCTGGCTAACCAGGCCAGCCTGGCTAACCAGGCCAGCCCGGCTCATGTAATCAGGCCCTAAGTACTCTACCTGAGTGACTTAGCAAACAAAGGAGACGGCTGAAATTTAGGCTGAATCATTTTATAACTAATTTTGAGATAAAACTTCAAAAAATGGCAACTGATAAAGAACAAAACACCATAACCATAATTAAATATCTAAAATAGTATATTCTATACAGTAAATGAATAAAAATTTATAGAGACATTAAACTCATCGCCAATAGATGAGTGTGGAGAAGGTGCCTGTAAGGTCTGTGGGGGAGCCGCAAGCACGCACGAAGGGTAACCATGACAACCCTGTGAGCGGCAACCACCCAGGCACCGTCACACTGAGTACTCAGTGGAATGTTGAAAGCTACCAATACTTACCCGAGGGGAAGGGAGGGACGGGAGCAAAGCTTTTTGACAACTGTGCACGCGGCACGACACAAGCATAATGGTTGACGTCAGCGGTGGAGCTGTAAATTTACTGAGGCCCTGCAAAACCTTAGGGGGCGCCTGCCTAACTTAAGGAAGAGACCGCTGGCCAGCATTGTCTTGAGTTTAACCTCGCCTAAATTACATTTAGCCCCATCGAAAGTAGTAGAAACAGTGTACTTTTAAATTCTTTATGTTTGATTTTCACCTTAACTACATCTGGTCCAGTTATGAACAAATATGAAGTGTCCTGCAAAACATACAGAGAATTGTATGAAGAAATATGAAAATGTACTTCATTTACAAGCAACATTACTAATGGTTTACATCTTGAGAACCTGATCTAATGCAGTTATTGATTGTGAATCACCTACAGAGAGCCTAGTTTCCCCATTCTTAGCTTTCTTGTTTTAGACTTTGGTTCACATGCCCTCAACTGATGATTCGCTGCTTTGCAGTCTTGAACTCTAGACCAGGGCTAACCAGGCAACCTTGTGATGATGATGACGACAACGACAATGATGATGACCACAACAACAACGATGACAAGGGCAACGACACAATGATGATGATGACAATGACAATGATGACAATGATGACAACAACAACAATGATGACGACGATGAGCTCTAATTATTGATCTGCACCAAGACTAAGCAATGCCATCAGTACACCATGCTTAAGTGACATCAGATCCAAAAGCTCACCCTGTAGTTTGGTACACAAAAATCAGGGGTTTCAATAGAAGCTGGCTACAGGCAGTATACCATCGCCTACTTTGCCTCTCACCACTGGCTAGTTTGTCTTAATTTTCACTAAAAATCCTATCATCAACTTGTCAAACTGCCGCCTACAATGCACTACCATGGGCGGCTATTTTAAAAGTTACTGAAGCCCCTGTCAAAATGGCAGGTGGCACAAGACAATTCTTACTATTGAGAGCCCAGAGAATATTCTAGAAACTTTTGGGCAATGGTTGTAAGATTTGCACTTATGATCAAAAAGCAAGGATCACCTATGCACCTTAACCATGAAGGTGAAGTCAGTGATAGCAGGAGAATACACAGCTCCTCCAGCACATGGACCCATAATCAGCGATATCTGTGGAATAACTCCTGATGCCATCACATTGCGCTGGAAAATGTCAGCATACCCCGCCAGTGATTCCACCCCTTCCTGGATACGTGCCCCACCAGAGTCATTCAAACCAATGACTGGGGCTCCAACAAGCATAGCCTTGTCCATCACCTATGATTAAAATGTTGTGTGAAATATATTTCAGTCTTGGAAGGTCGAAAAATGCATTGATCATTTCATGAAGATCATACACTTTCAGAAGTACACCTTCAAACCTTTCTAGAAATTAATGCATTTTACAACACTTTGTAGAGGAAGTTGCCAGACTGCTTTATGGCATAGTTCACAATCTTACATCTAAATAAACAGTAGCATTCACAGCCGCCCCCAGAACAGAATGAGTGATTGACCATCACACCGGGGACTACATCCCCTACTCTTTTCGAAACGTGTGTGGGTTCTTTAACGTCCCACAAAAGTGTTGTGAGACAGGGCCTACGGTTTATCATCCTTATCCGAGAAGACTAGAAAATTTAACCATCTGCAGATGTCATTACAAAGGCAGCACCCTATGTGTTGGTCCAGCTGAGACCTTAGGACGTTTAGGATGCCTTTAGTTCATAAGCCACTTGGCTTCTCTGGGCATCCTTGCCAATTAACCGCAAAGATAACTACACTAATTATTATTTTAATAACTTAAGTGTTGTAATTATTTATATTCTGTTATATACTTATCTTTAGAACATATCTTTTAAAACTGTAATGTGGTTGATGGCAGAATGAATGAAATGAAATGATCTGAACCCACGACCTTCTGCTAAGCAGACTGGCGCCTTATCCTAATGTGCTAACCAGGCAGCTAACACTTAACTTTTCTTTAAATCAATTAACTGTGTTAGGTTTTATGACCCTCTGCACCTCTTGTACCAGGGATATCTACTGACCCATTGTTTTCAAACCACACATGTACTGAGAGTGGAGATTTTATGGAATACTGCATACCAACTTACTAAAGTTGACCCCCCAGGGAGGTCCTTTTAAGGGCCAGTTTACAACATCTCCCAGGGAGAACTGGTTTTCTTTTAATCGACCTGTCAAGTTCAAGTAGAAAAGAATATCCACACGCGTTGCATTCCGAAGCCGCCAGGAAGGAAGTATTTGATTTTAAAAAAAATGCCGACACCCTTTTGTTCCTTGTTGTTCAGTTAACGTTCGGGCCAAATTTCATGGAATTCCGTCAATTGTACATACCCTATTAATTCATTTGAAGAGGAGGCACTTTGCCGAAATGGTATTGCAAGTTTTCGCCTTCTAAAGATTTAGGAGCATGTCACGCCTTCTCAGAGAATTATGTCAACACCGGGTTCACACTGTGAGTGCGAGCCGCCAGCCAATAACATGGTAGAACCCCTGATGTTCACAGCAAGCAAAATGGCGCTTCGCGGGAAAGTTATAGTTTTTCAGCCATGTTTTCCCCAGTTAACTTCTGCGAGTACGTTTTCAGCAGCCAGCCATGGGTAAAACCAAGGGAAAAAAACGTTCAACAAAACAAAGAGAAACCGACGAGTCAGTGCCAATACAGAATTATAGATTGGCGCTCGTGGCCGACATGAACGCGATCGGGTAAGGTTTTTTTTTGTGTTCAGTAACATTGTCTTCAAATGGTAAGCGTATTTTTGGTTTTTAGAAAACAAGATGTGTAAGAATATTAGAATCCCCAACCGCAATTTCCTACACTTTATCAGGTTCGACGGTGACTTCTTTGCACGCAATCTCGACCAAAGCAGTTTGCCACGAAAAGGCCGCTGGGGAGTTCACGCCTTACGGAGATTATGACACCTTGATAATTTATTAACTTTTTTACGAAAATACCTTTTTCTCAATAACTCGCGCACATTTAAAGATGTAAACTTAATTTTCTGGAAAATTTAAGTTTAAGTAATTAACTTTAATTTGGTCAAAAAACGAAATTTCGGCAAAAGTAGCCTGCCAAGGTTTGGAGTAACCTTAAATATTAGCACCCTTTTCGAACAATTCGTCACTTGTTTGCAGCAGAAAATAAGCAGTAACTATAGCTTGAAACTTCAAATATTAAGACTTGGTATGGAAGACACAACCTTTCTACACCATCCCATAACTATGTCTTCCTCACCTGGACTTGTCACTTACCTTACAGATTTTTCTTGCGTGAGCACTAGATAAGCTACCACCAAATACAGTAAAATCCTGTGAAGTAGACAACAAGCACTTTTTTAATATAAAATCATGATCCAAAAAAACTCATTGCCAATTGCTGAACTTGGGAACTGGTGTTTTCAAGGTTAGTTGGGTTGGGGAAGGGGTGGGGGAGGGCGGGGGAGGGCTCCGATGCAATATAAGCCAAGGAGGTATCCCTAGAAACCACTGGGAGAACGAAGCAGCCCTGAAAGAGGGAGGCACCCCTGCTAGTGGCCACTAACAGGCACTGTCACACTGAGGGAAAATCTCAGTGGAAATTTAACTTATCCACTGAAATAGTTACCTATGGTTACCTGATGAAGGGGAGGGAGAATCTGCTCTGTAAGGATCTTCTGAATGAACAGCTGACATGTGCAACCATACACCACAGCCCCGAAAACTCTGAGGTCACACCTCAGCACAGAAACCACTAGCCACATTGGCTCAAGGTAAACCTAACTAAATTAGCCAGATAAAAAAACAGAATCAATACCAAACAGAGTGAACTTACTTGGCTAAATAAAAAGCAGACACGTCCATTGATTGTTCCTTGCCCGGTGACCACACTGTCTCCAGTGAACTACATGTAACAGTAAGTAAACCATTGAAAGAATATAACACATAGGACTTCCTAGGTTTTTTGGTTGAAAGGGGCTGAAAAGCTGATATTACCAGACAATGAAGTTGCCTGCACTTATGTGGAGGATGTACTGTAAGGACTTCACAGGTTTCCACCAGGATCTGGGGGTATGGCCCCATTAGGGACCTTGGGGAGGGGCGTGGGGGGCAGGGAACCAAGGTCCCCAAGAGAGATCTCAACAATTCAAAGCACCTTCTGACAATGATTGTTTTAAGCTTGTTGATTCAGCTACAACTAAACATTGCCTTTAGCTGAAGGAAGCAATCTACATTAGCTGCTTACAACTGGAACCAAATACACAGTTACAACCTAACCCTAATTTTTGCTTCCTATATTTTGATCATGTGTTCAGTGCTCATGCACATGCACATACAGAATTGTAACTGTAACTATAATTTAAATTTGAGACCTTCTGACATGATGTGAAGTATATATGAAATAATTCATATGTGAACTGCGGTTGTAGATGAAAGTGAAGAATGATCATCGCAGTTAATTTTCCAATTTAAGCAATTGGAAAGGAGAAGCCTGAAAAAATCAGGGCTTCAACGGGATTCGAACCCGTGACCTCCGCGATACCGGTGCGATGCTCTACCAATTGAGCTATGAAGCCACACATTAGGAGCGAGGTCAATTTGGTGAGTTCATATCTCCCGTGAGCAGTGAAATGATGTGAAGTATATATGAAATAATTCATATGTGAACTGCAGTTGTAGATGAAAGTGAAGAATGGCCATCGCAGGTCACGGGTTCGAATCCCGTTGAAGCCCTGATTTTTTCAGGCTTCTCCTTTCCAATTGCTTAAATTGGAAAATTAACTGCGATGATCATTCTTCACTTTCACCTTCTGACATGTTGCACTCTTTTCATTCCAATTGATATTTCAGCATTCCAGGTACATTTTTTAGGCAGGATGCCAACAGGGAATCTAAAGGGGTTAAGCTGTGGTCAACACTAGTGGGTCAAGTTTGTCACTTGACTTGAGGTGTCAGCTCTTCAGGTTTAAGGGGCTTTTGACCCGAGACCCGCCCCTTATCTGGAACGCTGATATTTGTTGGCAAGATTATGAATCTTCCTGCAAGTTAGGCAAAGCACTATGTTATGTTTGCTTGGGATTAGGCTTTATCTGGAGTTCTCTTGTTTTCTCTGTTTTTTCTTTCAGTTACGGTCATCTTCCTGTACTTCCAGAAAGAGCTAATTATATCCACTGCCTGCAGGTGAATTTAAGTTCAATTTGATGAAGTCACTTCCCAATTACCAAATGACCCACCACACAGATGTTCTCTGGGCTTGTCATGATCCTTCACCCACAAACCCAAAGAACATCTGTGTAATTGGAGCCTATATGTACTCATTCCAATAGAACCACTGCTCGACATGATTCTCACAAAAAGCAAAATATTAATGTAAAACAAAATTTATAAATGTAAGACAAACAGTGTTAATGGCAGTTCCCACCTTTTGGTTTTCCATTCCAAATTCAGTGCAATTGTGTTCCATAAACATATCATATTCAACAAATGAATCAGGGTCACATAACAACTTGATCCTTTCCCTAGCAGTCAATTTTCCCTAACAAAGAAGGAAAAAAAATCAAACAAAACTATGGAAATGAAGTCCAGCATAGTGCAAATAATGCAAGAAGGTCCTCCTGCAGTTTAAAATAACTTGTTTCCCTTAAAGTGCAAGTAAGCTCAACTATTTTTTGTTTTTAAGATAAATCTCTTCTGTTCACCTATAGTCAAGCAGCTGCCTCGCTTAAATGGGAGGTGGGTGTCTGGAGTATCTAGGGCCTTCTACTGTGGCCAGTCAGCCCCTAAATAGAATACCACCCTTGTGGCTGGCAAATCCCCGCAACCCAGCCATGAGCCCCCATTCCAGGCACCTGTCACATTGATAGAATCAGTGGAAGGAAAACTAGAGGATGGGGTGGGGTGGGGGACAAACGCCGAAGACCGCTTCAAACTGGCTTAGAACTCATGGAAACCTGGCTGTGACAAGGCTGCAACGATCCATGTGAGCCTGCACTTATGAGGCTGACTGCTTGACCGCTTTCTGCTTGGCCACTATAATGTTGCTGTCTCTTTTGTACTAAAATATGTTTTTGGAGGAAAATATTGAATAAAACAACACTAAATGAGGAAAAGGGGGTAAAAATGGTTTGCACCCAAAAACAATTGCCAAGAATTGGTGAATTTTATAGTCCAAGAGAGAGACCCCTCTCCATGCAGTACCTTAGGGTCTCATTTGGGGATTATGTGAGCAAGGGGTGAGTGACATTTGTTAGTAAATAAATTGTTGTTCTTGTTGTTTTGTCCAGGTACCAAAATTCCAGAGTGGTCAGGCATCTCATACACTTAGTCCTTTCCCCCCTAGCCTACCCTTCTTGCTCCACACC
>BLFK01000292.1:2381258-2391487 GCA_014634185.1 Astreopora myriophthalma
CCCCAAAAAACAAAAACACCACTTTGGTTATAGTCTTCATATGCACTACATTTTCCCCCGTTTTACAACAACCTCAAGCTTTAACTACCTCTAACAGGTTCCTTAAAGTCCCAAATAGTATTTTTAAGTGTTTCATTAAACCCAACTCCTACGCTTACTTTTCTATGCTGACTGTCAATTCTCTTCTGCCCTCCACCAACTAGGGCCTCCTCCTGTTTCTTTTCAATTCTCCGCAAAACACCTCCGGAGCAAGCTCGCACAACGAGACCGGCGTTTTTCCAAAAACGAGCTTCGTTAGCTCCAGACGTTTTAGTGAAAATCTCCCCAGAAAATGGATAGAAAGACTTGCAAAGCCTACCAGCCTTGCACAGAGAAGACATCGTTGCGCTGGCCTGCACGGAATGGTCCTTCGACTAATAGGGGTAGGGTAAGGGAAAATAACTTTGGAGTTTAGCTTCCATTCAACCAAAATATTATTTTAATATTCATTTGCGCTAAAACCTAATTTACAAGGAAAAGATTTTCTATGTTTTTCAATTAGAAACAAGAGCTAAATCATAGGTAAATTCCGGTAAGTGTGTAACACCATCTCCTCCACGGGAAAAAGATGCCGTGAGATAGGGCACGTGCTGCAAAACATGCATTGACGCATGCTCAGCTTTATGCTTTACCTCTGTTTACAAGGAACGAAGGCTCAGAAAAACTTATTAAAACACAATCGAACGAAATGAAATCGTCAATTTCATACGTCTCATAATCAGTTCTAAAGTAGCGACAGGGGAAGTCATCAACTTCAGTGAAATGAATGCCACGACGCTTTACGTGGAAGCCTGTAAATGCATGCTTTCTCTTGAAGCTGGGGGCCCAGCTGTTTGGGATCAACTGTTCCATCTGCTTCCTAAACTTCGACAAACCCTCATCTGTCGCGTTTGCCTTCGATTGTTGGTCGATCCTTATGGATCTCACAGCTGCGAACATCATGTCTGCAAAGGTTGTCTTCGGAAGAAACGATCACTGAATCCAGGGTGTCGATGGTGCACAAACCTTGAGAAGTTAACGGAGGACAAGCAAACCCGGATTGTGCTCGCGTGTTATCAGAAGCTTTGTGAAGTCATCGCCCACAAAGTGCCGGATGCTCGGAGCAACTCGATCATGACTCAAAACGGCGAGTACAACAAAGTATTTGGCATCATCGAAGAGGCTGTAACGAGCCCGATTTCGCTTGCGCACTGTCAAAGCCAGCCACCGGAAGAGTCACCCGCAAAAAGCCCGGACGGGGAATCGAATTCCCAAATTTCCAGTTCGGGCGGGAACTTGAACATGGCTTCCAAGTCACGTGTCACAGAGTCAAAACTTCCGCCGGAAGTAAAACGTTCTTCACCCCAAGCTGTGACCAAGGTTTTTCCTCCACTGTCAACAGGAAGTGAGACTCCAAAAGACAAAAAGAAGAAAAGAAAGCCATTTAAGGGAACTTATTACAACTATAGTAAGAAGAAAAAGACTTGTCTGAGACAAACAGCGAGTGCACCAAATCTTTCTTGCAGCTCTGAAAATACAAGCAGGGTTGAAATGGACATGGATTCTCTGGATTTTGAAACTAGCAGCGATTCTCAAGAAGAGTCCAAGGAAAAGGAGTTGGAAGGTGATGAGACTGTAGTTGTTGATCATTTAGATAATGCAGAGTCCAAACCCCAACCAGAAGTACCAAAACAACGGACTGTTGTGACGCCTCCGGGAAAGAAAAGAACTAAAGGTAAGTTGAGGCGGTGTTCCTGTGGCACGTCATCCAAGGTGCAAAGTACCAGGTGCATTACTACCCGGTGTCCATGTTTCAGTGATGGAGGTTCATGCGAGAATTGTCCCTGTTTGCGTTGTGGCAATCCCTTCAATAACAACAACAACAAGTTACCGACAGATAATGGATGCAAATTAATGTTTGTGGATGAAAAGAGTGTGTTGACCTCTGATTGACTGAGAGGACTGACTCTTGTAGTTGATTTGTTACAAGAGCAAAGAACACACTCAGATGCCAAACCAGTGCCAGGAATGAGTGACAGCATAGAGCATTTATGGAAGCCTACATGTATGTTATCCATTATAGAGAAATTGTACTACTTACCAAGGGATCTTAACTTGTTAATGACTTGTGGTCTTCAAGTTGAGTTACCGGAATGTTACTTGCTTTGTAGAGAGTACTCTTTCAGCCGGGTACACTGTGCCCTTAGTATGATAAAGATCTTGAGACATGAATGCATACCTTTATAGAAGGATCAACAAGGAATGAGTCTACACAACATTGTGCAACTGTTACTAAGCCTTGATCAGATATTTCTTGTTTGAGAGATACTGTCTAACTTTCAGGAAGTGAGGGATGTTTTGCTGATGTTACACTGTCCTGTACAGACTTCTTGAATTGCTTGTGAGCACGTCCACAAGTCCTCGGAGTGAAAGCCACTTTTACTGGAAATGTAACCAAAGAATTATAGCGATGCGTGCATGGCTATTAATTACATGATGTTTGATGCAGTATTTCTACTCAAGAATCAAATCACAAGTCAAAGAACAACCTGTGAAAAATTTTCAAGCAATGCAATAATCTTACTTCTTAGTTTACTGAAAAGGATGACAGAAAAACAAGGAGCTTTTGAAAGTCCATTTTCAAACTACTGTAATATTTGGGAGGGAGAGTGATCTCAAATTTGTGGGTATTTTGAAGTGTGAAAATGGCACCATTTTGAGGTTGTGGTATTAGAGCTAATAAGTTATGGCCTTTCCACACCGTGCACAAAATTTACTGCAGCAGCTGACTTCAGCCCTAAGATGGAGGAACCGAGTTTTAATTTATTCTTTGGCTACATGGTTTCTGGGGCTGCTGACTCACAGACATTCAGTCTTGGCTATGAACGAAGTGTTGTGCTTTCACTAGCCATTTGTTATGGCCTCCTAAAATCATTTGAGGATAAAAAATTAGCGAAAGAAGTTTTACACAAGTTACGTTTTGCTGTTGCCATGACATTGTTTTCATCATTTTCTTCAACTAGTTGATAAGATAGAAGCCAATCCTTGACATACAATCGGACTCCATCCACACAACACCATTAACTTTTATTTCAACATGCTTGGCATGCACACGTTAAGCACAATGCTGAATATGTTAATACTATCACCTAGCATGTTGTCATGGTGACATCGAAACATTCTATAAAACTTCTTTTTGCTTTATCTAAATTTAACCCAGTTTGAATACGTAAGATCAAGTAGTGGAAAAGCAGGGAGAAATCCAAATGAAAATTGGAATGTAATTCATCATTTTGGATCAAAAGAGCAGAAATCAAAAGGAAGACTTGTGGTATAAAATTTTCCGAAAATCTACTGCTTTAAAGCAAAGAAGCTAAAATTGGTACATGTAATATTTGTTTTCCCATGCCTGGTGCCAGCGACCTTGAGTTGCTTTGCATTGGTATTGGCTACTAAAACCAAGTAGTGAATTACTTTGATCTGTGGTTAGCTGAAGAGTGTATTGTTTGTCTTCAGAAAGTGATTGGCTCTGTAAATGCAGTGTAAATGTTACTTAGGGTGCATTTTTTTGGGATTATTAATTTTTGGTCTATTCCTATTCGGTTCCGGTTTAGGATTAACGGAATGACAGGGATAAGGTTTTCCAAAAAACCATGTCTTCCAAAAACGGAATAGTTCTTACAGAGGTGACCAGAGAACTAATGCTCAGAATAGTCTGGACATGACTAAGAGTTTATTTCGTTCGTTCTGCTATCGAGAGCAGAATGAATGGAATACTACCGTTCATTCCAAAAACGGAATAAGTCCCCCCCAAAAAAACGTGTAAACTGAGCATTCCATCTATTTTTATTCCGGAATGGTCCCCAAAAAATGCACCCTTAAACTCCTTCATAGCTACATGTATCATAATACTGTATTTCAGTTTTATATGAAACTTTAGAGTATCATCAAACTTGAAAAGCAGAAATGCCAATTAACCGTCTGGCAGGTTTCAGTTTACCTTAGCTGAAATTTGTCTATATTACTGTATATATTTAAGGCTTCTTTGGACCAATTACCATGTTCTTTCTTTCTTTTTAATCTGCATTGTATATAATTGTATTTATTTAAAAATCTACATTAACAGTGTTAAGACTACCATGGGACATTGATGTAAACTAGGATAGTTTTGTCATCAGTTAGAATAAATGTATCTTGTTTTTGTCTGAACAAACTTTTCGGGTGCCATAATTTTCTCCGTATCTTGCAACACAAGACGTTTTCAGCCCTGAAACTTTGCAATTAGCTTTCTCTTTCTTCTCTTGAAAGCATGTTAAAAGACCGGATTCTCGCTAACTTTTCCGGACTTCCGAGAAACGGGCTCCTGGTCACGTGAAAACGCCCTCGACGTTTTCTTAGTTTACCGCGTGCTTTTTTTTTCTCGTCAAATCACGCTCAGACACTCGGACGTATTCTGTTGTATTGTGTCTCCCAAGTGGTACGTATTGGAGTACCAGAGCATTTGCGCATGGGCAGAGGAAATATTTAAAACAGTGCAAAACAAAAACAGAACCAGCAGCGGTACCTCTGGACGTGTTGCCAGAGCGTTGTACCATGACGAGTCTCCCCAAGATTTCGGCCCGAAGATCGCTTATACCAGTCCTAGCGAGGCCCCTTGCGACTTTCAGATACCTATCCCCGATAGGCAGTGAGGGAGAGAAATGTCGGCCCCTAGACCATATGTAACAGATCCCTTTCGTACTCGCAGCTCAAGTCCTTTCTACTTTATGTAATGATTTTGAGCGATATATATATGTCATAGTACTTATTGTGTCTACCATATGGTAAGCATTTTTTTTTTACTCACTCTTCTCCTGGTCGTCACTGTATTAATCGGTGTAGGCGCATGCGTATTTGCTATTTTGTAACTTAGTAGCAAACAAAAATGTTATTCCAACTGCCATAACAAATGATACCAGTAATCCCTGTAGTAGTTCGTAGATTTCCAAGTGACCGTTGTGAAACTGGCAAATTCCATTTTTTCTGTTGATACGAACAGCACGAGCGTTAAATTCTGCTTTCTACGTTTGAGCCGTTAGCAGCACTTCGTGCGTTACGGAGCGTTACGGATATTGCGTGTTCCGTGGTTGGTAGCGGGAGACTGGTTCTAGTTTTTAGTTTATTCGTTGTCTAGGAAACCGCTATCGCTGTCACCTGAACTTCGCCGCCATATTTAAAAGTAGCGAAAAGAGCTTTTCCGAGATCATCAAATTGCTGCGTTTTGAAGTTGCAGAATGCCCGAAGACCTGTCAAATTCATATAAGATACGACCTAACTTTAAACAGAAGTGAGTATGAGATTTTATGGCTGGTTTCGAATCATTTTTGACCAGGTTTGACCAAAGCTGAGTCTTGCGGTAAAAAAATCGACTTGATGCGAGTCTAACACGACCAACATCGGCAAGATTTCCGTACAGGTCCCTACTTCATTATGCATACACATTCCTTGCAAAACTATGTTCATGCTCGTTCTTTTTGGAAGAAGGTTAGTGGGAATATGCATGTATAATTAATGAAGGGAGCTGTACGGAAATCTGCCGCGATGCTATTAAGCGATTACGTAACAAGAAATTGTGTCTTTGTCTTTGTTTTATCGTTGTTGTTGTTATTGTTGTTTTTCACGGTGAAGTGAAACGAATATTTATACACGGTAGTATTTCAAGCTTGACGTATGCAAAGAAACAATTCATATAAATGTAACAACATTGAGAAACCAAACCAGGAGGAATTATATAATACAGGGCCACATTTGACGCAGTAGTGTGCAGCTCGGTGGCTCGCCAGTGTAAAGTCAAGGATGAAAGAACGAGCAAGGTACATAATCCGTGGCTCAGTGGCTCTGTGACTCGCCATTGTAAGTTAATAATAAAAGAATGAGTAAGGTATATATTTCAGCGGTTCGGTTGCTCACCAGCTTAAGTCAGGATAAAGAAAGAGCAAGGCATATTTGTAAGTGGCTCAATGGCTCACTGGTATATGTAAAGGGTAAAAGAACGAATTCGGTACGTATTTCTGTGGCTAGGTGGCTCACCAGTGTTATACTGGACTGGTGAGCTGCCTAGCCACAACAATAGCCCATTTCCAAGTTGCTGTTTGCCTCAGTTTCAAAAGGAGTCCCGGTGCACAACCCTTCAAATGTAAATGAGTTGTGTTAATTTTCATGCAAATCAAATTCATTGTCCTTTGAATGGTTTAGCACCAAGACTCGCTTTGAACCAGAGACAAACAGCAACTCAGAAATGGCATATTAAGACTTGACTGTCAAGCCACTGAGCCATTGAGCCACAAGAACGAAGGGGTAAGCGAACTGCCAACTGGAAGGTGGCAATTAGTCGGCTATTTACAATAAATGACAGAGTTTAAATCGGTACTACTTAAGACAAATCCAGTGGGTGGTCAAAGGAGGATTTGAACTGAGAGCATTTGCCTGCGTGGCAAGCGTTCCCGTACGAGCTGAATGAAATCCGGGCCCCCGCGAATGAGTGTTTCACATTGGGGCTGGACCGCGCAAAAAGTGGGACGAGAGCCAAAAGGTCGAAAGAGCTGGGTGGGGCGAGAGCAAAAAGGTCAAAGGAGCAGGCTGGGGGAGGGGAAAGAAAACTTTATATGTACTTTACACATGAAAACATGAAAGCTTTATATGTACTTTACACATGCAAACCGGGTACCCTAACCACTGAGCCATGCGGTGTCCTTTCTTGTGGTGTCATGTGAGAGTGCATTATTTGCAGGATCTGGACTTAATGTTAGTCATGATTACAGGTTTCGTCCCATTGCTGTCAAGGCAGTAATTCATGATGTTTTGAATGAGGAGTTGTCTGGAAAGCAGTACAGTTCGGAGGAGGCAACCTCTTGGAGTAAACGTATCTCGGATACAGTGATACAAAAGTTAAAAGGTACAGCTTCACTCTAAACTCAAGGCTAGAAGATCAATCCTTCTTTATCTTCTTCCCACATCATTGATGAAGATGGCAGAATTGTGAATTGCAGATAACAAGTACTTCTGCAATCATATTGAGAAGCTGTGGCTT
This sequence comes from Astreopora myriophthalma, assembly GCA_014634185.1. Taxonomy (NCBI): domain Eukaryota; kingdom Metazoa; phylum Cnidaria; class Anthozoa; order Scleractinia; family Acroporidae; genus Astreopora; species Astreopora myriophthalma. Next base: position 2,388,346 of record BLFK01000292.1, read on the forward strand.
AAGTAAGGCACAAATATACTTGTATAAATAGGTATTGTGTTCACAGCTTATGCAGGACAGGAACTTGTTCTGCGCAAGTGTGAAATGGTGTCTGTACTCATATAAATGGTCCAGTTCACGTCATGTCATGAAGATTATTTTTTGTTGTATAATTAGCCCAGTTGTTGCTTGTTTAAGCCTGGCAGTCCATTGTAGATTTTTCTGTTTGTTTGTTTGTTTTTTTTTTGGGGGGGGGTCTGATTTTTCTGTCCCTTCCCCCCCTCCCCCCCCCTTCCTCCTCTTCCACTGCTAATGCAGTGTGACAGATGAAGATGGGACTATTCATGAGTGCTCATGACTGGATCATGGGGATTCCGAGCTATGGGAGTGTTTTACTGTCTAGAGACTGGCAATTCTCCACTCAACTTGATGCAGTCATTAACTACTAAACCCTCTAAAACTGATTAAAACACCTCACTGTATTTTCTCTCTAAAGTTAAAGTCAGGAGGGTTTGTATGACTGTAGGTGGGCCTAGATTTTCTTGCCTGCCTGAACAGGGTGGCATTGAAAACCACAGCAAAGTCTATTTAAGTTGTGCTTTTACCATTAAAATGACAAATCTTGATACAGTTTGTTTGTATTGATTACAGAACTTGAACTGGACAGGTATAAATTTATTGTCCAGGTTGTCATTGGTGAGCAAAGAGGTGAAGGTGTGAAGTAAGTATACCATAAATGGCTTGAAGAATGCATGCACAAGATGTGGCACACATATTGGCCTTATTCTGGAATAAGAATATGAAGCCTTACTTCTAAAAATCACCCCTAGGAGAACTTCGATGTTACCAGAATACAAAAGATATCTTCAGCATCGTCTCCTGACAAAATTGTATAAGAGACTTCTTCCTAAACTTGCATCCAAAGAAAAATCTAGAGGTTACTCCATTTATTCCACCTATTCCAGAGTAGGGTCCAATTGAACATGCCCTTATTAAACTAATTAATAATTCATCAAGAAAAACAAAAGAATTGTTTTATTACTCAATGGTTGTATATCTGATACAAAAATTTCCTAATTTACATAAACTTTTCCTTTGAATTTCTTTGTTAAATTACTTGTACAACGAAAATAATGATCAACATCAATACCAAATGCTAACGTTTAATAAGTAGTTTACGATGTTCGCATCAGTGTTGTATCACTATTCACAAACTCTCGGCTTTGCCTCAAGTTTGTAAATAGTGATACAGCACTGCCGCTCATATCGTAAACATTACTTAAAGTGCACCTTGAGGCAAAAATGTTTCATTTTTGTTGTTTAAGATAATTTTATAGCAAACATATTTTACCATTTTCACCTCAAAATTTTGCTTTTTGATGAGAGGCATGGGTCTATTCTTGATTTTACGCCACAAACTGCTTTGCATTCAAGTCTTCAAAGAACTTTTGCATTGCAAAACAGTTTGTGACATAAAATCAACTTTATTTTGTGTGGCATGTTGGCACTAGACTGAAAGAATCTGTTCATTTTCAGGGTGGGCTGCAGATGTCTGTGGGATTCTGATACTGATAACTATGCGCAGGACATTTTCATGAATGTAAGTTTGATATTTGATTGCTTTTCGATTACCTTTGTTTTGGTTAAGCACATAGTTATCTGCCATCTTTTAATTGAGGCATGAAAAGGTTACCATTTGGAGCAACGTCTTGCTGCAGACAATTCAGGCAGCTGCTGTGAGAAATTAGTGGAAGTTAGTTAGTTTTCAGCTGGTACTTGCAGCCAGTGAGATCACTTAGATCGCCTTGAGTCTGCCGTTTGCCTCTGTTCTTGTTTTCTATTCGTTGTAACCTTGTTGGGTGGTTGCTCACTCGTTCGAACGTTGGTTTGTGTGTTAGGTTGTCATGCAACTCGGCTTCCAGGGCCATACGTGGGAGTCTTCAAGGGGAGTGGGGCAAACACTGCACACTCCTCACAGGGGTCCCCTGGACGTTTTTGTTTTCACGCCTGCACCTTGGGGGAAGATTTTTTTTCAGTCAATTAGTCGATCTTCTTGTGATTTGCACCAATATAGCTACAAGAAATAGCTTAGCAAACTCAAACACCATGTTAGAAAACAAACTTTCAGTTTNNNCCCCCCCCCCCCGCCCTGACTTCCCTTTAATCTGTGGCATCTACTATGCTTGCCTTTGAAATCTTGTTACCTTGATATGTCTGTCTGTGTGTTGGTCTATCGGTCTGTCTACCCATCCCGATCCGTTCGTTGGTTAGTCGATTCCGTCTATCCATCTGTCTGTCTGTCTGTCTCAAGCCGTCAGTCCGTTTGTGTTTCTTCGCCATCCGTCTACCCGTCCATCGTTCCGTCTGTCTGTCCGTCTGTCCGTCAGCTCAACTATCGGTCCGTCGCTCTTTCCGGCCGTTTGTCGCTTCGTCCGTCTCATTACCTTATTGTCAAACTATGTTCAAAGTGACGGCGTTGCAAGTCGTGTCGTTAAAATACCAATTTGCGCATTGCTTACAGATTGTACTCTGTGGACTTGCTGACTCTTCAGTCGACGCTGGTCACGATACACAGTATCACAGAGAAAAGACCTCGACGCGCTGCATTTACGCACTTTTCGTAAACTTCAAACCCGTGAAAGTTACTTTCCACATACTAATTCAGTTTCAAGTAAGATGTCTGCCTCTTGTCTACCACGGAGACCTGAGGTTAGGGAGGGGTCGTTGCCCTCTTTTTTCTGAAAAATTCCGCATTCATTCATGTATACTTTATTATTCTCGTCCCAAAGTGGGCTTTTTTTGGAGGACAGCACTACAAAATAATATCATAAACTAAGTTAAATTATAACTTAATGAAACTAAGACGATAAATGACGTAGTAGAAGGATATACAGTGCAGGCGGGCTACCCCTGTCAACTCGCTACAACTTGTGTCAGAAGGTTTTCTTCTAGTTTTCTGTTGAATTCCTTTAGTGTTTTGCTTAATTTGAGTGATCGGATTTCTCCCATAAACCTCATTTCTTCCGTATGACATCCTTTCCATTCCCCTCATCTCCAAGGAGGGAAAACAGAAAGGGTGCATTTTCTTAGGCCTATTTTGTCTATTCCGGTTGAGGATGAACGGAATAACAGAAATAATGTTTGCCAAAAGAACGCGTATTCC
>BLFK01000292.1:2391784-2432527 GCA_014634185.1 Astreopora myriophthalma
GAGTGGCTTTGTCTCTGATTGGCTGGAACGCGTGGCGCAAGATTTTTCGTCCAATCCGCGAGCACAGCGTACAAAACCAAATCAACTGCCAAGTTAAATAGTTTCGACAGTCAAGTGGAAAGCGTTTCATAAGCCGCAAAATTAATCTAGATTGAGCGAACTGAAACTAAAGTAAAGTAAAAAAGAAACTAGAATAGCGCATAGTGCTCCGAGAGAAGGTTTCCGAGTGCCGGGAAAAAAAAAGGTGGGGGGTGGGGGGTCACATTAAAATAAAAAAAGCGCCACAAAGTGTGCATGTGGCTTCTGTTGCCTGTACAGTTTAAATTTGGGCTACAAATGTTCATAGCAATTTCCGTTTCTATGTTTCTAAAGCAAACTGGATTGTGCCGAAAGGGTTCAAACTGTCGTAATTATGATGTTATGTAAACTGCAGTTCAGAAAATACCCGAAGATGACCCTCTTTTATTTCTTTAACGAGCCTAAAGAAACAACAATTTAACCGCTTCAATTTTGTGAACTGTCTTTAGTATAACAGTGTTATTTCGCTGTTACGATTATTACAACTCGACCACAATTTGGTTGCAAACATAACAAGACAAAGCTGGTGTAATTGAAATTGCGCCTGCATTCCAAGCGGCACTGTGTAGTGCACTGGCCACGAAAATAACTGTGCGAATGTACCCAAGGCGAGGCAACTAGAGAAAACGACCGGAGATGGTCTTTACAATCTCATAGGCGATGTATATTTCTCTGTTGTACTTGCAGCTGTGCCCCGCCCAGTTTCCGCTGCATGCCAAAACAAAGCCATGTTCTTTAAAATATAATCCCGTGGAGCAGAAGGATCATTTTGACGCTTGAATGCTTTGCGCTGAATGTTATTGCTTTTAGCAGGTGTTTATAAAATGGACATTCTCGATCCCAGCTGGGAGGTCCTTATTGTCTTACAACATGGATTTATTCTTATCTTGCTTTTCTTTCTCGCCAAGATTTCTGCCGTCAAAGTCTTCCGTCGCGCTCTGGTTGTGCGGCAATGTGCTTGTTCCTGAAACCTTACTCTTTTAGAAACTTCCAAGTTTAAGTGAATGCTTATGCCAAACATTGAAAAAAGCAAATAACAGCGTGCAAAATGACTGCTCAAACTAATAGTGATCGATTGCGCACCCAGTCAATCGAATAACCTTACAATGATTAGCAAACAACACGTAGGAAAAAACGCACTGTGCTTTAATTTGATCGAGAACATTAACGATACCGCGCATTAACGGGATCAAAAGTTTTAGACTACCTTAAGTCTAGACGTAACCAAGTTAGTGCGTGCCATTTCGTTATTTCGAAAAATTTAGGTGCAGTCTCTAGCTTGTTCGCCGCGTGATTCTGAGCGTTTTTTATTTCACGGAATAACTTTGTTTTGAAGTGGACGGATTCCTGTTGTGTAATAAATATAAACAGACACCGCTTTACAAATTTGTTTAAGTGATTAAACTTGTTTCAAAACAATGCAAAATAAAAAATTATGCCTAAAAATAAGAACGAGCTAATGCCATATCGCATCAAAGTATTTCGCGGAAGATTATTATAACTCGCATAGGAAATTCTGTAATACCTTGATGTTTTTGAAAGAAAGAAGGGTCTTTTTGGCTATTTCAAGCTCTTACGTTAAAGAAGAGCTTATATTTTTCTTTAAGGGGGCTTACAATTGAGGTATTTTAATTGGCTGAACCGCAGACGGTCTCTTGCTTTCATTTGCGGTAGAAAATGACTATGCGGCAAAATTTGCAAATTTTCGAGACAACGTAATCCCGCATCGCCTGGCTGATCCAAACCGCGAGCTCTGTTATATAAATTGTGGATGCGGTAAACAATAGCTGCGGACCAAGACAGGTGTTCGCGCTAATAAACACAATTGGCTTGTGGCTACGGTCTTTTGTGTGCCAAACAGTTGTTTTTTGCTCAAGGGCTGTTCCCACGGTCTTGCTTAACGAAGCGTGAGTAGAATGACAAGTTACTGGCGCTGAAGGGAGGGCAGCTTCGTTAAGAGTTCGTCAGGTGCCACGAGGCTTGTTGACGCAGTTTGGAGCGACTGACGCAGCGTGCGGTCGAATATAATTCGAAACAAACGACCTGTGATGATGAGGGTACAGTGGAGCCGCTCGGTTATGCTTTGTTCAATTTGTTCGGTGTTCTTTAAACGTCTCGGTTACATCAAATGTCAAGTGTTAAGATGACTGACAGTTGCTTTTGAAACCGTGCAGTGTGCGCATTTGATTGAAAGCCACTGAGTAGTACACACACATGTAGCCGCCATTGTGCTGTGCAACGTTGCCCAAACATTTTGTCGAATTCCGAGGCAGAAATTGTAAATACTTTGTTTCTAAAAGAGCTGCAACACAGCGTGTTCTAGTTTTTGTTTACCTTATTATGCGACGCAAAATTCAGTGTTTTGTTCCGCTTTTATACATGTACCCTCTTGAAAATACAAACTTTTGAAGTGGATGAGCACGCCCTCGAAAACACACTCGCCGTTCGTGTTTTTTGTAGCAATTTAATTTGCTATTGAAAATATTCGATTCTGTGCTGAAGACAGGTGCGCTGCCTAAAATGAAATATCCTTAGCCACGAGGCCGAATATCGACCGATTCAATAACCACACAAGTCATTAAGAGGGGAAATTAACGTCCTATGCGGTATGTTTCCGAAGCGGCGCCTGTATTGATTTCTCGAGAATTTTGGATAATTTGCTTATTAATGTTGTCAATACCGTGCGCGGTGCTTTTCTCTAAATGCTTAAACAACCATGCTGTTTGCCGGTTCTTACAGATATGAGGCTGTTCGAAATGGACTTGTTTTGGCTGGTTCACTTTGTAAAGATATTGTGCTCCAGTTATTTTGACTACAAAGCAGTCGTGGACTCATATTGCTGTTATTTTTTTGTGCATCACAAACTTCACGTGGCTCTGAAAAAAATCGGGGTATCTGTTTGTTTGTTTTTTTGTTTTTTTTTCCTGTACAACCACTTCATTCTAGAAAATTACATTTGCCTTCACGTTCTATGGTGTTGAATTGTTTATAAGGGGCGAAGGTTATAGAGATATTCACCTGTCAGGAGTTGTTTTCCGCGTATTTCGATAGAACTAAATCCACGCTATTTTTGTCAGATTTCACTCGCACGTTCTCATTCCAGATTTTGTTCTTCACGTTAGCGAGCCCCATCGCGTTAAAAGAGTATTTCTTTTTCCTTGCTGTTTGTTTGAGGCAATTCACTAAAATCGCGGACTTGACTGCGCAGGCGTGCAGTTTGTCACTATCCCGAGATAAAGATTCAAGCTTGTTGGGGCCGTGTATAGAAAGTAACAATTCAAATGTTGAGAACAATGTTAAAAATCCCAACTGGAAGGAAGCGACCAATTGGCTATTTACAAAGCGTGGTGGAGTTAAATTCTGGACGACACCAAAGACAACTGCAGGGCCGAGGGATGTGAACAAGGAACATCCGCGTGCAAAGCCAACGCCCTCACCACTGGGGCACTCCGCCTCTTTTCAAAAAGGCGGCAAAGTCAACTCCTCAATGAACTTCTATTTTACCGGGCCGTACTTTCCACGAATTCCGTTTGCTATGCTGTGTGCTAGCTGTTGTTGAGAAATATCCTCATAAGTGCTCACATTTAATTTAGAGCCATCGAACCTTTTCTATACAAGATGGCTCTCGCTTTTGACTTTGTGAAGAAAATCTCTTTAAAGTGCGACTTTACGAATAACAGCCTCTGAACAGATTTTTCCTTTGGTGCCCTTTATTCTGTCGAACAAGGTGCTTCTAATAAAGGAATAAAAAACGCGCCTTCTAATAAAGGAATAAAAAACGCGCCGAGTGCATTGTTGAGTTATATAAGCACGCGGGAATTTTTAAGAACGCGAGAGAAGTGCCTAGAGAGGCACGAGCCGTAGGCGAGTACTTCTGGCACTTCTCAAGTGTTCTTAAAAATTCCCAAGTGCTTATCTAACTGAACAATGCACGAGGAACCAGTTTTTTAATTCCTTTTATAAAATAGCAAGTAACAAAACAGGCGAAACCACTTGTTTGTGTCCAGAGATTTGCACGCGCACTCTTGTGACGTAGCCGGCGTGCATTATAATTCCACAATGCACGCGGTGAGGTAGGGCGCATGCATATGTTGAGACATAATGCACTCGATTCGACAAACCATAGCGCGCGCAATTATTTGAACGTTTTATAGTAACTTTTAATTCCGTGAAAGAAATCCTTAATGACCGTAGAAGAGACGGCGTGGCCCAGTTTCCATGTTCGATTTCCACGCGGATGTTCCGGGTTCGAATTCCGCGGCTCTGTAGTTGTCTTCGGTGGTCCCGAATTGAACTCCTCCACGCTTTGTAAATAGCCAATTGGTTGCCAACTGGTATTCTTAACGTTGGGTTGGGATTCTTTACGTTGTTCTGTTGATTTGAATTGTTACTTTCTATACACGGCTCCACAAGCTTGAAGCTTTTTAAAATATCACCGTGCGTAAGTAAAGGTCCCTTCGCTGCCCTACCATTCAAATGAAAGCTGCTGAGCAGCTCTTTGTTTCGCTGCTGTTGCAACTTTTTGATTCTGTGGATGAAGTGCTAATTGTAACTTTCCGGTCAAAGCTGCTGAATAGCGCTCGACTGCGCTAGACTGAATAGCGCTCGACTGAATAGGGCATGTAATTTCTAGAGGCGCGCGCGAAGCTGCCTCTCCTCGCGCGTTTCGTTCTTTCCACGCGCGCCCCTAAAAAGCGGTCAATTGTCGATTGTAATAAGAGACTTTTGCATGATTCGGCCTTCGGCTTTGCCGTAAAACCGAGACTGATAAGTGACCATGTCTCCCATCTGCTAATAAAGCGCGTGAAGGTTAAGCTGGGTTTGATGATAGTTATTAATTATGAAAGTGTGCTACATTTTTTCCATTTCAAATTTAATCTTCTTGTTTTCTTCGGCAGCCACTGACGTTTTGCATATATTTTTGCACGCATATTTGTTCTCCCCCTGTTGCTGCATTCTTCGAGAGACCTCAAGTCAGTAATGCTAGCTGCAATGTTGGCTTAACGATATCTAAGTATAGAATAAGTCGCAAAAAGTAAACGATTCGTCTTACAACCGAGTGTTTAATAAATTTCCAGCTAATTTACAGATTAGAGAAGTTAACTAAATAAGTGGCGAGACATGTTAATTTACTTACGGGTGGGACAAAAACAACGTAAACAGCATGCAGAGGAAAGAACAGCGTTCAACTCGAGGAAGCTACCTGCGTTGAGAAGGATACACTTAGTTGCTTTTATATCGGAGACGTGGTGTAAAAGGCTTATCGGTCGCCAAACAAACTAAAACAGTTTTGGAAAAAAAAAAAACTTGCTTAGCCTTACCGTGCCTGTTAAACCTTTCCAGAATTTTGACTACATTAATTTTTGAACTTGATTAAGCTGTAGGCAAGTCTTGGCATGCTATAATCTGGTTTTAGGACTCCTTCGCGTTCCAGAGTTTTTGAACTGTGGATTGCGACCATAAAAGGCCACTGATCTCGTAGCAGTCAGTATTTAAGTTAGTAAATAGTTGAGAAGCAAAGATATGATATAAAACAATTTATATTCGGCAGCTATAGCAAGGACAAACTGTTGCGACTATTTTTTCAGATGCGTGAAACATGGACCACTTTGGAGCGAGCATTAAAATTCCTAATTAAGTGCGGCGTCCTCTTTAAAAGAAAAAAAAAACGTACTCTTTGTTATAAAATTAAGCGCAGCCTTGGTTATCCTAACGGGAATTCGATAACCCTCTCAGCTAAATCTTTCCAGATACACGAAACATCAGGGAAGTAGCTTGGAGCCAGTTGTGTTCAAAACAGCCAAATAGAGTTTGCTCGCTCTTTTACAACAACGCACCAACCTGTTTGAAAAGAAAAGTTAAGCTTTTTAGTTTGAAGAGGAATTTTGATGACTGTTTGGGTTATATGTTTACTGAGATTTACGACAGCTAGACCAGCTTGGCTGTTATGTTAAAAAAAAGTTCCCCGGCGTCAGACCTCGACGTTGCTACACCATCTTTTTATAACAGGCTTTACATGCACCCGGTTTAGTGGAGTTCGCGCTTTGTTTTGTTAAATGGAATTTAATTCGACTTGGTTTTTCTAGATCTATTGAAAATGGACCAGCCTGGCTCTTGTGTTACAAACTTGCCAGCACTTCAAGAAGTTTGGATGCATCCTGTATATTTTAATGTTATCACATAGCTTGTTTTACCTAGCAGCTTGCTGAATGGTTGTCTTGTGAATATCTAGTTTAATGGACTCAGGGTCGTGCCTGGTCTTCTTTGGCTCAAGTTTCAGTTAGTTAGGGCGTCTAAAAAAGTCGTGGGTTCAACTCCCGTTTGGAGAGCGTGGGTTTTTCTTCGAGAATGCCCTCGTCACGTTTTGGAAAACCACTAACAAAGTTTCACTCAACGACTTCTCAAATTTGCCGCCTCAAGTTCGCTCATTTCATTTATGTCAACATACGATTGCCACATGAAAACTGACCCTTTGCTGAAAGCGCCTTTAATCAGCTTTAACCTTCATCAAAAGTCTCTCTGTGGGGAAAGGTCTGGTTGCTCGAGGCTGGTTGTTTGGAGACAAAAACAGCGGTGACCTCCGAACAACGTGTTGGTATAGTCTTGATAAGGTAAATCGGCAGAGCGGATCCAAGAAAACGACGACGCTCTGATAATCAAAGCATTTTTTAACCCGGCCGGCTGCGACCAATTTCTCTTATCAATCAAGTTGATCGCAAATTAAGTCAATCTCCACCGAGGGTGCAGTACCACAATTTCACACAGGTGTATATAATGAGTCCGTATTTCAGTAAAAAACGACTGCTGGGGTGCTGTCAAAAATGCCGCAATAATTGAATTCGGACCATTAAGGTACGCTAATTTGTCGCCCACGGCCATGTGTGATTTACTTTTACACGTTTACCTGTGTAATCGCCCTTAGTGCAAGATCAATCAATCTTATTCACTTTATTGCCCTGTTTCGTTTCCATCTGACTTGAGGGTTCCAAATGGTTCACAGGCTAAAGCGGCTTCCTTAGAGAGATTGAAAAGGAAACTATGCCATTTCACATTTCTGGGTCTGCACCGACGCAAAGATATTTTCAAATACTATATAGTAAGTTAGCTAGCATAACGACTGCACCGTGCGTCCACAGAATCAAGAGCTCAGTTCAATTACTTCATGTCTGATTGATCGCGGGTTCTTTGCCGTGTTTTAGCGCTCGGTCGAGACTGTGGTCGAATCGCTGCTTAGTTCGTAGAATAAAAGAAATGCATAGAATATATTGAAATAGTGAATTTATCTGTGATGTCGCGGGCATATTTCGGAAGAATATCCGAGTGCGCCTGACAGGCGTCGAACTCGTGACCTTCTGCTTACTAGTTCGGATGCAAAAGTAGAATATAATTTATTGGATTTCAAGAGGGAAGCAAGCTACAGATTGATTTTTTTACTGATTTATTGGAAAATAGAATTTTTAAACGGCTTGAAAAAATTACTCTGTAGCACAAAAAATACTTTAAACGAGCAAAAGCAATCATTTTGCACGTGCGTTTTATACCAGTTTAATTTGCTACATTTCTTCGCCGTACTCGCCGGGAGCTTTGGCAACGAGGACGGGAACGGGAACGTCACAAAATGGTAGGTTTAATTGGTACAAGCAATCGTTCTGCACGCTCTGCAGGTGCGCTTTACAATTTGGTACATTTCTTTCCCGTCTTCTGCGAAACGGCAACTTCAAATGACCAAAATCAGCAGCCTTGGCAGAACATCAGCACACGACGTTGAATTTTTATTTTTTTCTCCAAACTTGAACACCGTTCATACCAGTTTCATTTTTAGACAACAGACACACATTTCAAGTTCCATATTGAAAGAGTTGAAGCAGTCGCGAAGCCATTACAGTGACACGACTTTCGATTTTGAAGCGAGGTTCTTGTTGGCGTGGCCGTCCTCGTTGCTTAAGCTCCCAATTAAAATAATGTGAAATGACCAAATTAAGGTTTTCCATTAAATGCTGCCGGTCGAATACACGACGGTGAACCCGTCATTATTATCTTAACTTTGATGCAGTTCCTATTTCGCCCGCATTGTAACAAAGTTACGGTAGTGTTAATTTTTATTCCGAAGTCATTTTCGCTTTCGCCGTCGTCGCCAATGCTAAAAGGCTTCGGCCCTACTGCAGTTCCAGAACAGTAAGCTTTGTAGCCACTGGTCATAAAACTAGATAAGTTGTGTACTTCTACTGACACAAAGCCGTCTTTTACCTCTTCCTGCCAGCTAACAAACATAATCGATTTTCGGAGCGTGCCAGAAAAGTGGACAGTTCCGAAACATAATTTTTTACAGTTTTAGTCCCCTCAACATTACCCATTTAATCGTGCATGCCAATTCAAAGTGGACCACGACTTCTAAACTGTTTTTTTGTTTGTTTGTTTCTTCTTGACAAATTTGCAACGTGTTCCCTGGTTACGTACGAGGGCGGTGTCTGGTTATTTTTCGTTTGAAACTCGATAAAGTAAAAGTCACTCTGGGGCGATCGTAGGAGTTGGAAACAACACGAAGCTGTGGAGTGGTCCACGCCTTTTGTTCTTCGTGCACCGCGCGTAAACACGCTAACTAAGCTACACGTGTCGACTGGAAAAACATGAGTGATTGTTTATATAACTTTAGTCAAGGTTGCCCGCGTTCTCTGTGTTGTGACGCCGTTAGTTGTGAGTTCAATAACATGACTTATTTATAAAGTAAAAAATGCGTCTCTGTCCATATTTGCCGGGGTATTGCTTACCATTGTTTCGCATGCGAAACATAATTCGCAAAAAAAAAAACATATCACCTTCGTCTAAATCGACGCCACTCTCTCTGGAAAATTCTGTTCGTAACAAAAAAAAAACCGTAATTGGCTTATTTTTGGTGGGTTGTTGTTGTTGTTGTTTTTTTTTTAATTTGCCTTGTTTATAAAGACAAAAATACGTCTCTGTCCATATTTGCCGGTGTATTGCTTACCATCGTTTTGCATGGGAAAAACATGGTTCGCAAGAAAAACATATCACTTTGGTCTGAATCAACGCCATTCTGTCCTGAAAGCTCCGTACGAAAAAGAAATACACAATTGGCTTATTTTTAGTGGCATGGGTCCTCCGCAAGCTCTACTGACGAAAGGCATAGCGTATTAGTTCTGTATCAGTTCTCGGTGCGATACGTTACCTTTGGGTTTAGCAGTTCTTTGCTAGTCTCAGTCTGTTTGGCGTAAACAGAGAACAGAGCATATTGGTTCTGTATTTCTCAATGCGATAAGTTACCTTTGAATTTAGCAGTCATTTGCTGGTCTCAGTTCGTTTGGCGTAAACTTAGAACAGTGTCCCTTTGAGAATTGAGGTTTCTCTAGAAACCACTTCTTGAAGGGTGTCAATACTTTCAAAGGTCTTCGCGTTCACTGTTGAATGCAATCTTTATTCTCCTTCGCGAGCATATTTCAACTCCTATTTCTGGCTACTTTTCAAAGGTGATTGACTTCCTTTCGTTGGTGTAAAATCTGTTATTCAACTCTTAAATTCCTCAGTTCTCCATTCCATCTGAAAACGTGCAGCTATGTCTATTGCGTAACGGTTAGCCTGGGCCCTACTGGTCAAAATCGATACCTTGTGAATCCAGTAATTCACGTCTTGTTTTAGACTAGAACAGTGAAAATGCCTTCCATATTTTAGCTTCAAGTTTTATTTGTTCGTACAGGACAATCAACACCATCTTTCAGACCAAAGTTACGAGTAAAAATCCATCCCCTATTGCGAGCACAAAGGTCATGTTTTGTCCCCTTCTAAGCTGGCCCACAACAGGCGAGATCTCTATATCCTGGCTAGTCCGGAAAAACCCCAAATTATAACGTTTTGGATGGTACAACCCTCGCAGTTTTTCTTGCACCACCCAGTGCAAAAAGGGTGCAGGGGCGTTGAAAAAAGTTTAGTTCTTTCGTGGTTTCAGCCGATCGCTCTCGTATTTGAAGAAGGGAGTCAGTGTTGATTGGCACGCCCAGAAATATCTGGTATTGTTATATACCTAGACTTTCACTCAACAAAACGAGCACTGTTATTGGTTGATTCTTGGTCACGTGCAGCTGATTGTTGCCCTCGCGCCGAATACAGTGTTCGTTTTGTTGAGTGAAAGTCTAAATATATAACAATGCACTTACTGTGTGTTCCCTCGGGAAACTAGTTAGTTTTGTTTTCCCTTGAAGTCCTGATTTCTCGGGAAAACAAAACTAACTGTTTCCCTCGGGACCATACATTAAGTGTATATTATTTTAGCGTGTCTTTTTTTTTTTTTTTTTGGAAAAAAAATGAAAGATGGAATGTCTAGAGATGTTGTTATTTTAAAACAGTTGGTGCTGGTCCGATCACGCGAGTTCCCAATTCTTATCATTTTAGGGTCAAATTGTCAGTCAGAAAACCTATTCTCGAAGAAAAACTCTGGCCTGTTGCACATATACGGAAGCTAAGCTGTGGACACTTGAAAACAATCGATTATCTTTTAAAATCGGTTTGGGGTTCACTTTGGGCGAGAATATTTATTTTAATATTATGATTATTTATTTATTTAATTTTTTTTTTGGGGGGGGGCGTGTCTTACGCGATAGGACAAGACAACCTAGGAATGAACCGGCATTAAAATTGATCGTAAATAAGCCGATAACTTTGCTTAAGGTGGAAGTAATGTGGTGGTTGTCACGATGGGGATTGTTTGATAAGAAATATGACTACACCCAGTTTTCCTCGCAGGCCCAGCGATAGTCGGTTCTGTATTCGTGTTCATTTCCCTCTTTGAGGCTGTCGCGTTTTCTTGTGTTTGGTTTCCCATTCTTACCTTACGAGGTGGCAGTCGTCTTTATTTTCTGAGAGCGGCGAAGCCGCGGTATACGTACGCGAGCGGAACGCATGTCAAGAACTGTCGCCGCTGTTTTTGACTGTCCGGCAAAACAAGCCAGCGCGCCTTCCAGCGGGCTGTCGGTCCTGTCTCGAGCAGATACGACTGGAAGCAATGGCATTCCAACCCGATTTGGTGGATTTGGGAAATGCACTGCTGTGATATGAAAACTGTGCTGAGTCATCCGCCGAACGCACCTCTTCAAGGAGGCAGATCATGCAGATGTTTCTTGCAGATGTTTCTTTTTGTTTTTTTTCTCCGCGGGATGGTTCTTCAAGCCGAGGACTAAGTTAATACGCCACTTGACAATTTCGTAGGAAAGCAATCGAAGAAATTTGATACCACCTGACAGGCCGAAAGGTCAGAACCAACTTTCGCAACAGATAAAAGCCGCTATTAAATGTCTTTTGTTTGTAGTTTACGAGAGGCAATTATCACAATTAGAGAATGGGAGAATGATTCACTTGACATATCACTTTTAGAACTCTATCGGTGGCGCAGTACTTTTTGGAAAGTATTGCGCAGTAGCTTTTATTGGAATAGTTACACCGTGTGGACTTTTGTCCAAGGTCTTCAAAGTTCGAGCTATCTTGTACAGCATAATAAACAACACCACAGGGAACGTCTGCCGTTTAAATCATCGAGTTTAATTCATAAGCACCAAGAGCCGAACAACTAAGTGGCTTTGTTTGGAGAGCGAGCCATTTTCTCTCTGCCGAGGCATTAGAATATGGCCACCTTGTGGCGTTACTTGTAAAGTTCCTCGGAACCTGTTCGTTTTATACTCCGCTTTGGATTTTTACAAAGCCAGGGTCCTAAGGGGTGCAGTCAACTTGACGCTGGTCTTTTTTTAAATATATATTTCTGCTAAAGGAACCCACAAAGAACATTGATCATCAGTCTTCCCTGGTTGTGAACTCACGTGCGACCTCACATGGTTCTTCACGACGCTGAGTTGGTTGCTGTACCTGCGCTATTCAAAACACTCCGCAAAAGCTGTTTACTCCCAATGAAAAGGAAAGCTAAACACGTGCCAAGTACCGTGACAATTAGGTTCTGCATGGTTTTCATGCGTATCATATCATTGGACCATTCTCTGGCCTTTTTCTCTCAAATACCGGTGCAATCCTATAGCTGAACAAATCAGAATTTGATACTGTTTTTCTTTTTTTTTTAGACCTCTTGCAAAAACAAGTCGAATTCCGAACGACCCGCTGAGTAGTCGCGACGATATGTTTTATCCGTGATTTTACTTCACGTGCTAAAAATCTCAAAAAGGCGCCTCGAAAGTAACGACTCTCTTTCAAGAATGTTCAGACCTCATTATTTCCGTCCAAGTTTGAGCCACATTATTAAATCGTGCTCCATCATTCGTTAGACAACCCCTTCCTGATTTTCTCATTCCACAAAGCGGTCTTTCTCTCATGTTTGGCACGCTTGCCAATACTTGAAGGAGTCCTCTTACCACATACCTCAAATAGTGTGGTTCGTTATTTTAACCGTGTTCGCTTAGGCACGTTTGAGCGACTCACTTTTTCCAAGAATGTATCGTTGCTGCTGCGCCCAGATCGCGGGTGTTGACGTGCGACACGCGCGTTAGTCGCGCTCTTCACGTTCAACAATCCCCCCACTTAAAATTGCGTCATTCCGATTATTTCGAACGGAATTGTTCCACGTGTTCATGCTGGCGCCAGGAAGAACTGATTGACATTAACTAAGATAACTTTTATAGCTGTCTTCAGTTGGAATCGCAGACCGAAAGGTAATCACGTTTTGTAAAAAGCCAACCGGTGCCTTCTTCCAGACGCTGTTAGGTTGGTTCCATGTTTCTTTCTATACACGGCGTCACAAGCTTCAAGCTTTAAATACCACCATGAATACATAAATACAGGTTCTTTACCTTACGTTTCTTTAACAACATTCGCTGCGTTCATTAGTCGATGTTCACATTGGAAATAACTCGTAAAGCTATTCCGTGTAATTTCTGGTTGGGTGATCATGGACACTGAAACTTTCTTTACTCGTGTTTTTCTTACTAACGTACCGTGCACAATTCGTAGATACTTCGTGATTTCTTCGTCATGGTGTTTCAGTATAGCTAAATGACAAATCGATCCTCGGGAAGACTACATACTGTTTTGTTTTTCATCGTATATAATTTATGCATTTTTCTAAGCGATGAGTTTCGTCCTGACTTCGCGCATGATCCATACAAGTTGTACTTTTTCTGGAGTGAGATCAAAACTCGTTTCCTGGAAGAAAATACTACTACCCTGTTCTCCATCTGACCTCTGACCTCTCTATGATTCCTCCGATGTTGCGGTTGTATAGCAGCAATAATTAATCAGTGCCATATAGGTTGCGAGAGACTGCGAGATAACTAAAGGCTGCATCCAACCTGGAGATCTGGAGTTAGCACCCATCTGTGCTGACCTTTAACTTGTGGTGATCAAGGCGCAGTTGTTCCATGCAGGGATAGCTAGCGCTAGCCCTGGGTTAAGCCCGATTAAAACAGTTACTTACCGTGCTTCGGACACCTTGGCCGTTATTAGTGGGCGGGTGGGCTCCCACGAGCGAGTTCGACCGAGATGCAGCATGCACATTGAATAAACGGTGCAGCAAGTTGGAATTAAGGTTGTTGCTCATTAATTGCAAGTGCAACTAATTTTCCTTCAAGCCAGGTATGGTTCTCATTCTCTTGTGCAAGCACAATGTACCCATTAGTTTCGAATGCGATTAAGTAATAAGAGCGCTTGTTATCAGACCGCGCAGGAAGTCACAGTGAAATGTGGAAGTGTTCACCCCGTTGTTTCGAGTTCACGGGTGGCTTAAGTTGTACAACTTTTCCAGAACCTTTCAAAGGGATGCCAAGAGGTCTTCAGTTCTGAAGCACCGTTTTCGTTGTTGTTTTTAAGCCTATCTGCATCCTTTCCTTGGGATGAAGCGTGACCAAAGAGAAGGTAGCTTCGAATTCCGTGAGAGTACGAGAACTTTTGGATCAGGGTCAAGTTTTCGCGTCTCCACTTTAGATTCCTCTAGGTCCCCTAGGTAGAAGAAGTAGACCCCATGACATTTGGTCCATCACCTTGTCCCCAGCTGTTCGATAGGCCAGACCACAAACCGGTAGGAAGTTGGAAGTTGGACTTCGGAATTAGGAAGTTAATTGTTAACAGTTGTAATGCTTCCTGAGTCAAACTACAGATAAAACGCTCATTTTAAGAGGCAGACGAGCAGATGTCTCAACTGTGTTCCGTCGCTCTCCAATCAGAAGAGATTTTGATTTCAAAATATCTTTTTCCTTTTAGGATACGCTATTTTGCGTGGTAGCAGCTTATGGCGTGTTTTATTACTGAAATGGCGTAGTTCATTTCCGTCTTCACCGTAATGAGCCTATGGAATTTATATCAAACAATCTCACTCAAAAGTTACCTTTCTTTATATTTAAATATTAGTATTCATAAAAGAATAAAATCCTTATTTATGTTGTTAATAAGGGTACTTTAATTAATTGATCAATTCAGGCGGTTTTTTTAATCAAGTGTTGTGACACCTTAATGGTTTAGCCAACACTTATAAACTATGTGTAAGTTAGCTTGTAAATAAAATAAGTTTATCCAGTATCGTTTTAATTTTCCGGTTCACGTCAGTTTCTTGTATTTTTGTGGTTTGATTGTTAAGCACCTTTAACTCCAGATATGTGCGTTTTACGTGCCTCTTACTTAAACGAATCACGGTCCGCGTTTTTTCAACGTCAATTTATGGGCCGAGTGCGAAACGCGAGGACCACGAATTGAAGTGGGAAAAAACAAGGTGCCGTAACTTGCCGTACGGACGGTGAAAACAAGGTTAGTAAGATGTTTATTATGTCTCTTGGTAATGGAATCGAGCCGGAAAGCGCACGGTTCCGTACTGTGGAAAACGGACCGCCAAATCAACCAATCACAGCCGGCGCGCACGTAGTATCTGAGAGATATAATAAAAGTGCCGATCATCGTCATCATCATCATCACTATTATTATTATTATTATTATTATTATTATTATTATTATTATTATTATTATTAAGGCTAAAGGAGATTTTACGGAGATGACTCTCTCTCCATTGATGAGGTTTCGCTTCTGCCTTATCTTTAACTTCTTTACTGGTGTGAAGTAC
Organism: Astreopora myriophthalma; assembly: GCA_014634185.1. Classification (NCBI taxonomy): domain Eukaryota; kingdom Metazoa; phylum Cnidaria; class Anthozoa; order Scleractinia; family Acroporidae; genus Astreopora; species Astreopora myriophthalma. The sequence goes on from BLFK01000292.1 coordinate 2,406,918, forward strand.
TTTGTTGTCAGATTAACCGATGCAAATGCTTTGTTGATGCACGAATCAAAACTCTTATTCACGGATCTAACACATGTACTTTAGGGCTAGAAATTCATAGTTTTGTTTTTTCAGAGTTCCCTTTGCTATGAAATAAAGTTGTACGTCTTCAGTATCAAAGTATGTTGTGAAGTTTTTCCTCATGTATTGTATGACAGATCAATTGCGTTTATCTCTTTATCTCTTTGAAATCTTTTGTCCGGATAGAAGTTTCTTTGGATAAAGTTTCTTTTCCATACGTTGTTAACCGGATATTGCAAAGATTTTTTTTTCAATAAGCGTGGGTGTTCTCTGCTTTGTGTGGTTTGCCAGCCGAGATAAGTTGAGGGTGTTATGAAAATTGTTACCTGGTATAATCATATTTGGAGTACATTGTGGGCTTCAATTTTGACTTTTTGGAGAAAAATTAAAAATATTACAATTAAATTTAAAGCTGTGGAGCAGTTCCCTCTGTTTGCTGAATGTATCTAGCTGTTATGAACCTTGTGTGTGCACAGTGTTGTTGGTCGCGTACATAAATCAAATTGAGGAGTTTGACTTCTAAAGAGAAGGCATATCGATATTGTGGTTTTTTGAGGTACTTTCGCGTTAAAAAATGTCTGCATGTAGAAAAGGCGGAAGTTTACTGATATATATATATATATTAGACAATTCTCGGAAAAGCTAATACAATAAATAACCTGCCGGTTGTAAACTGTTTGTATTGTGTTTTCATGAAAGTGTTTCGTGATCGAGTACAAAATGCGAGATCGCGAGCGTACTAGCGGATTAATATTTAGTACATTTGACAAAGCCTTGTGCTCGGCTTTGTTTTTTTTCTTTTTTTTAAATTCCAGTTTTATTCCGCTTTGTCCTCGAAATGGAGACAGGGGTGTCTTCCATTTCCATTATGGGGTTCCAAGTGTATTGCTGCAATTAGGTCGCATGGTACACAGTTTGAAACATGCATTGTCGCTTCTTTCGGCGCTCTGGGGAAACTGCAGTCTTTAGACGTCCCTAAAGGGATTAACAGCTATTTACTAACCGGCTCTACGCGCGGAGATGAATGCCAATAAAGCTCCCAGACATCACGAACCCAATATTTTGACTTTGGTCTGGGCAAACACAGCTTTCAGGGCGTATAAATATCAGACCGAAGACGTAGGGAACCGGATTTAGTTCATTTCACACTTTTCTAAGTCATAGATGTTAATATCTTAATTACGAGCTTTCGGGGGGGTATGCAAAACATTTTTATTCCTTTAAACCTGTTAACACCGAGTAACAAGAAAGGTTAATTTATCTTGGAAGATTATCGGAGTTGTTTCAAGCCTTCGAATCCTTTGTTTGTCTCTCTGAGTAAATCCATTGTGGGAGCACAGTTTAATAACTGTCAAAAAGTGGACTCAAGGGTAATGATACGTTTACCAAGTCACGTCAATGATTTCCGTAATTTTGAAGTGATTTGTTCATTTTAGCATTCTGAGAAGTTGCTATTGTTTGAGCAAAAAAAAAATATACTTCGCCGTGAAGTTTCCTATCTTTAGTGTGTTGATTCTTTGAGCTAAAGCTGCCCGGGACGTGGGCGAGCTGAGAATTCTTGCTTTGTCAAGTAAATTCTCTGTCGGATTATGACCGCTTAATAGCTTGCCTGGTGTTGAAAATTATTCCAACTTCTTTTACATTTAAGTTTAATAGTCTTGACAAAAGTGTTCTGTAATCGAGTCAAAGACAATCGTGCGTGTGAGTCGCGTTTGGCGCGTGCGTGCGGAACAACTTCGCAAGTGTCTGTAATTTCTCCTGCTCTTGAGAGATGAAAGAGGTCAAATTTTCCCAGCGCACACTTCCGATCCCGCAGCTTAAGATCGGAAATATATTCGACCGTGGTGAGGTGATGCCGAATTTTTTTTTTTTTCAAGTGTAATATTCGGTCACGGTTTTTTTAACCAAGGGGAAATTTATACCCCGCGCTCTGCGCAACGCTCGAGGAATTTTCTCTGCAAATATTGGGTGACACGCAAATCATACGACATGACAAGAGCATTGTGTCATTTCTCTGTAGAACTCGTATCAAGCATTTCCTGTTTACCTAGCCTAGTTTTTGGGTGTTTATATAGTCTAACTCGCGGCATCAGAGGTGAAAACGAGCAAGGAGATAAATTGGAAACGCCCTTCTGAAGTTCTGTCAATCGTATGTCACCTCCGATATGACTTCGACGCTTAAACGATGTTCAGGTCGACAAAACACAGCATTGTCACGCCACTTTAGTGATTTGGGAGCAGGGTAATAAATTCCATGTGCTTTTCTGGCACCTATCCAACTGTTTTTGCGCTGTCGATAGAGGTCAAGGCAAAGGTTTCGCTTGTAAGCGTTTGGATCCGGGATCGATTTCCAGGCGGACAGGAGGATGTGACTCGGTCAAAATGAAGGGCTAAGAACACGCGTCGCGTCTCGTTGCCAACCTCACACATTCCTTCACAGCTCGCAGGTAGCGCGAGCTTAGATAATGCTTTAGCACAGGGCTTTTTCAGCCCTAAGCAATCGCAAAGAAAACCTAGCATTTGAATGACAATTGATCAATTAAATAAACCGTTTAAGTGTTTTCTATCACCACATAACCAACAATGCCATTGGGCTACGAGTGCGAAATGTATCATGCCTATTGTTTTCCACCAATCAGCAGTTATTTATATGAGACATTATCAGCCCTGCGCGTGTTATGATTGGCCAAAAGCGTATATGGGTCAGGCCGACTTGTTTTGCTGCTTCCACGCACGTGTCTACACCAGGCTTAGGTGACGTACGCGCTCGCACCATTGTTTTCAATAGAATTTTGGCGCGTTTGTAATCACTGGGAAAGTTACTTGGTACCAGCTTCTGGTTTGAGGAGATTCTTGCGGCAGGAAGTTTACGCTGGTTCGCGAACGCGAACGTGGTTCGCTGGGATTTTTGTATAGGCGCGAATTCGCATGGAAGACAGTATATTCAGCGGAGATGTTGTGAAGTGGAAAAATTCGACAATCGCTTACACGTGGTTTTATAATCTCCGCAAATGGAGAGGCCTACAGACGACGACCTTGATCGTTCGATCCCGAAGTACTCTAGAAACAAACCGTGTATTTGCGGAAGATCTACACTAAATGTGCACACTTTTCTGGCCGTTTCTTTTTTGTTTAATATTATATTTGTGGTACTCTTCGTGCTAGTATTTATGCGACTAGAGGATGTACAAACGCGTTTAGCGAAAGTCGAATCGCCTGCAGGGATAGTGGATCAAAGTAGACCAGGTGGTAGAACGGAGATGGTTGGGTCTTCGAGAACAAATTCAACACTTGGATTGTTTGCAGTGAATGTTACAAGGAGACCAGTGCTAATACAGGTAGGTGTGATTTCACATTTGCCACAAAATAGATCGTAATATCTGCAAATACTCGAAATCAAATGAGCAGGCTACTTGTTAACCGACGCTTCGATTGTGTCGTGATTTTTCATCTACGCACTACTCGACAATGCTCAAGTTTTGACGTTTGTGCTGGGAGAGAGAGAGATGACGACTTGCTATTAAGGAATATATTTTCTTGCGCCCTTGCAGAGCATGCCTTCGTTGCACATCTCACGGAGAAGTACTTCCCATGCACAACCTACACAACCCTCAAAAGAAAAGAAAAAGGTTGCCAAAAATATTAGAGATTACGTAAAGCGTCATGTAGACAAGATATCAAAGGATTTGCGAGAAGTCCAAATCGATCTTGGAGTGGTAAATGAACAGGTGGACGATATAAAAAGTGGTTTGCGTATGAGATCGAGCGCGCAGGATTGTTCTTGCAAAGGTGAGTGGTAATTTGTTTTGAGTCGTGTGTCCTATTATTTGATTTTTCTTATCGATAAATCTCTCTTCCTAAGGCTTAGGGTCTAGCTTATCAAACTTGACGCGGAAGATCATAACGGATTGAATGAAATATTCCGTGTTCCAGGCATTCGGTTGTGTCCGTTTAATTGTATGCCATGGAGATGAAAGCGGAGAAATTAAATTGTGATTCCGTTCCATCGTTAGTGGAAGCCATTTCAACCCATTGAACGGCTGGATCACGCCACGGGGAAAGTGTCTTTGAGCTGGTCATTATCAAACATTGTGCTTCGGAGAGACTCCGCGACTGCTTTTATTTACTATAAAGTTTAGTGGAGCAGAACCGAAGTCTATTGAATCGTGTATTGTTGTACATTTTGTGGCTGTGTGCATGATGCATGGGGCTAACCGCCCCTGGTTAAAACCTTTATGAAAGCTTTTTCATTTATAACTAGCCAAGCGGCTTGGCAACTGATGATGCATACGATATACTTGAAGTTGTCGCTCAACAACGCACGTGAATTAAATCAAATGTGTTTGGATCCGGTACAGTAAAGGGAGAGACCGGTTCGCCCGTGTCGGTTTTGCAATATTTACAGCAAAAATTCCTTTGCGAAAAGCTCCCCACCGTTTTCTTAGCTTTGCACCAGTTGAATTTGTCTCGTGCTTGACTGACCGAGAGAGATCAGCTTTAAATTTGACCGCATATGAATGGTGTGTTTGACATTTTATTTGTGAGTTGAAATGTGTTCCATGAAGAACAAACATGACTGTGTTGCAATCAATTGCTATCATTAACAATCGCAATTGCCCTCATTCTCGTTTCCTTTTGCAAACTTTCACCTCATACAAAGCCAGTTTATTGATTAACAACAATTGAAATCGCTAGAAGGCACAATGTCCTGTGATGAACTGAAAAGGTATATATTGCCTCTTCTTTTGAGCGGATTTTCGCCTCGAAGCGGCAGCTGTCGCGCGACGCGTTCGAATTCGTTTTGATTTTTAATCCCGTTGTATTTTTTTCGTCAACGCCTCCTCCCCACCTACTCCCCTCGCTTTTGTATCGTTGCCAGATTTACGAAATGACAGGTGTTCTACGAAAGGATTTGATTAGCATAGGTTCTCGATAATTTTATTATCTTAAAATCACATCATTAAGATTCACACCAAGATAATGAATTGTATGTTGAAAAACAAAATGCCGGCATTGATAAATATGTGCCGATTAAACGTTGAAAGTAGAAAATTGGACGCGTGGTTTGAGGTGGAAGGCATTTTGTGGACTGTTTGTAATTTCAGTCCCACAAAAAAATAAGTCGTTATTAATATCCATGTTTATACATATACTGATCCAGAAAAAATAGCGAAGATTTATATAATCAATATTAGCATAAAATTGTTTGAAACAAGGAAAAGATGGATTAACATTCCAAATAATTTCAGCTTCTTGTTTACACTAACATAAAATGCATTCTTGCAAGTGCAAGTTATCAGTTCATTTGTTTGATTCAACAGTGAGCAGACTAGGAATTTTAGGGGGACAGGCCTGGAATATTTTTTGGATGAATTTTTTAGCATACGTGGTTCACTTATGTGTGGCGCATTTTCATGACTGAAACAGCTACATGTAGGTGTATTGCAAGACCAGAGCAATCCCTCATCTAGTATTGCCAATGGATTGCTTATCTCGTGTAATTGTTTAGTTTTGGATTCATTGTGCGGAAATATATTGTTAAGAAGGTAAAGACACTTCATTCAAAAGCAAATTTCAAAGTAAATATGATGTGAAGTGAAATTGAATGTGTACTTTTCTTTGGGATCTCTTTATGTGGACCACATACCCCAACTCCCGTTCACATGTGCCAGAGAAGACTTAAGATGGACTAATTGTTCAATATTTTGAATTGCAAGTTGCTTGAATATTAACAACATTTAAACCATGTAATATTTCTACATTATAAATTTTTTTCCTCTCATGTGATGTGCACTTTGTAAGTGGTTGCATAACTTGTCTTTGGACTGATGCACAAATTATTGACGAATGCCACAAATAGTTGACTAACTTTGTTGCATAAGATTGTGGCGTCTAAGTGTTAGCACATCTTAAGAAAAGGCTTATGTTAAGTCTGTACGAAAGATGCCAATAACATCTGGAATACCTTAAACAGAGTTCAGCACATCAATTTACCCAACAAGGAACCATACTTAATAAATAAATAAATGTTTGTTTAGTGGACCCTGGAGTATAGAATATTGTAATTTTGCATGTTGTGAATTTTAGTGTATATTTTAATAAATCGGCACTTTTTTGAAAATGAAACAAAATGAGCAATTTATTCTTCTAACGTGCTTAGCTTTGAATAGCTTGGATTGTGTAAAACAATGAGGCAAAACAAAGGATGTGATAAGATCATAATATTTCAGGGAGACACATCATAGATGAATGCAAGATTATAACAGTAAATTTGCATACAAATTAAAAAGGTGTCCATAAAAGATTTGTTTGTAGCTTTCTTTCAGAATCATTGTGTATGCTCAGAACTGTTTTCCAGGGAAGCTGCAACACTTCTGGTGGCTTCTGTCTCCTTTGGTTTTAGCCAGTCTGAAATGCTTTTTTTTAAAACCTAGTTCCTGGTTACTACTACAGGAAGTCGAAATGAGCCATTAGTATTGACTGAGTGAATTTGAAAGGGTTAGAAGAAGACTTCCTGATGTGAGTCTTAAAATAGGGAGCAACAAAGACCTTGTGATGCGAACTGTTACAATACCATGATATTTTCAGGTCATTTATTGGTAATTGGAATCGATTTCCCTTGATATAGATTTTTGTAGAGAGTAATATCTGAAAATTTACGCAAGTATAATATCACTTTGCTGACAAAATGCTGTTGAGCACCTGTCTTCCTCAAAAGCAATGTATGCAAAAATTAACCAAAACATCAGTTATTTATTTATCTTGGGCACATGTTTATTGTTACTCAGACCAGCCAAGTTATGATATGCAAGAAACAATAATTTGTATTCACTAGAACATAAAATCAGTCTTTATCAGCAGGGTGGCAGACAAGGTGGCTCGTTATTAAAATGGTGGAACAATTCAATTGGAGCATCTTGAAGCATTTCAAACTTGTGGTCAATGTGAGATTTGACTTAAACTCAGTTGATTTCTGTAGGATGTGAATGTTAGAATATACCCCAAGTTTATTGTTGGGGTTTCAGCTGGTGATAAAGCCTCTTTCAGTCAAAGAAGTGATACTGGTCCACATCTGTCTTTTAGCTACAATGCACCCCTGCCCGTACCTTAGTCCTGAAGATTTTAAATTGTGCTACCAAGACTCAACTTTATACCTCTTTTTTTCTACTTCTCTCGTTTCCCACTTGTAAGGGTGTTAGCTGTGAAGGCCAGACACAATATTTGTCTGTGTATTTTGATATGGCTGCATATGGGTATCTGTGCTTAATATAAGGCAAGTCATTTTTAGCGTGAAAGAAAGGAACTTTTATCTAAATCATGACTTAATCAGGTTTATTTATAGATTGGATAACAGCATAGATGTAAATTTGTTCTGAATCAAATGAAGTAGCAGTGAATGCAACTGAAAAGGTAACTGCTTTAGTTCCTAATTCATCATTCTGTGGAGAGTTAAGCTGCCGATGCAGTGCACACAAGGTTTTCATGGAAGAAAGTACAATATGGAACAGAAAAAATTCCTGGAGAAAAGCAAATCTTTAGGCAATGGTGAGGTACAGTTATGAATCACTGAGTCTTTCAAGTGATAGAGGGGTTCATCTACATTAAAAAACGTTACCACTTAATTGTAGGCCTGTCAGCAAACCAAACAAACAGTCTATAACTTTGCTATAAATTGCTACTGCAGTGTCCACTCACTGCCGATAAGTATGTATTTATGGCTTTAAAGGGGTTGTGTCACAGCAGTGGCAGCAGTCCATTTTGTTTAGTCTTGCCAATTACTCATCCTTATTGGCCATGCATCTTAAAGGGATCATGTCACCTTATTTTGGGGCGATTTGGAGAGATTTTTAGTTAATTACACGTCTTAAACTCTAATATTAGGTTCCTTTACTTATAAAATCATTGCTTCATGACCTAAAAAGATGCTCCTGAGCCTAAATGACCATTTTTCAGGTGAATCATATGAAACTTGAAAAACATTGGGCTGACTTATTTCAACTTTATTTTTAAAATGCAATCCATTTTCAGTCTTTTTTGCCCATCCATGCACCTCTTTGGCTTGATTGTATTTCTTTTTATGTTGTTTCAAGTGGTTATTGTGATGTTTTAATTTATTTTATGGGTGTCTGAGGCGTCATGAAATTGTCTAAAATTGGGTGAGATGGTCCTTTAATGTTGACCAAGGAATCACTTTCAAAGAACAAAGTGCAGGCTTCTTGACAAAGAAAGTCTGATCATATGTAATTAAAGTTTCAAACAACAGAGATAAACTTTGAAAAACTGTTAGGCTGAACAGTTTTCAAAAACCCAAGTGCAATCTGTTTTAATCTTCAATTTTGCCCATCGCTGCCCCTTTTGTATGTGCTGTTTTGTTCAAGGCCTCCTTCAGTGTTTTAGACAGTTGTTTTTGTTTTGCTTGATTTGGTTGGCAGTTCCTGGTTGCTGAATTTGGCTAAATTTTGGAACACAACCCCTTTAACTTAGTCAAAATGGACTTCACCTTGAAATAGGTGTTTAAGGTTTTCCCTTACTAATGTGTTACATGTAGGACAGATCTTAGACTGTCCCTTTCACAATTTGCACTGGCAGAACAGCATCTGGGATTCTGATAAAGTGTGTCCCTGCCTTTGGAAGGTCAAATTTTAGTCTTCTGATGGCCTAATCAAAGATCACTGAACTGTCTGGGGAAAAAATAATTCTTTTTGTGGTTTTGGATGATCATTTGTTTGAAGGATGGTTTTCTAATTTTTGTGAGGTTAAATAGCTAATTAATGTGCAAATGGCAGTAACATATTTGAGAAAGTAATCTTATTTCAATCAAGGTCGATCCAAGGAAAAAAAATCACAGTCTTATACTACGAGCCACCACCTCTTCAGATCCTTTTATTAATGCACATGGCTGAAACCAGTCCTCGTTATTTCCTTGCTTACGCCCACAACACCCCTTTCTCACTCCCAGTTAAAAACTGCCACACCCACTTAATCATGTTTCTGTACATTTGATCCCCCAGATATTTCTCATGGTAGAAATATTTTGAATTTCCTTCCTTCAGTTATATAATATGTTGCGTAACCAGCTGTGGTGTCATTGAGGGAAGTTGTTATTAGATCTCTTGCGACCTTTCCACAGATCATACATTTCTCAGATTTGTAATTCATCTCCTTCTTCTGTTTCTTCAAAAAAATGTTGGCTTGCATTTTAAGAGGTCTTTTTTACCTTTAAGAGAAGAGTTGTGTCAATAAACAGCTTACATTTGAGATAATACATTTTTAAAGGCTGTACTTGCTTTGTTCTGTGTATTCTTTGTGTTAAAGGTCCAAAAGGTGGATCTTCCAGTGACTAAAATTTATAGACACCTCTCTGTTTTGCATTTTAATAATACAATCACTGAGCTGATTTTAGCTCCACCAAGCACCATAAACATTATGACTCCTAATTCCCTACATTGTACTTTTTCTTCTTGTCATTGGTTGTTTTTGCTTTGTGTATCTGCCCCAGATTAGTTGCTGAGGATCATGTATCAGGGAGCAAAAATAGAAAATAGCTGGAATCTGACCAACAAATCAGTGTTGTTTTATAATCTGCTTAATTCAGGAATTATCCAAACACATTAGAATTAAGTTTGTTATCACTGGAAAGTAAGCCTCTTAGATGGCGGTAGCTTTGATGGGGACACTTCTTTGCTGATGTCCCAACAACAATGACAAGAAATTTATTTGTACTCAATCAATAGTTTACAACTGTTTAAAAAAGTAATTGACTAAAATAGAAAAGAGTACAGGCTGCGCAAAATAACCGTAAGGGCCTAGAAAGATAGGGCGGCTACACTACCAAGCAAGTCATAGGTGTAGCACGAAAAATCATGGTTGTCGTAATGTACTCATGAACAATACATTTTCATGACAATGCAATTCGGAAATGAAATGTCAGTGGAAAATTGGCCAAATTTTAGAGGAATGTATGTGACCAGGAGATCGGTACAAATGTCGGGGTTTTTTGCCAATTTTCAATTTGCGTAATTTCGTGATCAGGCAGTACGATAACTGAGTAAATGAAATTAGATTGCCAAAAAAGAGGAGCTCTTTTATTTGCCACTGCAGTGAGTGAGCCTGAAGCGAACAAATGAGGCAGCACTCTTATCAGGAAAAGGTCACATTATAGGGCCTTGAACACGTTTTGCGAAACGCAAGGAATTGTGGTAGCGGTAAGATCAAAAGCACAAGGAATTTTGGTTATGCGCGAATGCAAGAATAAACATGCGCAGTCTGTCCCTGTGCTTATTAGAGAGATTTAGAATCGCATTTACAGCCAACGGCATAGGGCAGGCTGATCATAAAACCATGAAAATTCTCTCATTCTACAATTCTGATTTTGTTTGTATTCTATACTACTTCAACTATCACAGAACTGCAAATATGTTCACAAATGTGTACAAACAGCTGGTACTGAAGACAACACAAAGTTCAATTTCTCCCATTTGCAGTAAACTGATGCTCCTGACCTCTATTAGATCTCCTTTAAATTCCAGGCACACTACCATCGTTAAATAACCACATGCTCTCTTCTCCACATCTCTTACAGTGTGTACTCGGAAATCATACTTAATGCATTTGCTACACTCTCTTGCATTAAGGTCTGTTGGAGTGTGCAGTTTCTCTTTCAATATGCCTGTTTTCATGGTACTGTTCTGTATGTAGTTACTGGTAAGTGGTAGATAGTACATCAAATTTATAATTTTCTTTGAAGCTCTCAAGTATTGTGTTATTTAGAAAATTTCTTAACTTCTGTTCTGAAAAAGAAAACAGTTTTTAACTTTGAGTACTTGCACTTGACATAACATGCTTTGTAAAGTGGATGTCTCTGAGAGAGTCTGAAATGACATTGTACAAAGTATTTCAGGCTGGCCGTCTGTGCGGCTGTTCAAAGTATTGATGGCTTTTTTGGTGTTTTTTCACAGTCTTGCATCTAAATAAGGCAGCTTACACTGATACTGTTTGGGTGACATTGAAAAAGTGTGTTTAACTGATGACTGATATCACTCAGTTGGAGAATTGGAATTCAGTGGCTTTTTTGTGCTCTCTGTTGCAAAGGTTTTCTCTAGCTGTTGAATGTCTTGATGCAGTGGTCACAATTAACATTCCTGGGGTTCTGTTTTTTATGCCATAAGAATGGTTGAAATTTTCGTGTGGATGGGGAACATGCAATGTACATCATCATTGGCAAAGCTACTGACTTCAAAATCTGAAAGTGTAACAATTGGAAATTAGTACTTTTAAGTGATCCTTAGCTTTGGGTCCTGTTAGTGATCATTTTAAAGTGACCAACTTTGCAAGTTGTTGACAGAAATCTTAAGACAGTCAAGATTCCATAGCTGTTATTTTCCATTGATTTTAAAACTCAAGAGAATAATTTCTCTCACAAACTGTAATTCAAATTTTGGAGAGGGTTTACTCAGTTACTCAGACTTGAATTCTATGATGGTGTCTAGTTTCTGAAAGCAACACCTTAATACCTAGGTTTGTCATCAGCTTAATTACCAAATTGATTGCAGTCACGTCCAGTGTAAAGAAATCTGCCTAACTGTTGAAGGTGATACTGTATGTCTTGTGCATCTGGATGATTGTTGCTTTGGTGCTGAAATGTTTGAGCTTTTTATTTGCTTCAAAGTTCAAACTCAAAGTCATAGAAGTGAAACTGCATGCTGTGGATTGTCTGCATGTTCTGCGTAATAAAGTAGTGACTTTAAAAAACATGGTATGGAGCACATGATACTTGTAGTTCCTTATTTGGGTGTAAGTCAATATTGTTGCTTTATTGTTGCTGTTGTTGTTCTTGTGTTACATCCAAGTACTGTCACACTTCCTGAGAGGTGCTCTAGAACATTCATAAGATTTGATCTTTACCTTGGAAACACTTATAAAGTTACTGCTTCATGAATTTTTTTATTATTATTTTTTTTTTGGTTTATCTCTTTAATTGCGAGATTTCCTGTTGCTTAGGTGTCAGGAAACAAAAATTATAAGCCACTAAAGCTATAAATAGGAAGGACTGGGATAGTCTTAAATCTGTCTTGATCAACCAGGAAAAACAGATATAACTTGTAATTATGACATAAAAGGATAAATTATTTATCATTGTGGTACAGTAGCGTACAATTAAATTAATTTTCTTCAGCATGTCTTTGTATGGAACTTCCTGAGGTAGTTGTGATTGCAGTTTTTAGAATTTCTTAGGGATTTCAGTTCATTAGTGTGTTCAAAACGTACTGATTTATCATTCACATAACTATGACATATTGCTTGGTATGAGGTATTAAAGTAATGTTCAAAGTAGTTTTGAAAATGGCAGTGTACTCTGTGCATGGTAATTGTGGTAATGTGACAGCATATGGTCAGCTTATTTGCAGTTCTAAAAATATCTCCTTCTGATGGGAGCATTAGATTGCAGATAAGGCAAGCATCTTCTACAGTCTAAAATTTTGTCACCAAAATGAAAGCAGAGACTTCACTGACTCGTGGCTCACATTTTTTCCAAACGAGTTGCTCACATGGGGTTTTCTCTCCAGCTGTGTGGTATTTTATCAAATCTGTTAACATTTCCCTGTGCATGCTAAAATGTTAATCTTCAATTATTGATTTGTTCAAGCCTTAGATAGCCACCTCTAGTAAGATGTTTCAGATTTTAAATCTGCTAATGAAATCTTACAAGTTTGTTAGGGGTAGCAGGTGTTTTTGTCTTCAGGGTTGATTGTGTAACACTGTGATACAGTTTGAGGTGGTTATTTGTCATCACAGTTTTCTCTGCCAGTGTCTCACCTTAGACACTATTTTAAGTGTTGGCCTAATGCCCCAGGGGGATTGAAAATGGATAATGAGATTTGCAATACCCTGTGGTGTTTTGCCACCCTCTCAACTGTGCTGTCATTAGGAGCCAGTAGCTGCCTAAACCAGCCGTTTCCTTTCCAGTTTTCAACCATCTCTTTTTATGTCATTTCAATTGTAGCCTGAATTTCACTTTATTTTTGGTTGAGAACAATGCAAGTGCTAAGAATGGCATTTCGTAGAATCCAGAGTCTTTATCATAATAATCATAGTAATAATAATGATGATAATAAATGATGATGATAATAATAATAATAATAATAATAATAATAACTTAACTGACCACTCCCCTTGAGGGGTGCTTCAGGGCCAATGAAACAAATCATCCAAATGAACTTAAAGTTAAGAATCCCAGCTGGTCATATCAGTACTTGAACCCAGGATCTCCAGATTACATGAGGGAGCTTAAGCAAAGGCGTTTTTCAGCGACGTGCGTCAACCGGAAATGAAGCGTTTTCGTTTCAAACTGCCTTGATGATTCCAGATTTGCACCGCTCAGCGTCTTTACTCTTATAAAGACGATTTAACAGAAAATTTGTGTGAAAGCACTTCCGAAGAATACGAAACGTCCACTTCCGGTTGACGTATGTTGCTCAAAAACGCCTTTGCTTAAGCTCCCTATGATTACTAATCCAGCACCCTTAAAACTTGGCCATGCTGCCTCCACACTTTATTTTCACTCAATTACTTAGTTTTCATTCAATTTCTAGGGGAGCATGACCCGAGGCTGGTATGAGAGTCCCACATTGTTTTCTCAACTGCAGTATGTGATCTGCCAATTCTATCATTTCAGCCTTATAAAGTAACATATTGTCAGCCTTGTTGCAGTCTTCATAGAAACAATACCATCACCGACCATGTCTATTAGTAAGCAATTATCCCATTTTTGGTCAAAGATTTGCCACGTGCACGAATTGCATCAAAATCACCAAAAATTTGCTACAAAATGATGTAAAATTTCAAAGAAAACAAACAACAAGAAGTTACTATCAGTTTAATTTGAGACACAGAAGAAGAGTTTGAAAAAGTCACTATGACTTTTTCCAGCTGGTTTTTCACTTTAATATTGGCAACCCAATCGGTGGACAAGAACAACTAGAAACAGTTTTCTAAGTAGCTATTTGAAAGAACACCTTAAGAGATTGATACCCTTTAGACTTAATTCCTCAGGATAGGTAGGTAAGTATCCTATTTCATACCGGAACCTGTTACCCAGTTACACCCCCACCTTATCCCTAATGCAAGTAAAGATTTTTTGTTGTTGTCTTGCAAGATAAAGTTCATAGTGACGTTCGTCTTGCCAGTAAAACAGAGAACTCAAATGAAGATAGTCGTATGATACAGTAAGAGACATGAATTCAGAACTTCAAAGGGTGCACATTGCTTTGGCCCTTAATAGCAGCAAAGCTTCTAGCTGTGATGCTAACTTTCTGTTGTAGTGTAGTGATGACTACACATTCATCTGGTTTTCATTTTGGGGTGCAACTCCCAGTATGCCATGACAATGTGTTGTTCCATAAATTATTACTGAAAATAATAAAAATAAATAAATAAATCCTTATTTATTTATTTATTTATTTATCTGTTTTTGCTCCAGGCAGTCTCAGGGGAAGGGTGGGGACTCAGTTGGTTTGAGGATGATTTCAAAAGCTTGAAAGTGGAAGAAGACAAAGGGTCAATCCATTTGTGATCTTTTGAAAATAACTGTCGTGACAAGACAACCAAATGGAAATTTTGATTTTTGGTTTTGCTAAAAATGTCTGCTTTTTTGCATGAACCTCCAGTTTATTTGCTTTTATTGTTGCTTTTGGGTGATTGTTGAAAAAGGAACAGTCAAACCGAATGGTCACATACAATTTAGGCCTTTTTCAACAGTTCATCATATGACCCCTTTGTTGTAAGGTCAACGATTCAGCGACTTTCAAGTAATCATTTTGCCAGAATTGAAAAGAGTGGCTTAAAGTATGCTGTCATGCAAGTTGTCAAGCTTGTATCACATAAGCAAGATTTGTCATGGATGTTAGAAATTAGAAGGATTTGTATGGGAAGAAGATGCTTTGCCGTCCAGTCGCATTCCAATGATTTTCTTGCAAATCCTTGCATTTTTCTATGTTCTAGAAATTTAGAATCCAACTTTCTTTCTTAGTGCTTAATAATTAAGGAGAATTTCACTGGACGGCAAACAATTCAAGCTTGTATGTGCAAGTGTGGAATTCTTGAATTCTCAAACAGTCATAAAATCATCTTTTCATATTTGTCTGAAAATTTGCGTTCTGGCCAAGTGAAATATGATCTCTTCATTTCTGTAATTGATAAAGCTCCAGTTGTTATGTTACCAGTTATTGGTCATGTGATTAACTGTTGCAAATGGCCCATATCCTTCATTGTAGACAAGTAAGATAGCTTGGAAAACCTTTAGGACAGACCCCCCAGTGAACTGTAGCTTTGAGTGGCTTGCCAAGAAGGTGGTAGAGTTTGGCAGTCATTATGTGCTTTTTTTGTTTTGTTTGTTTTCTCTGAGGTGTTCCTCAGTGATAATCTGTTGAGCTTTGGGAAGATATTCAGGAAATCTGTCTGACCTTAGCATCACAGATTAAGAAAAAGTCTTGGTTTTGACCCGAGAATGTCATTTTCCCACAAGAAAACTAACTTTGAGACTTAATTCCATCCAAGACACCGTATAATTTCAGATGGAGAATTGATGTGGGTGTAAAATAAGCAAGCTTTGTTGATTTAATCTGTTTGTGATTCAGTGTAAATATTTTAGCAGGGTGTGACAACTCTTTTTGAGATGCTATGTTTGACTACAATCACTTGAGAATTGTTCTGACTCTGGATTAAATATTTAACCAAGCTTTCAAATGTATTGAAATGTCCATGTGATTTTACTTAGCTTCGCTACATGGTGCATTAGCCAAGGAAAGATTCCATTGATTTCTTGACAGAATGCCACAGAAACATTCACGTGTTCCATTTTAAACTTACATGTATGGTACCCTTCAAACAAACAAAGTAGACAATTAAATATTCTGGTTCTTGAATAATGCATGTCATATCCGCATTAGAAAAAATCCTCAAGGGTTCCAAAGTCCAAGGAAGTGCCTGCCCCATGAAATAGCACTGTGCAAACATTTTCTCTGTTGTTACAAAAAATTATAACACAAGATTACCACAATCCTCACAAGGTTTAAGAAGGAAAACAAGCAGTTTAAAAATGACATGTCCTTTTGACGATTCTGTGTCATCATTTTTGTGTGCAAATTTGTAAGGTTTGACAATGAGATATTTGTGGTAATGAGGTGTGAAAATGTGGGTTCCGTTTGGAATATTGGCAAAGTACATCATGGGAATGTGGGAACAAAATGGAAGCTAAGAATTATTGATTTACATAGTTGGGGGAGAGGTAGTTGTCTGGGGGTGCACAAACTAACCCCCATCCCCATCCCCCATCCCATATCCCCATCTGCCATCCCCATCCCCATCCCCCTTCCCTGTCCCCTGTCCCCGTCCCCCTTCCCCGTCCCCCTTCCCCATCCCCCTTCCCCGTCCCCCTTCCCCGTCCCCCTTCCCTGTCACCCCTTCCTGCATCCCCCACCCCTTCTTTGTATCTGTAGTTTCTTTGTTTTCTGCTGAAGTTTTCTGTACTAATAAGAATAATAAAAATAATAAAGTCTTCATCCATCGAAAGATAAAAGTACATATCTTTTGTTACAAGCAAGTATAAATAAGAATCTAACTAATATATTAGCATCGGTACAGTTTCCACCTTTTCTGTAGGCAAACTGCGAGGTGCTGAGGTGACTTTCAATGCTCTCACGGGCATGGCAGTGGTAGACATTTTTCTCTAAGGCCCTTGCTATAACAGAAGTTATATTGATTCCTTGATAATCACCATGTGCTTTAGGAATGTCCACTCTGGGGAGGGGGGTGGTAGTTGCTCACTTCCACGATGATGGCAAACACTGAGTAGAGATTAAGAGATTCCAGATTTTAGTAATAAGAGGTGCGAAAATCTTTGCATGCTCCTTCCAAACCCAGTAAGGAATCTGGTCGGGTCCAGTCGCAGTTCTTTTTGAGTGTGCCAAGTAAATTCCAGACCTGCCGTTCAGAAATTACCAGGATCTCCACCTCACTACTTATTTTGACGGGAATTGATTCCATATACATATTATCTGAGCAAAGCTTAGCAAAGTAATCATTGAAGTCCACTAGAGAGCTGTTATCCAGGTTTACTTTACAGGATATGTGACGCTGCGACAATTCATCAACTCCTTTCCACCATACTCGCCTACCTAGAGGAGGAGTCATAAACTTTCTCCTATTTTCCAAGATGATATCGGCTCTTCTTTTGTTAATAATACAGTCTGTCTTTGCTCAGAGAGGAAACTCTGGACTTCTTTCTAATCATTGACTTAACCCTTTCACTCCCAGCAGTGCCACTTACAGATTTTACTCTGTCTAACGCCAGACGATTTTACTCGTCACTGGGGCACCCCTTGGGGCTGAAAGGGTTAACCACCTCTCCGTCTGATCAGAAACTATGTCTCCATTAAGGAGAGGTACTGAGTTATTTGTTATTCTGCAGGTGAAAAGGGAGATCCTGGCCCCAGAGGTAAGCAGGTGTTGGTGTACTAGATTCCCTTCGTTTTTTTTTTTTTTTTTTGGGGGGGGGGGGCAAAAAAATATAGAGCAGTTATTTTCTCTATAATGTTGAATCACATGCAAACAATCTGCTACTTTTGATTAAAAATGAAAAAAACAAAAACAAAAACAAAAAATCACTTAAAACGTTTTCACCCAGAGCCCTTCACACTTTATGGTTGATGGCAATGGGAAAGTAAGGACCCAAATTCCTTTAAAAGCTATTGTTATGCAAAGAAGCTGCTTATAGATGTTTTCAGCGGCAGATTCATGAATGCCTTGTTTGTATTCCACTCTGAAGTTCATATTAATTTTCTTCCAATCAGGGAAGAAGGGTGCCAAAGGAGACCAAGGTGCACGGGGGCCTGCAGGGCGACAAGGATCCCCTGGTAAGTGCAGTTTTAGTGGGAAGCTCCACTCCTACCAAAAGGTAACTTTAAAATACAGGAAATAATGTTAAAATTTGTTAGAATAGAAAGCCTTCATGTCAGGAAAAATGAATTTTAGAGTAATTTATTTTCACTTTCAAATTCCTGGGTGCCGTGATCTTGAATAATTGTGACGTGTTACGGTTGCCCTACTGTTCTGACACAAAGCACATTTTGTATAATAAGATCAGGGCGACGGTAGCATGTCACAATGATTCAAGATGGCGACACCTGGGAAATTTCAAAGTGAAAATACTTAAGCAATTCGAAATTTTTTTTTCGTCTAATACAAATGCTTTCTTTGAAAAAAATTTCAAACAAATTTCTTAGAAAACATTATTTCCTGTGGTTTAAAGGGATCTTTTAATGTAGGAGTGGAGGTTCCCTTTAAGCAATCTCAATGACTTCAATCTAAATGCTCTGTTATTAAAACGTTTTACTAATATTTGACAATTATTCCACAAGTGCAGGTTGGATATGAGTGGAATAATTGTTTCGTTAAAAATGCCCACAGAATATACGTAAACTTTTAATTTGTAGCTTGCTTCTAATTTTGAGCTGGTGCGTACACTTAACATATTAATTTTGTAGAGCATGGTATATTAGCTCATAACCCAATCAGAAGTCTTGAATCGCATTATGCAATGATGCAGTTTTTAATAATACATATTACATTAATTTAAGGTATGACAGGATTCCAGGGCAGTCAAGGAATTCAGGGCCCTAAGGGTGACAAGGGTGAAATGGGTGCTAAAGGTGATCCAGGACAAGGGATCCAGGGGTTAACAGGTACTATAAGGAAACATTAATTACATGGGATGCCACAGGCAGACCACATCTAAAAATGGGTTGCATTCCTTTTTTTGTTTTCATTGAAGTACAAGCAACACTGCCGGCAACACTGTTTGTTGATGCTGCACTGAATGTTGACACAAGAGTTTCTATTTAATGGTTCATTTGTTGTTCGTTTAAACACTGACTGTTGACAGCCGTTCATCAATCAAAGCATCCCATGTGAATGCCTCCGGGTGTCTTGTTTAAGCCTAGTTTGCACACGCAACACATGCAAACCCATTAACACATTGTTAATCAGTGTCTTTTGACCTAAGAAAATATGATACTAATAATCTAAACGGTACTATGTTTGCAATATATTGCTTGTGCTTATGTTTGGGTTGTACAGTTTCAATTACGATTGTGACACTTACAGTGTCACTAGTGAGAACTAGGCTAAAGGCTTGTTTTTCACTAGTGACAGAATTGGGAATCAAAGTCATAATCGGATGATTACACCTTTTTACAATCTTTTGAAAGTCAAACATCAGAACTGTAAGCAATTCTTCCAATTCAGACTCCAACTCCATCACTTTCTGTAAACACGCACTTGTGTATACTCCATACTCATAGGTAAGCTGCACCTCTACTATTGGAGCTCAATATTAACCTTAAGTCTCTAAGAAATTATGTGATTTCTCAAGTTATTAGACAAGTGTTTTGTGTTGTACATTTTAATAGATTTAAGTGTAGTCTTTTTGTAGTAACCTTGATTAAAATTTCATCGTGATCAAATAAAGACATTCTTTTGGTGATATGTTTCCGTCTATTTTCTGATGAAAGGATGTCAGTTCCAAAGTATTTCACTTGTCGTGTTGTGTGCACTTGCATGTAGTAAGTAGGTAATCTTTCAAAGGAAGTCTGGACTCTAGGAAAACACAACTGCAACTCACACATTTTACGGTTCTCCCAATGAAAAGGCAGGAAATTATTTTAACATGACTTAACGTCAACTTTGCATGTATTCTTTTGCTCTGCAGGATTGCCAGGCCTACCAGGAAAAAGAGGCCCTGTTGGGAAAAAGGGTGACCCAGGACCAGTTGGTGAGAGAGGAGAAACAGGGCCTAAAGGTGAAAAAGGAGATGTAGGCTCATTAGAAGTAAGTTGTTGATGAACCTTATATTGCTGTTGTTGTTGTTGTTTTTTTTTTAAGTAAGTTCATTGATTTTCAAGAGCAAACATTACAAAAGTTTAAAAATTGAGTGAATTCTGTCAATTAATTTTAGACGATAACCGAATCAATGCACACCCACCGATGAGTCAATCAGCTATGAACTATTGTGCAAAAGCAATAGATCACGTTGTTCTGTGGTTTGTAAGCAGGATAAACCCCTTGGGATGTTGGAAGAACACTCGAAGAATTCATAAATCGATTATTAGTTCTTGCGTTTGTCCAACGTCCCGCATGGTTTGTCAGCCTGTAAACCGTAGAAACTTTTGGTCTGTTGCTGAAATATTCTTCCTGACATGAGTGGCCTTGTTTAACAGGGGAAAAAAATGTCAAGAAAATGGCCAAAGAAGTAAATATTACTGCCAAGCAGTTGACGAGGGAGAAAAGCTACAATTATATGAGTTTTAGATTCCAGTGCTTGTTTTTGTGTGCTTGTGGTATGTTGTCAGAATGCTCAAAGGTATTTTTTTTTGTCTGCAGTCAGCACAGAGGCCTTCTGCACATTTGACAGGTCAAACAGAAGACACGCAAAACTCCCCCAGATCAGGTAAGGTTGCTGTCATGTTGAATAAATTGAATTATCATGTACACATGTATTATCATGTACACATGTATTATTTAATGTTAATTCATGTGTCAACTGCATGGATCTGTTAAAATACCCCACATTTTTATATTCACTCTCAATGGTAGCTGTCGTTTTGTATTTACCGTTTTGGGGGTCAAGGGCTATCCCCTGATGAGGACTCTCTAGATGTTGTACTGGCCACAGTTGTTCGAAGGGTGTGGATAGCGCTATCCAATGGATAAATCACTATCCATTGGATAACTCAATTGCTTTTGCCAGCACTTATCCGGTGTGTAGTGATTTACCCGGTGGATAGCGCTGTCCACTCTTCAAACAACTGGGGCTTGATCTTCAATTCATATTCTTGTAGTACATGTACTTAGCTAAGTTAAAATCTATGATAGGAAGAGTTTGAATGCAACACTATTATAGTGTTTGAATAATATTATAGTGTTTGAACACTATTATAGTGTTTGAACACTATTATAGTGTTTGAATGCAACACTATAGCGTGCTATCCACTCCTCGAACAACTGGGGCTTGATCTTCAGTTCTTATTCTTGTAGTACATGTACTTAGCTACACGTTAAAATCTATGATAGGAAGAGTTTGAATGCAACAGCAGATCTTGCAAGGCTTGTCTAACAGCTAGTACTAAAGTTGGATGAAACAGCTCGGAGCAGAGGGCCTCTACCAAAGTGGTTCACACTTTGGTTTCTATGCTCTCTCTTTCTGACAGGCTTCCTAACTGGTTGGAGTGCCTCGCTGCTCCGAGGTGGCATGTTATATGGACAAGGAAAACTCACTGTCTCTAAACCTGGAGTATACTTTGTTTATAGCCAGATTTATTTCACAAGAATCTCTTCCAAAAGTTTAATCTACTATGTCTGTGTAAACAATGCAGTCAAAGTTATGAGTGTGCAGTCTGGGAGAAGGTCTTTCAACACACTTTCTCATAGTTTCCTAGTGTTGCTGAATGCTTTCGATGTCATTACTGTTAAGCTTGGGCACAATGATCTAAGAGCTAACCTCCGTCAGGAGGCTAGTTACTTTGGGGCTTTTTTAGTGTGAATGGTATCATTCCAAGAACTAACCTCTACAAGGATGCTAGTTACTTTGACCTTTTGGTGTGAACCTGCATAATTCCTAAAATGCTGTTACGCCACACCACCACCAACCCCTACAGAGAGTTTTTTGGTGATGATGATGTTGAAACAAACAGACAGACAACTTTATTAAATACTTTATAAAAATAATTTTACAATATATGACTAATTCACAGGTAGCACTAGCTAATCTAGGCAGATTGATCTATGCAAGAGTACATAAGTAAATATACAGCAAACAACAAAGAAGGAATTTACATACACATAGAAATATATCATTACAACTAATTGCTAATGGAGTACAACTAAGCAACAATAGCTTGAGTGTTATATATATATATATATATATATATATCGAATACTGCCATTAAATAGAAATGCAGTTGTTAATGTGTTTTGTATTTTTTTTGACTGATAATAATTTGACTGATGTCTACGTGTCAAGTAACATGATCATTTTGCTGCTTTAAGATTTGTATAAATAATGAAAGAAGTTCTTTTTTGAGCTTTTTGCTTTAGGTAGCTACGGCATTTAGGTTTAAAGGTTTAACCACTGTAAAATACATTCAGCATAGTTTGCTTTTCAAATAGCCATGAACATACTTATTACAAAAGCTAAGAGGATGGAAATTACAGTATACCAATAAGAAAAATATTAACTTTAAAAATAAGACTAAATCTAATTCCACAACAGCTTTATGAATTAAACTATAAGCTACAGGTAATTAAGGTTCAGGTAATTAAGCTTTATTATTAAGATTATATTATTAAGATTATAGGGCTTTAGACGCATAAGGGGGCTTTAAAAGAGAGCAAGTAATGGGTGTATTTCAAGTGGTACGTGTAAATGATTTGGGAAATACATGGAGTGTGACACCCCTAATCTTGAACCCATCCATCCATCCCCCAACCCCCTACAGTGGAGGTCCATCCCTTCTTCTAAAGTTTAAACTTTTCAGCCCCTCTCCCCTAAGAGTTGTCTATAACAGACCATGGGTTGGGTGTATGGATATTTTTTAGAGCCACTGAGTGTGTGTCTACCATTAGAGGAACATTTTATTTTTTAATTTTAACTCGATAAATGTACAGCATGTACAAGTGCATGGAAAAGCCTTTTCTTGAACTCTGTGTAAATTTGATGGCTTTCTCTTGTAAATATCATAAATTTATTTACCCCAAATATAAAATGCGATTTTTACATGCGGTTGTCTAGCTAACCATCCATTAGAGAAATAATTGTGCACATAAGTGGTAGATTAGAAGCACAATAAAATTGTGAAACTGCCAGGCTGGAAAAACCGGATCTCCTGCTGTGCGAAACGTTAGTTGTAGTTGTAGCTCATTGCCGAGTTGCCCAAAGCAAGCTTAGCACTAAACCTGGGTTAAATACCATGACAACCAATAGGTTTTGATCGGACTCAAGTTATGCTTAGCACCAACAATACTTCGGGCAACTCAGCCCAGTTGGTTAGTTCATGGCTTTCGGAACTAGGGGTCCGCAATTCAATCCTGGGAGACTTAACATCTCTTTAAAGTTGGCTCTGATCTGTGTACGTAGCTATCGCTTTTAATTCCCGTAATATGGAGCAGTGAAGGAGGGAGGGGATAAAAGGTGCACCTTCTATTCATGCCAGCCTCAGAGCTGATGGAATTATCACCATTACGCACTGGCCAAATGGAGTCGCAAGCCTTTGCAAGATTGGGAATGTCAACTTTGGGCATGTACCAACACTTGTGTACCCACTTGCGCTGGCGTCAACACGGACTTGCATGCACGTTTCACCATGCGGTCACTCAAATGATGAAAAACTTGCGCCTACTTGTGTGGAAATATGATCTCAATCAAATTGAAGTGCATGCAATTTGTGGCCAAACGGAGTTGCAAGTAATCTCAAGTTTGAAACTTGAGATCACTTCTGACGCTGTTTGGCCAGGGCTTAATTCATTCATGTTCAAAACTGACCGGTAAGGCCTCAGAGAATTGCATTGAGATAAAAATGGTGTCACACACTGTGGTTTGTGGTTTAAAATGAATGCATTGAATGCAGCCTATTGAGTATGCAAAACATGAGTTTGAGAGCCTGAAAGCCCCAAACTCTCATGCTGCGTACCAAATCAGCTGCATATAGACACACTACATTCTTAATCTTGTGAGTGTATGATGTAACTTTTTCCTTGATCCAGCTCGCTCAGGATGTTGAAGTTAGTAATGGTGGGCCATTAAATAGGACAATTCCAGTTAAAATAAACAAGCTTTTCTAAATCAAGGCTTCAAGTAGTGAGTCTTTGGTAAACGTAGTTTTGTGATCTGAAGAAATTTTTTATTTTTTTTTTATTTTTTGATCATAGTAGCACTTTAAGAAGACTTCAAAAACTCATTAATAATTCATGAAGAAAATACAAAGAAAATTATTTTTAATTAGTGTCTTTATATCTGATAAAACACGGCTAAATTTTTACCTCCAGTTTTACCTGGGAAAATAATTAGAAAACCCAAGGATTATTAAAAAATGAATAGATCTGCAACAGAAGTTTTTGAAGCTGTTCAAAAAACTCACAGCAGTGTTTTATCGGGTCTAAAAACACTCAGCTATGCCTCATGTTTTATACCTGATAAAACACTGCTGCTTGTTTTTTAAACATTGCATCAAGCATTGTTAGAATTCATGACAATTGTTTATTCCAGGGATTATCAGACACTGGGAAGACAGCTTGGGCTTTGCACATTCATCTGGTGGCATGCAATACAGCAATGGTGAGCTGATCATACCGCTAAGTGGACGCTATTATGTCTACAGTCAATTGTACTTTCAAGATGAGGATGACCAACCACACTTGATTCATTTTGTGCATCTAAGTCGAAATGGGACACAAAGTATCATCATGAGAAGTATATCATCCAGATGTCGTGCCAGGAAAGCAAGGATGTTCCTTTATAGTAGTTATCAAGGTGGTGTCTTTAACTTGCTGAGTGGTGACCACATTCTGGTTGCGGTTTCAGAAGGCACCACAAGGTCAATATCTACTGGAGAGTCTGCAAGCTTCTTTGGAGCTTTCTTGGTATGAAATGACTATTAAAAAATAATATATTATATATTTAGACCAAACAAAAATGCTGTGGTTCCAGTCTCCGTTAGCCTCTTCCTCCCCACAGGCTCAAAGGGTTTTGAGATACCATTAGGGTTACACATCTCTCTCCCTTGCATTGTATGTTAAACGGTATGCAAACTGCATTCAACTTAAGAATTAAGGGGTAACTAACTTAACTATCATATCAGTGCTATGAAAAGTTAGTAATCATTGTGACTGGAAAACCAGAACTTCCACAGATAAACTGTTGGGCCATGTGTTCGTTTATTGAAATGATATCAAGATTTTTTTTTTTTTATTCACAACAATGAATTTAGGGATAGTCAAGTCACCTGTGGCCCGTTTCTCGAAATTCCCTAAAACTGACAGACCCGAAAAGCACATTGTAAAACTGTAATCCACTTATTCTGAAATTTTAGTCTTTAGACATGATTTGAAGCGATGAGAGAGTGAACTAATTGCAAAGTTTTGTGTCTTAGAATGTCTTTTGTTTCAAGATTTGGAGGGAATTATGTCACCCAAAAAGTTTGGGGCTTTCGAGAAACAGGCCCCAGATCACAAACTAAATCTCAAACACTGCACACTTTCAAATGTTCAGAACCATGTTTGATACATTAAGAGTGCCATTATTCAAGGCATTATCAAAATTATGATGCCATTAGCAAGCAGTTTTGTCCATTTCCTTTCATGGCATTTGTCTTCTTTAAGCTTCAGTGTCGTATTTACCCCTGTGTAATTCAACCTTTTTGTGACCTTAAAATCGGGCCCGAAAATCGCCCTCAACTTATACCTGGGTTATAAGTAGAAAGGCGATCCATCTCCATCAGGTT
>BLFK01000292.1:2432537-2437537 GCA_014634185.1 Astreopora myriophthalma
GCCCCCCCCCCCCCCCCCCCCTTAAAAAAAAGGTACCGGTAATAATAAGATTCCCAAGTACAGTTTGGAGTCTTGCTGAAATCACTTTTCTTTTCAGTCGAACAGAAAGTTGTTTCTAATAACAAGTGAACCATTTCTTGGTTTGAGATGTTCTAGTTTTGTCTTGCTGCCTTGTCTTTATAACTGTGGTTGTCTTCAGTGTTTCTGTTTGTTATTTGTTAATTTGTTTGTTTTGTTGCACTTGGAACCTCAGTACTATTTTGTTAGACCCACTTTATAAATAAATGTATACACCATTCTCATTTGCATTTAAGTGACCTGTGCATTACTAACGTACTAATCCAGTGTTCTAGCTTGGCTAAAATTCAGATGCTGTGAAATATTGATAACTTGGATTTTTGTTTCATGTATGTAAAATTAAATGGCATATACGTGTGCCGTCTTTTATGCATATATTTTCGCTGAATTTTATCTCAATCAAGCATTTTTGTGTGTTATTTGTTTTGTTGGAATGTGTTTGTTAATATCTTGCATAATTAGAGTGTTAAAGCCAATGATTGTTTGCATAAATTTTCATCCTTGCATACAAATGACTGTTCACTGGGCTCTGTTTGTCATAGCTAGGACACTGTTAACCACCAAGGCACATTGCTGTACCAACCATTTTGGGTTGTAAGTAAATCATATCCTATCCAAACTGGAAGTAATACCCAGGGTAAACTGGTAAACAGTTGTTATGTACATTTTAAAAGGGATCCACAGCATCGGTTCTCAACAGCTTGGTCTGAGGGTTTCAAAATCAATTGCCATTATGTCAGTCTCAACAACCCTAGAAATGAGAAAATACTTGAGTCGGTATCAAGTATGCAACTACCAGAGTGGAATTGAGATCACTCTTTCACTCATTGTATCTGTCTAATGCAACTGCTTCAAACTTGAATGAAACTTAAATGTCACCCCTCTCATGACAGCAAGACATACAGGCATCCACCCTTATCCATGCAGAATCAACATCCATAAAGCCTCCTAAGGATTCCAGTGGAGAGGGTAAGAACAAATGGTTTGAATGGAGAACTCCTATGGCCTGTTGGAAGATTTGAGGGGTAGTCTACTTTTCAAACTATGGCAAGGAACTGTACTGCATTATGTTCATCAGCATGAGCATTGGCTATTGAGGATTCAGACCTTTTCCACATAACTTTGAAGAAGGGGTAGCTTGCATAAGTATTAGGTACAAGACGAAACATTGTCATTCTGTACAAAATGTAAAATTAAATGCAAGAACAGTTGTGTGAGGAGAAATTTCAGCTTGATGATGATGAGGTGGTGTAAAACGAACAGGGGGAAGAAAGTGAATCTTGATACTGGGGCTAACATACAACCATTACCTTGCGTGTATGTAGCCCATACGTTTTATTGTATGGTAATTGGGTACTGCCAAAGTAGATCCAAAGGTTTTTGTAATCTTCCTCTGGATAATATATTAGCTCAGCTGGGTATTTCCCTTCCTCTTCTTTTGCCTTTCTACTTCTAAGCTGCCTCAGGTCAAATCAGTTGGTTCTGTTCTCTGCAGCCTTCTTTGCTGCAGTCCAAGACACCCACACTGCCCTCGTCTTTCCATGTTTGAATCGGGAAGACTCCAAGCTATAAATCCGTTTTACCACCAAATTGTTGAGACTTGATGCTGTGTTGATCAGTATTATTTTGCCACTGTGGTGACACAATTATTGCCTCTGTCATGGGGCAGATGTGTTGATTATCAAGTAATCTATCAATGTAATATTAACCCTAACAATAATGTTAATTAATTGGCTAACATTTTCTGCACACAATAGTCACAATCATTGTCGTCCATGTGATTTGCCTCTGATAGCTTGTTAAACAGGCTACTTGTTACCTGTTGTAAATAATACTGATTTTTTTTTACTATTGAGACTCCTTTAGTGTATTGCATTATTTTTTGTGCCATGTAATGCAATACGCACAAGCTATTCCTGTTACATTAAGTAATGTTGCCTATTCATCCTCCCCGTGGCTTTCAGCTTATGTTTGTCCCAGAAAAATTTTAATGCCTTAGAAATTTGTCTGGGCAAGAACTTAATGTAGAGATTTGTAACTCTAGAGTTTATGTTTGGGATATGAGCATTAGCACTTCATGAGGTTGAGAGTCAATGTAAAATCTTGAGAGAGCTTTCCGTTGCATAGAATCTTATGAGTCATGTAGGGGTACATATATTGTATTGCTTGACTGCTCAGCTAGTAGTTTTCTCTGCAACTTGCTTGTTACATGCCACTTTTTTTAGCCATCTGCCAGTTGGAAGTTGCACAGTCGCCTTTTTCATTTTCATTACCAGAATCGTTGTGTATTACATGAATTTGTGCTGTTAAGTCCAGAGCCATTCAATTTGGATGTGGACACTGGAATTTGTGACCTAAACTGCAGCATTTCATGCCTATTTGTAGAATTTGTACACATAATACTCTACTGTGTTGTTTTAGATCTATCAGACACTTAATTTTGGTGCAGAGACTGGAGTTCATGAACTTAACTGTAGCATTTCAATTGATTGTTACCGGTATGTGAATTCTAGTCATGCACTTTAGTGTATATCCTTTCAATTTAGTGCTTTTATTGGAAAACTCTTTTCCAGCCTCAGCATTCTGTGTCTTTACAGTTGCAAAATTACCAGTTTTACTTGTTTGTGTTTCCAACTAAAGTTCATCCCATTTCCTCTCACGAAATTTCAGACAATTTGAGTTTATTTTAGTAAAAGGATCTTAAGCTTAAATTTTGAGCATTCTGAGTAGGTGAATGTTCTATTTTGAAGATCCCTTTTAAAAACCCAATTTTTATCAACTTAGTTAATTTGTTATTAATTATTTTAATTAGCTCCCATATGATATATAAACAGGATGAAATTGACATTTTATATATTATGAACAACATTTGCATACTTGTCATACATTTAATAGTATTTCTATTTTAATTAGATTTGACAACCAGGTTTCAGATTTGACATGAACTATTTTTACCAACATTTTGGTCATTTAATTGTACATTTTTGGAATGGATTGAAGCCTGTGGCCCTGGACTGATTGTTGAGGTAGAGTCTTGTAGAAATGAAAATCAGGAGAAATGTTGACAGGATCTCTTGCCAGCTTTCACAGTTTTGTCATTTTCATGGGAACCCTTAGTTGAGATTGCTTATGGTTACAGTGTACCCACAGATATAGCTTGCACAGGAAACCTTTCCAGCAGTTGGCCTGAAAAAATAATAGGCCATTTCCAAGTTCAAGTTAGCCTCTTGTTGAAAACAAGTTTTGATGGTAGTTCGTTTTACCTTGCATATGAACAGAAACTGATTTTCATAAGAAAGACTTCAGACTTAAACTCGCTTTGAAAAAGAGGCTCTAGGGATCTCAGAAATGGCCTTTTGCTTTTCACTCTCTGGGAATGCTTTCTACACAGGTTACTGTATTTGGTATTTGACTGAAACTGTTTTATCTTAACATGCATGGGAAAGATAATTCACACTCCAAATTTTGACCCTATCACTCTCAGAAAAATCTTATAAGATCTTTGCGGCCAGTAACATTTTAAGTTTTCGTTGTTCGTTTTTCCTTGTGTAACGAATTTTAAAACATTTTAAGGCTGTTGAGCAACACTTATGGGTGCTGTCCATTTTTCTATGTTTTCCGGTATAAAATTTTCGATTCCACCCTTTGATATGTAGTTATTTGAAACTCCTAGGATTGAAAGAGACATTGGGGCTTGGAAAAAGTACCTTAGGTTGAATTGCATGGGCACTAGAATGTGTTTTTACGTACTATTGTTAGGTTGTGTTTTTCTCCTCGCTCAAAGCAGCATGATCACAATAATTGAAACCGAGATTGTGCGAGGAGAAAGTTATATGCTGATATCCAGCGATAACATGAGCTGTAAGAGCAGTTTTCGTTTGAGTGTTGAAAGTAATTATGCAATTGCTTAGGTTTTGGTTCGCTCTGTGACTTGATCTTTTAACCAATCAGATGCAAAACTGAAACCAGTTGCGACTCGTTTTCCGCGCTTAGCGCCGGATGCATATACTTTCTTTGCATTCTGATTGGCCAGTAAAATCCATTTGTGAATGACTTCGATTCGTGATTGGCTGAAGGTGTAGTTCCTTCAGAACGTGATTGGTTCTGTGTTCTCTTTGGCACTCAATTGAAAATTGTTCTATGTAGCAAGATATAGTTTAGTAATGTTGATTAGCGGACGAGCTGGTGTTTATGCATACATGACAAGCTTGATCCGAAAGTTTTTTTAATTTCATCTTTTACAATCATCGAACATAAAGTACTTTAGACCCATTGGGACGTAATCAAAGTTTGCTAGTTATTTTTTTATTATACATTCCTTTTGTAAATTATTACTGGCATTTAGAGAGGGAATTTTTGTACCATATTTTTTATTCTGAGTATGTTGCTCATATTTTTGTACAGTAACTTTAATGTTTCCAAGACTGTTATTCTCTTTAAGGGAGGAGCTGCCTTAAACAGATAGAAATCTAAGCCTAGACAAAATCAAGATCAATGAATCAAGGCACTCGACAAGCTTCTTGGGAAAATTATGTGCTTTTAATACTTAAAAGCTCAGTAGGTGCTGTTCTGTCCCTTAATCTTGCAATGCCGCCATCATTGGCTTTGAATACTTAATTGTTTTTCATTATTTTTATGTGTATCCTAGTTGCCTTTGAAAACTGAAGAAGGCTTTTAACACTGCAATTCAAAGGTGTCGTAGAGGTTTTACATTGCGTAGGTTAAAATGCAACAAGAATTATACATACCACAAAATGATCTGGCAAAATTAATAAGGAATATTAATTTCGTTGTGGAGGTCAGACCATTGCATTTTTAACGATTTCTCCGTGATAGAACTGTGCATGGAGTTCTTTTTTGGCCAATTCTTTCTCCATTCTTTGATTCTGCCGTGAGCAAAACAACATTGATAGTTCGGGTGC
>BLFK01000292.1:2442537-2446944 GCA_014634185.1 Astreopora myriophthalma
ACAACAGAGCTTACAACTGCATGTATTTTAAATTGTTCAGTGTCGGTTGATTACCTCTAACAGAAACGTACAACTTTAACAATGAAATGGGGGTGTGAAAATGTACCATACTGTATTTACTCTATAGCATGACGCAGCCAAAATTACGCAGCCAAAATTCTTTTGACAGTTCAGTTACTAAAAGGAAAAAAACCCAGTCACTTAGCTAATTGATTCGAATTGTTAAAACCCTATTTACAGTACTTTTCTATAACGGTGTAGCTTTCTTAATAATATCAATCTCTTTTCACTTCCAAACACGTGTTCATAGCTGTTAGCGACTTCGGCGCCCGAAAAAAAAAAAGCCATTTGAGTCCCGACACTTCCGGTTCAATTTTCCCCACCCCACCTAGGCAAAGGTCAAATTCCCCACCCCCGGGTACAGAAAATAGTCAAATGCCCGGGGTTTGCCCGGGGGGGGGGGGGATGTTGAAGTTTCGATTTGATCGGCGCATAAGCAACAAGTCACGAATCGAACTCGGAATCGAATATATATACATATTGATACACTTGACTCCTTCGTTCTTACATCTTTATAAGAGAATAAAATATCAAAACTGCATTTTTGAGAAAGCGCGAGCATTCAAGAGACAGCATGGAATTTGCGCATTTGTGAAATCAATTAATTTTATTATCAAATTTTGTCGAATTCCATTCCTTGTCTCGGAGCGTATAATTTTGTCATCAAGGTTATTTGCCAGATATTTGCTAGTTTTATACAATCAAGAGTTTTAAATTGAAAAATTAAGCTTTTATAACTTGCATAAATTTTTAGTGTTGTTGCGATGGGCAGTAAAAACAATATTGTATGTACCTTCTTTGTGATAAATATTCTACCAGGTAAATTATATTAATAACATTGCTGGGGAGACCCTTAACTACTTAACTGTTGCCTGGGAGACTGTTTTAAATTCACAACCATGTTTGGTGAGTTGCAATAATTTTGAGGGGCTTGTTTGTATGGCTTTGTTCACTTTGGTCACAGTTACTGTTAAATGAAGTTGATTCAGTTCTTTCCATCAATGCACTTCTTTGTTATATTTCTTTTATGTTGTTTTACAGTTGTAAGTGGTTATTGTGATGTTTTATTCTGTTTTACAGGCATCTAATGTGTCATGAAATTATCTAAAATTGCATTAGAATTAGCACCTTTAAGCAGTCCATGGAAATACAAATTAAAACAAATCATTTGGTTTATCATAGAAAAAGTGACCTGCAAGCAAAAATTTGATCTTTGAGCACTTTTTTTTTTTCAAGCAATATGGTCTTTTATGCCCTTTTCCCACCAATCCCTTCAATTCATAGGGATTTTGCTGTCATCAATGAAAAAGCAATTGAACTGTGGGTTTTAACATTGTCGAAAGGCATTGCAATGATAGAGTAAAAAGAATAAATTGTCTGTCTTATCTTTTTGCTTTAGTGTGGTGGGGTTGTATGGAGTTTGTTGTGGATGATGGAGCTGGAACTCAGCTGTTTGACGTCAAAGAAAGTAAGTACTTGTAATCATTGATCATTGCAATGAGAGCCGATTTTAATAATAAAGTTGAGTCAGTGCTACTATGATGAAAAAAAATCAGTTCTCGTTTTTCTTCACATTGCGAAAATACTTGTGTTGAATGCTCAGCAGGTGAAAATTTTTGCAGTAATTTCAAGAGGAAGACTGTTTATTTTAACTGCATTGTTTTTGATTGGACGGTCCTCCATTACTTGGTGCGGTTCCGACCAATAAGCCCTCAGAGAGCTGGATCGAGGAGAAAGTGACGTCATTTACTCACTAGCTTAAAAATGCAGTGTGTGAATGCGGCTTGATTAGTATGCAGAACACGAACTTGACAATCTGAAAGCAAAAAACTCCCGTGCTGCATGCTAAATAAGCCGCAATCACACACTCTGTTTTTAAGCTAGTGAGTAAATGACATCACTTTCTCCTCAATCCAGCTCTCTGAGGGCTTATCGGTCAGAACCACACCAAGTAATGGCTGACCGTTAAATCCAAAAATTCCTGTCAAAATAAATAGTTTTCCTCTTGAAATAATTGCATAAAATCTTGCACACCGAGTATTCAGCACAAGTACTTTTAAACTGTGAAGAAAAATGAAAAGTGATTTTTGATCGTAGTAGCACTTTCATTAAATCCAAATCTGAAAGGGATGGCTCTGGCTTCCAAATGTGACCAACACACAAAGAATACAATAACTGGAATGAGAATAAAAAGAAATGTAAAGAAAAAGTCCAGTTCATCCTGTTATCCACCAGAAATGTGCATTCCAATTGCCATGTATTTCTGTTACTTTGACCACTTGCTCAAGACAGGTCCCTCAGCCCAGTCACATGATGCAAGCACCACGCATCTCTTACACTTACAGGCAACTTAGTTTGGACCGACTGAGAAAATAATGGAGTTAAACAACAGAAAGCAAGACCTGGAAACAAGAGAGCTGCGGCCAAACCAGATCTACTACTGAAGTGTGGGATGGGAATTTTGTATCACTGCTTAATTGGTTAATATTGCATTGTTTTTGTCATCCTTTATAGTCAAGACACTAAATGGCTGGGGTCGTTGCCTACTGGGACAATCACGACAATTCTACATGAAAGTAATCAACAGTGTCACAAATAACTGGATAATGGAGCTTGAACACCCAATCAGCTGCCCCAGTCCTGTCATGTGCCCCTGGGCTGCATCTGAAATGACTCTGCGTATGCCCACTGGCGAGGTACTTGGACACATCAAGCACTCGTAAGTATACTGGGCTGTCAGTCAACAAGGGCGTTCACGCATCCTCATCTCTGGCCATTAACTAAACACTTTTGAGTGTGAAAGTGTCTTGAAATATTATTTACAGGCAGCAATTACAAGTTATGTTAGTTTGTGATCAAGGACCCGCAAGGTGAAAAAGTGTTTACGCACCTACTGATAGTCTAATGCTTAACACAAGCTATTATCAGGTCAAAGAGGGTGTACAGCTTGAAAACAAAGACCCAAAAGACCCCTACTTAAGGCTGGACACAGGCTAAATATAGGCTGCATGCATTTACATAATTTTAGTGATGCTAACCTTAATTGGCTTGAATGCTATTTTACAAAATTAAGTGCAGTACATGTATGTAATTTAGGCCAGAGGTTAGCATTATTTAAGGGTTAGGGTTGTTCCAGCATCGTTGAAGTCTAAACCCTATGTCTGTTGAAGACATGAGTCTAATGTAAATGAAATTTCCAACATTGTTGATCTGTTTGCACACTGCTAAAACTATCCAACATTCTTGGGCCAACAAGGTTGGGAGTTGTTGCGTCTGTTTGCATGCAACCTTAAGGGTTTTATTATAGAGTATTTGTAATTTCTCATTTCTTTCAGGAGTCTTGTTGTGTTGCTCGACAAGACATCCACATATACCATCCCAGAGATTTATTGTTCCTTACCCCTACCCTGCCTTAGTTCCATACAGTCCTTGATAAATTTTGACTTTCTGGAACCCTCTGCCCCTTGGAATTTTGGTAACCTTCAGTAGGCCATTTCCGAGTTCACGTCAGCCTCTTTTTCAAAGTGAGGCCAAATGCAGAAGTTTTGTGATGGTAATTAGTTTTACTTTTCATTTTCATTTTTCATTTTTCATTTTTCATTTTTCATTTTTCATTTTTCATTTTTCATTTTTCATTTTTCATTTTTCATTTTTCATTTTTCATTTTTCATTTTTCATTTTTCATCGAAACTGATTTTCATGAGAAAAGAGTTTGCACTTAGACTTGACTTTAAAAAGTGGCTAAAGTGAGCCTATTTGGTCAGATATGGATATTTTCTGGAACCATGCAATAACCAGAAACACTTCACCTTAACAGGGACAGGGAAACTTTTGGCAGTTGCCTTGGACCTTCGAATTACTTTGATGTCTACAACTATCAAGGGGATGTAGTCTACAGAGTGCAAGGTCCATCAGGGTACCCCTGTGAGTGTACAAGGGATAGCGTTGCTGTCTTCCAGGTAAATTACAAAGGCTAACGATAGGCTAACAATAGGCTAATGATAGGCTAACAACAGGCTAATGATAGGCTCCATGCATTTTTAGCTTTACCGACGCTAACCTTAAAAGTCCTCGGCACCTGGATGTAAGTCATTAAGTGTACTGTAATTGAAGGGCTCTGGGCAAAATGGCTTAAGTGACTTTTATGCAGTTTTTGGGTCATTATATAAAGCAAAATCGTGGCCAAATTATTTCCACCGAATGAACTGCACTAAAATCATGAGATGAACTTTCCCATGATGTATACCAAAGATTAGGGCAATGAGATGAAAAGAAGCCAAAAAATTTACCCCTGTATTTTCATATTGTCTTCCTCTTGCACACCCCCCCCCCCCCCCCCCCCCCCCC
>BLFK01000292.1:2448576-2467505 GCA_014634185.1 Astreopora myriophthalma
CCCCCCCCCCCCCCCCCCGCCCTCGCCCTCGCCCTCGCCTGGGAGGAGCTCACCAGTCAATTCACTATTTCGACACAAATTTAAATAATTTATACAGAAACGTCCCGCAATTTACTTGCAGCCGTCTCGAGTTTCAAAACAGTGATCGTGGATGTGAAAATTTGAGATGCAATTTTCCAGTGTCCAACTTTCCATCCTTCTGTGGCTTTCCATGGTATACTGGGGTGAAGTAACTTGTAACAATCACCAGTGGCGGTGGTACCAGAAATAATTACGAGCTATCATTACACCCATACAATATAAAATTACTTGCTAACCTATCTCTAATAAACTCTAACTAAACCTGATCGTTAAAAACGAGAAAAACCCAGCTTCACAAGGATGCCGTGCCTAAAATTGATATTTAAAGAACTGCACACTTTTAAAATCATGGTAGAATATTTTGGCAAAAATACCATCGTGGCCAAAAAAAAAATGTCTGGATCCGCCGCTGGTCACCCCTTCTTAAAAATTCTGGATCAGCTCCTTACTCAATTTTAACCTCTTTTTCTTTTGTGTGTTTTCAGATGCATTGCTACCTCGAAATGGTGTGAATACGTGCGGCGAAGGTCACCATATAGTAAAAAAACAAATTAGTAAAAGGGGAAGATTTTTTACATCAGAGAACCAACTTTTGCTAGAAGCTTTTTCAAAGCAATTGTTCTTCGTTGTTTTGCTGCAACAGCCTTTTGTCCAAGCAAGGCTTAGAAGAATAGACTCTCTTTTTGGTTCTCTAATTTTCTTCTTCGCTGATATTTTTTAGGTTTGGTTTATCCCATTTAAGCTGTTGCTACCTTTTGCAAACTCCCTTTTTTTCTGTCTTGTATTGCAAATGCACTTAGTACTGGAAATTTGTCTACTTTTTTAACGTCTTGAAAACCATTGGTGACGTTAACGCTGTCAAATCTTCTATGCATCCTTTTGGAAAAGGGTGGGATTTTAATAGCCAATTTCTTTCAGTTTCCTTTTTCGATTTGCGAAATCTTGGCTTACTATTGCATTAGATGCCACTTCTTGAAAGCGCTTCAAAATGGCTTGGGTGCCAGACTTGCAGTGATTGGTTTGTTTATGATGAGTTTTTGTTTGATAGCAACCTTTTTTCTGCTGTCAGACACTTCAAAGATACATTTATTTCTTTCGGTTACAAATAAGGATGTGTGAAGTTTAAAAAACACAGAAACCCCGTAAGGCATTACGAAATTTATTATACCACACTCGTTTTATACATTTTGTGCACTCTTCCTCTTTACTCGTAAAATTTACCCTTTAGGGTGGGGTTGTGTAGAAAAAGTGTAAACGGATAAAAGAAATTGCATAGACTGCAGAAGCAGATTGAAAAAATCTACTACTATCCAGTTATTTCAAGAAAATTATTGCGTTCGGAAGTTTCTTCAGATTCGATGCTGTAAACACCACGCTTATCAATAAACCCTCACAGAGACCGTAGGGCTTGTGTATAAGCGGGGTTTGCCTATTGCAAGAAAAAAGCTGTTATTCTAAAGAATTGACTTAAGGTAGGACATGATTCGTTTCCCACTCACCCCAAGAAATCTAAAATATCTAAGAACATCGATATTTTTATGTATAGAGCGGTTTGCAATTGAGTGTCGTAAAACCAATATCAAATTAATTATTCCGACCAATCATAGCAGGTGCAAACAGCGCAATGAGCCAATCAAAATTCGTAGCAATTCCACGTACCTTGCTCAAAGCGCGGGAAAGATCACGCGCGCAAATCGCGATTAGTTTTGGTTTTCCTTCTCATTGGCTGATAAACTGGCGCGAGATTTTTAAGCCAATCAGAAAGCGTAGCAATTGCAATCGCGTAATTACTTTCGACAGTGATTTGAAAACCGCTCTATAGTGAAACTTGTTTTCCTACTTGCTGGTAGACATAGACTTTTTTTTTGTCTGCTTTGTAAGCTTTGTCGTATCGACGATAGAATTCAGTGAATTAATCAGAGCCAAGGATGATAAAAAATATCAATTTCCCATTTACCCTTCCATATATACGTGTATGTTTGCATTAATCACAGTCTTACACAAAGTTAGGAAAAGAGGTATTCTAGATTGGAGAGCCTTCCTGGTGCGGTTCAGCCTCATCTTGTCATAACTGTGACAGGCTCGAAAAGCACTAGTTTTGTAACCATAGCGACAATAGTTGCAGGGAGCTTTAGATTGGAGTACGGGTTCTCCGTGCTGAAAACGCGCATTAGGTTTGGAGGTCGAAAATTTTCCAAGTGCGCGTGCTCAGAATGGAAAAGTCCTAATGGGATCTCCTAATGGTACTCGTACGCGTATTCGAACTCGTACTCCAATCTAAAGCTCCCATTGCGGTTGAGACGGACCCGTTTCTCGAAAGTCCCGAAAAATCATTTGTAAACATGACTGCTGTCCGCTTATTCTCGTGCTGAAAAGCTAGTCTCTTAACGCGTTTTTAAGGTGTGAGAGAGCTAAATATAATAGCCAAGTTTCATGTCTTGAAATCAGATCGTTTTGAAGATAAAGGGGTAAAATATGGAACCGGAAAAACCCTGGAAAGGTTTCGGAACTTTCAAGAACTTTCGGGGGCCGAGTTGTTCAGAGGAAGGTAGCCTATATAGGTTGTCATGGTAATATATCCTGGTTTAGCACTATCTTTAGTTCGAACAACTCCGCCGAAGGTCTTTACCGTGAAATCACCGCATAAATGTGAATCACCTCTTTAATTAGTTCTCAATTATTTCCGTGTACAAGACCACAATTCTAACTCACGTGAGTCGTTAAAATCCCATCGGTGAAAGACGCCGTTTACATAGGAATGCATCCCCTTGTAATGTAATGGATTACGGATAATATTTTGAGAACTTGTCTGCGCAAATTCGTGGTGATTCTGGTAGAACCGGGTGGTCGTATATCAATAAAATAATTACGTTTTTTGAGAGTAATGCACTTTTGCAATAAAGTATTTTCATTTGCAGTAACCTTGCACTCTTTGATATCATCAATTTACTTTTGAGCAATGGCAAGGCAAGCGCCGAAAAGCAATAGATTTACTACTCTTGCTGCATGATACCCTGCGAGCAGTGGATTTTCGTCTTTTATCCTCTTTGGTAGCGAAACGAGAGAGGAACCGCTGCGAGCAAGCGACCCGTACTCTGTCGAGCATGCGCGGCTGACGACACCCACACGTCACTGAAACGTCACAACATCGCACGCGTTATGCTCGCATGCGCCCTTGCGAAGAAAAAAACTGGTTTGCAAAGTAGTTTTTCCAGTTTTATTTTAATTTATTCGTCCCTGAATCAGGACGGAACGGATCACTTGCTCACAGTGGTTTCTCTCTCGTTTCGATACGAAGCGAATAAGAGAAGATAATCCACTGCTCGCAGGGTAGCTGCACGAGCGACGCGTGTACTAGAAATTTTGGTACATTCTATTCCGTGCCCTGCAAAATAAACGTGCGGAAAACGCGAGCACGTGATGTGAAACTCGTTTTCTTTCCTAGTTTCTTCAAAAACGTTCCGGCCCAGGTTCTGAATCGTGATGTGTAGAAATTGGCGTTTTGGAACCATGGCAAACCATGGAACGTAGCCAGATTCCGTGTTTTCGGCAAAATCAGACGACCTTGTACAAAATTGCTCATCAGTGTTAATGAGATGAGGTGATTCAGGGAAAACAAGGCTGAAATGTTATAAAAGAACATGCCTATTTGATTCCTTCTTTGTTTAAGATAAGTTTATACTTTTACCGTGGATTCGGATGCCCACATGCGACTTGGGGATACAACGCTGTTCAATAAAATCTCCGCTCGCAACACTAATTGATCCTCTTCGTAAACGAGAACCTTTTATTTTTAAGCTAGAAATACTTTAACAATGAGGTAACGACAGTGCTGCGAGGGAAAAAAGAAAAAAAAACCTCAATCTGGTGCGAGAATAACGAGTCAGCTAGGGAACTGAACCGGTTGGTGTTCTTTGAAGCTCCGCACAAATTAAGTTATAGATACAGAGAAAGTGAAAAACAAATGAAAGAAAGAGGAGGAGAAAGGAAAAAAACGGAGGAACTTTGATTTACACCACGGTTATTTGTAAAGTGCTTAGAGCAAGGCTAATTACTTCATTTTGTTTGTTTATTTGTTTATTTATTTGTTTATTTATTTTTTTGGCCATAGATGACGTTTTGTTTGCTTCGGAGATGGAAACAGTTGAGTCTTTTAACTTGGAAAGTTTTTGCAGATCTCAGTTCCCACGAAAGAAATTGATAGTTTTCCTACATTTGTTTGTATTCCAGACTTAAGAGATTCTGTTTGATCGTGTAATGGTTGTGGATATTTCGAGATCCGAGGCTTTGAAAGTGAAGCATGTCGTCGTAGATTTAAAGGGGAGTAGGGATTTTAAGATCTAGGACGGCAACGTCAGCGGCAACACCACCAAACAATAGACTTTAATGAGCAAAACAATGGCTCCGCACGTGCGTTTTGAAGTTTGGTACATTTCTTTTCAGTTCTCTGCCAATCTATAATGTCAAATGACCAAAAATCTCAAGTTTTAAGGGA
The DNA here is from genome assembly GCA_014634185.1 of Astreopora myriophthalma. Lineage (NCBI taxonomy): Eukaryota > Metazoa > Cnidaria > Anthozoa > Scleractinia > Acroporidae > Astreopora > Astreopora myriophthalma. The sequence goes on from BLFK01000292.1 coordinate 2,453,153, forward strand.
AACGCGAGCACACAATAAAGGGTTTTGATTTTCTTTCTTTCTTTGAACACCTTTCCTCCCGGATACTTTGTAGAAGTTGAACGAACTAGAATATTCAAGAAAAACTTTGAAAAACATAAAGTTGCAATCTTAAAGGCGTTTTCTTGGACGCGGCGCTCTTTCGAGTAAACAGAAAACATTCTGGAGCCTGGGTCCAGGCGAGCGGTCAACTTTCACAGGTGTCTCGATTTAGTGTGAAGAGACAAAAGAACTGTGACGGGTCCAAATGATACGAATAAATAGCCAACCAAACTCAAGCTGGTTCGTTGGTAAAGGACAAGCGGCGAAAAAGAAAAACAGCGGCCACGGTTCGATGCGACCGGGGAAGACAACGAAAAGGAAAAATCTTCGACTGAGGTAACATAATGTTTAGGTTTTCTTTTTCCTTTGAATCAAGCTTATTCTTGCATAATATTAGCGACAAATGTACACGAAAACACAAAAGCGTCACTACAAAATAATGGGATAAATCTCCCGATTTATTGAGAAGACTCGGTGAATACCGTAAGCTTGAACTAGAATACAGCAGTTCGCAAAATATTTTGGGTCTCATGCGTCGCGATATCTTGCTATCAATTTTACATTTTCCCAATTATAATATTTCTACGGTTGCAGCAGTATTTTTTGAATAATGAATATTTTTGTTTACAATTGAATCGAGCTACTTGTCTGCAAAAAAGATAGTTAAATAGCCATACATTAAAGCCAATATGAGGAAAAAGGATTAAGATTTATTTATTTAATCGACGAAGTACCGGCTTGCGAACGTAGGCCTACAGAAACAGCTTTGTCTTTAAATTAAGGATCAAGTTATTTTATTGCTTAGTTTTATGGCTGGTTTTCACAAGCGACAGATTCGTAGTTGGAGTCACAAGAGCTTTACGACTTAGTGAAACCAAACAACGCAGTCGCAAAACGTCGTCGACAAAAACTGAGTCGCAAGGATTGCTTTACTTCCGTTTCCGTTTCCGTTTTCGACACCGTTGCTGATGAGCTCGTTACAACCCTTGCTCTCTTGCACTGTGATAGAGCGGTTTTGAATTGAGTGTCAGGTCGTAAAACCAGAATCAAAGTAATAACAGTGTTAATCACGTTCGGAAGGAAATACAGCCTGCAGTCAACCACAAAATGATGTAATTCACGAATTAGTTTTGCTAGCCAATCGGAACGCAAAGCAAGTATACGCAGCCGGCACCAAGCGCGGGAAAATCGCGATCGGTTTTAGGTTTGCATCTGATTGGTTGAAAAGGTCGCGCAAGTGTTTTAGTCCAATCACACAGCAAACTAGAGCAAACCAAGGCCAACTGAATGTAAATACTGTCGATTCCGACAAACTGAGATGGTTTTTCATCAGTTTTATCGTAAACGGAGTCGGAGTTGGAATCGGAAAAATTGCTTACGAGTCCGAAGCTTGATTTTCACCAAATTGCAAAGCTGTACTTTTTTGAGTTTCGACTCTCACTGTCGCCTTTATTTTCCTACAATTTTTCTTATCTCTGGAAAGTGGCACCGTCATTGACAACCTCAATTGAATAGGGAGAGAAGTCGAGGGAAGGGGGAACTTGTACATAACTTATTTTTTCCGCCTTTATTCGTCGCTGGTGAAAATTGTTTTAGTAACATGACTATATATCATAGACATAGCCGTCCAGGGACACGGAGGATGCCGGCTTTCGTGGTTTGGGAAATTGCTTGAAAATGATCTCCTCACTGAATAACATTCGCGAGTAAACACCTTAGTTAGCCTGACTATGACGGCATTTGCTGGGAAAGGGCGCGTTTCGTAATTATGTGTTTTCGAGAAAAAGCGAAAACTACGATAACAAGTTATAATAAAAGATAACAATGTTGGCTGTTACCGAGTGGTCGAGCATAATTTAATGGCGGTTGGTGTTCTACTGACGTGCTAGAAAAGGGAGGGAAAAAAAAGAGAGAAAAAAGGAAAGACGAGGAGTTGAAATATAAACTTTCAAGTTTTAACGACAGGACGGTCCGCAAGTGGCTTTCTTAATTTGTAAGCGATAGCTGGGGAAAACCAGATCGACAAACTCTCTGACGATTGAAAAAGGCTAGCAGCGAAAACTTAAACACAAACTTCGCGAACAAAATATACAAATACTCTTGTTCTTTGGCCATCTCAGTTTTATCGGCACACAAACAGCGGTGACAAACAACAGATATAAACTCGTCGTTTGAAATTATTTTTCGCTCGACGTTTCGTATGCTTCTACATACATCCTCAGAAGTGACGGTTAATACAAAAGTTGAGTTAAATACTTATTCTAAACTACTAAGCAACAATAGATCGTTTTCACCGTGACGTCATCAAATGCTAAACTCAAAATCGTGACGTTTTCTGAATTTTTATCTGCAGCACCTTGAAGATAATCTCGAACTAAATCTTTTTACAAGTTTCCAGTGCCGTAGCATCTTTCGTTTTCAAAATACGGCATTTTCAATTTCCGAATTCTCACCTTGCGTGACAACAAGATAGCGGCTCTCTGCGGGTTCGAAAAACAAGCTCTCCTTATAATTTTCAACAATTTAAATGTTTCAAGTATTAGAAGATTGTGTTTATGCGTATGCATACCAGCTCACAAGTGAGAAGAAAGCGTTTTCATTGCAAAGTGAATTCCAGATGTTTTCGTTGATTTCCAGCGGCCATATTTGTGTGGCGGCGCCATCTTTGTGCACAGATGTTGTAAGTAAAGTTGCATGCAATAAAAGTTGCGTGCAACGTTTCGGCAAATAACTAAAAAATGATGTGCCACACAGACTTGAAACCTTGAAAAGTTGTTTATGTACTTGTCTTTGATAAAATTTAATTTTCCTGGCTTTTTTCCTTGAACGGTTAAGAATCTATTTTTTTGCAGCATGACAGTGAAAACGATCTATAGAGGTGACAAAAAAGAACAAACAGACAACAAAAAACTAATAAAGAAGCAGCTTTTCGCTGCTGACATGTTCATTTGATGTCGGTTTTAAATCTTTGATTAATAACAGTGGCTCCTTTATTTTACAGTGAGTGTCAGGTCGCCCTTTCGCTAAAATTTCAATTAAAATGATACCATTTTAAATTGTTACCAGTTGATGTAACGTGGTCCACAAGATCAGACGTATGATAAACATTAATTAATGCCTTAAAATGTTCAGTTTTTCTGTCATGCAATCGTCTTTTAGTTTTTGCGATATAAAAATTATTGCAGTCCCAACAAGAAGCTCTGTATACAACCTTATCCATTTGACCGCGGCTAAGTCTATCCTTGTAAGGAAAGAAGAGTTAATGCGACGAGTGCTTTGAAAGAGTGCTCTGAGGACAACGCATCCGTAGAATGCATTTATGCATGACTTAATTTGCTTACTAACTATTTTGCTTTGTAGCCCTACATAAGGTAAAACTGAAAAAAATTTTCTCTTTGGAACCTCTGATGGCTGGGGTCAAAGGTCTGCTTTTTTCTAAGACATTTATGTTGAAAATGACAACGCCTCTGGGGTAACCGTCTTGTGACAGCAACTTCCTCAGTTCATACAAAGACGATTGTAACAAGAGAGGTGACGAACAAAAAGGCTTCCCTGCATATATTATTAAACACTTTGAAAATGCTCTTCAAAACAGTATTTATGTGTGAGGCTTATGTTCATTGCTGTTAACGATAGTTGCACTCACTTCTACTGCATCGATTACTTCCTTGTCACTTCTCTGCCTTCTTGCCATTAGTCGAAGAATGCCATTAGTCGAAGATGGTTTCACACACGTGACCAGCGGCCATATTGATTTGCTGACATATTTGCTTAAAAATGGCGTTTAATTCCCCAAGGATTGTTTTGGGACACCAAAATGGCCGCCGTTTCTTTGTTGAGGTACACCAATATGGCCGCCGTGACGTGTGAAAAAGATCTATACGCTTGACTTGACGAACACTACCAAAAGACAAATTTCTTCAGCAAGCACTTTACGTACTGTTAACTACATCTCATCAAGTCGGTCATAGTGCTGACCCTGTGACTACCAGTCCACAGTAGTACGCGGGGTGGTATGATATTGTTATCTACTCGATGAGTCACTCTATCGGTGACGTATTCACTGGATAGTGACTTAATGCAGTAGATAGCTTTATCCAACCTGCATAAACCAGGGGACCAGAAATGTACTGATGTACAAAAATACTAATTCCCCTTCCACCCCAGCTACATGCTTTCGACTCCTTGCTGTGCACGCGACATGCAGAGATAAGGAGCATTATTGCTTTATATGGATGGGACGATACGGTTGTGTTTGGCAAGTTTGTGGCAGTAGCATTTTGTTAACGTACTGGGTTACTAAGTACCCGGAAATCAACACAATGAGCACAGTGACAAGGATCCAAAATAAACAAACAAACCACAATGGGTCTGTTGATTGAAATAAACTTCCGGCTTCTCCATAGTATAAACCTGGGCTTAGCCCCGGGGGCGGGGTACTCCCTTATAAGGGCTTAATGGGGATGTGCGGCCAGCCAGGGTATGTTTTTCGGGATTTTTGTCTTAAACAGGGTATCGAATGTATCATTTTTTGTCTTAATCAGGGTGGCGATTTACCAATTTTTGTCTTAAACTGGATATCTTTTCTCGGACGATAAACAGCAACAAGCTCTTGTTAATTAATATTGACTTCCGTTGACTTTGGCATTGATAATGTCTTAAACAGGGTATCAAAAATCGGAATTCTGTCTTAAATAGGGTTGGAAAATCAGCGATATTTGTCTTAAACAGGGTCAGGGTATGAGGGGCCGCGCCGCACCTCCCCAACCAGGGATATATCGAGTACCCCCCTCCCCGAGGGCTTACCTGATTGTTACACCGTGAGCAATACAAAGGAAAGCGGCTATTTCTGGCTAGCTATACCCAAGGTGGAAGCACTCCTTAATGAGATCATTTCCTAATCAGGGTTAGAGAAAATTCTATCTGAACTTAACGCCGTTGGCTCCTGCGCCCTCAGAGTGATTATAAAGGTGAAACATTTGTTATATCAGTCTGGATTAATTAGCTAGCATCACCGAGTGACACATAACACTGACACATTTTAGAGAGATTTCGTCAATTAGCTGTTGGTTTAATTCCCTACACAAGCCATCTACTAACAAAGACCAAATTAATCACTGAAAGCCTAATCAGAAAGAAAACCTTTCCAATTTCACAACATCAACTTCCATTTTCAAAAACACAAACTTCCATTTCGGATAAAAGTCGATGTCCCTTTAAAGCTTCCGTACTACGTACCGTCAGAAGACTACAGGTATAAACTGGTTATGCACATTTCCAAGAATCAAGATGGAGAATCCCTTCTGCAATAAGCCATCATTACCCATTCACGAGTTAACAAAGGGGAAAAACAACTTTAATACGTGCGCCTTTTAGTTCAAAGTTTGAAATCCTCAAACAGGAATCGAATTCCCTTCCTGTTGATGTTTAAGGTGTAAATTTTAAACTTATCTTTTGCAGCTTGTTTTAAAATCCAGCATCTCTAATACATAGTTCAATCATCGGTAACTCGCCCAATCGATGCAAGGCATTCCATCTGAAAAGTGTTGTATAGAGATGGTGGGGCCTAGAGAGACAGAACGACCTGCTGTGGTAAGTTCTCATTTTTTATTATAGGCTATTTAAGCTCAAAAATTGCCTTAATTTGTAGATTGTTAGGCTAAACAGTGACTTCGTCTTCCTAATCATTAAACTGCCATAACAATTTGATACGGAAATAAAAGCCACTAGTGGGTGCACCCCGGCTAAGAAAGGGTGAACTAGAAAGTTCTTTTACAAAATTTCTACCTGCCTCGGGCCTGACGAAGTCTTTTTGGGTTGCTAAAGCATTTCGAATTGTTTCGAACCAATCGTGAATTTCTTTCCTCCGTCAGAATGCGCAAACTCGCATGTTTGGGCCGTGTGAATACAACGAGCGGCTGTTAATTGACCAAAAGGGTTCTACAGGGAAAAGTTTGTGACAAGAGAAAGGGAGGGTGCTACAGCAGACAACATTGCCAAATAATGTCATCGGTCGTTGGCTTATTGCAGAGTGTCTGAGAATAACTCAAAACAGGTCCAAGTGGAAGAAACTAATTAACTGTTTTCGCTTCGCTCGGTGAAGGATTTCCGCCGGAAAGGCGAAACGAAACATAAACATTTCACGGAGAGGCGACAAAAGAGAACATAACAGCGATGCTAAAATTGGGCCTGTTCGCAGGTTCAGTTAACGCCGGGTGCAATAACTGCAGCACGGCTCAAGATATCAGAGTCGCTAATGATGAAGGAAGCAACGGCATGCCTCGATTTTGTTACTGTACCGTACCGTTGACAGAGTAATTGGAAACAAAAGTCTTACTTATTTGCCAGATCATTGCTCTCTTCACAGTAACCCGGAATGAGTTTTTAACGAAACTTATTAATACCAAACGGTGCTTTAATTTGTTACCGAAAAATTGAGTAATGGAAGTTTGCAGAGGGAGGAAGTGCAAATTGATCTACCCATTTTAAGCTCATGTATGCCGGCGCACGCAACGAATAAGTTGTTGTGGTGAATAGATGTGGGAAATAGAGGATGGAAACTTACTGAATAGCAGGTTTCCGCAATGTCATCATTTTGCCACGAGACTCGTCGTTTTCGATTTGGTGGCGTTCGTTTAGTTCGGCAAGTGACACGGAAATGATTTCAATTTGTACATGAATGAATTGGTTAATAGCGGACTTTGATTCGTCAAAGTCATATGCGCATGATACACGAAGTTATGTCTCGTGAGAAAATGTTATCTTTTCTTCGGATTTTTCGCAAAATGTTACTTCTCACTATGTCCTCACTCTTTACAAAACGAAATTGTTCGTTTTTCTATCCAACAAATGAAGACGATGATCCGAAAATCGTCACGTGATCAAATCACCAAGGCAGACCTTAAAGTTTTTGCTAGCCGCTACTCTTACACATGTCAAGTTCGCGTCTCGGCGAAAACCACAGGTAGAACTATATTGTTTACCTTAAAATCAGGTCATATGAGAGTCCACATGATACTTAGGGTTATGTCTCGTGAGAAAATTTTACCTTTTCTTCGTATTTTTCGCAAAATGTTACTTCTCACTATGCTCTCACTCTTTACAAAACGAAATTGTTCGTTTTTCTATCCAACAACTGAAGACGATGATCCGACAATCGTGATCAAATCACCAAGGCAGAACTTTCCTTCAAATTAGGAAAGGCTCAAAGTTTTTGCTAGCCGCTACGCGTACACATGTCAAGTTCGTGTCTCGACTAAAACTACAGCCAGAACTCGCGCGCTTATGGCATGCTGCACCCTTTATCACAGTAGGCGTGAAGTCTGCGTGAAGCATGCGTTCCTGTGTTTTGCAACCGAAAAACAAGGAGGGAACTTGAGATCTTGCGAGGGAACTTGTTTCCATTCTACAAGAATTTTGATTTCTTTTACTTTTCTCTCGGTTCAAGGATTCTTTGCAGTCTTCACTGGTTCATTCCTTGCCGCGGGTCATTCCTCTCAACGTAGGGGGACACACCTTTGTTACGACCCTTTCAACACTCACCAAGGACAACGACTCCATGCTGGCCGCCATGTTTAGCGGCAGACACCAGCTTGATACTGACAATGAAGGACGTTATTTTATCGATCGCGATGGAACACACTTCCAGCACATTCTAAATTTTCTTAGAGATTCAAACCAGTTGCCTTCTGCCGATATAGCCCTGGAGGTGAGTAATAAGTGCTGGAATTTAGTCCTGGACGGAGAGGGGGTGGAAGTGACGGAAATTAGGGAGGAGAGGGCCTTATGTAGGAAACTCCGACTGCTTTAGGTGGCCCCTCGTGTGATATTCAACAGCAGATTTGTACTGCGGGAACCCCGTTAATGCCAAATGGGCCTTAATTATATGTATACGACAAGCATTCTCGTTCCCAGAGCCCATCGTTTCTCTTAGCCGGCGGGACCTTCGCACGAGGGCTCTGCATTGGATTGCATTCCCAGATTCTAGGACTTCCGGGTTCATATATGAGTCGTGAAGTTTATACTAAACATGTCGGCGCTCAGAAGCATTACATTCCAAGAGTCTCTGTGCGAACCTTTCAGTGGCCTTAATTAAGTTTTTTTTTTTGTTTTCGAAAATTATCTTTGAACTGCATTTGTTTTCCCATTAAAAACTCCATCGCTTTTAGAAACTCCGGCTCCTTGTTGCTTTTTTCTCCAAATATTTCAACCGGGTGTAGTTCTAGGTAAAACCCTTTTATTTAAACAGCTATACGTATTTCAGAAATTAGACACTGTTTTTGTTGACGAGTCTTTTCCAGGAGCCTCAATTTTTCAAAGGGGTTTTGCAGTCAGTCTGATTGATTTGTATTGTCGCACCAGCTGACCCCCTTGGGCCACATTGGCCATTTACTTCTGGTTCTAGATTGTATTGTTTGCCAGCTAACCAATGAAAAAAATTTTCTGTCTCCAGAGCCCTTCGTTTTCTTGTGTGAAGGCCCCGCTTTTAAGACAAACAATGTGCTCTCGGAACGAGAATGTATGACAAGCTGAATAGACCTTCCCTGCATTCCTCCCAGTCCCCCACGGTAAGCTAGGAAACAAGCCTGTGGTGGATAAGAGCAAGAAATTGTTTGCTCCAGCCATTTTGAATGTTATCCACCCCAGCCTCGTTTCGTAACTTACCGTGGGAGACTGGGAGGAATGCGGGAAAGGTCTACTATATATTCGCATTTTGATTGGTTCTTACTTCTGACAGACCCTGTGATGTCATTAAATTCTTTTTATTTATCATATGGTAAAACAAACTGATTCCAAAGAAGACGTCAATTGACGGCAACGTGGAATCAATTTGTCTCCTAAAGTGCTATAACCTAATGAGGACACCATGATGTGGTGCTGGGAAAAGCATGGGAAAGCTCGCGACCAGAACCATGTGCAGGAACTGGTTAAGCGCAGGGTAACAGGGAAATGCCACTAGTCAGTGTCATGGTGCAAAGGTATGTGAAATAAAGGGAAAGAAGAATCAAGAATAGCCCAGTGCTACTAGTTCAGGGCCTGCGTGGCAAGTTTTTTAGTTGGCGGGCTAACGAAGAACACGTGAGCCAAATTGGGGGGGGGGAGGGGGGGGCATGGTTGAAAATTATTTTCTGTTTGTTTTAATTTATTTCTCACTAATTTTTTTTTTGCACAAAAGTGGGAAGCCCCCCAGCCCCTCCCTCTGCACAGTCCCTGTAGTTACAGTACAAATACCTTCCCTTACTAATGCTGCTGAATTTCATCAACTCTTGCAGGTTTACAAAGAGGCTCAGTTTTACCAAATTGAAGGTTTGATCAACATACTAGAACGCTTTTCTGTCGTCTTTTCGAGAAAACTGGAGAATGCTCGAAAGTTGTCTCTGGGAAATAACTTTAAAAAATGGCAGCAAGCCATTATTACGCATGCTCAAGAGAAGAGTCTCCAGACCCTCACTCCCGCAAGTAAAGTGAGCCTGCTCTCATTGGAGGACCACAAAAAGATTATGGAATGCAGTGAGTGTGTGGGCCCGCATCCACACAACATGGTGGTGACCAAATCAGCTAAGCAGGGGCTGGTGCATCACCAAGAAACATTTGATTACATTCAGCGAAGGTTTAAGGATACTAATTTGGTGGTTTGCACTCTGGATAATGCACAAATGAAGCTCTTTATTAGCATCACAGAGGCAGACTTAAAGAACAATGAATATCACTGCACTTTTCGGGAAGAAAAAATCCGCTGTAAAAACACCAAGCTTCATTATGGCATAGGCAAAGAGGAGTGCAATTTTCGTGTCACTGAACATATAGTCGAGTTTGAATGGTAAACATGAAAGTCAATGATTCCAGTGAATCTGTTTCAGGCCGCTTAAAACAAGGTCCATTGGGGGAGGGGGGGTAGTACAGGTAGAGAGGTTTTCATCATAGCCCTTTATAAAGGGCTGGCATCATGATGTTGAGTCAAATAGACCATTCCCGAGTTCACATGAGCCTCTTTTTCAAAGGGAGTCACATGTAAAAGTTTTGCAATGGTAATTAGTTTTACTTTGCATGCAGATAAAAACTGATTTACATAAGAAAAACTTCACACTTAGAGTTCCCTTGAGAAGAGGCTGAAATGAACTCAGATATGGCCTATTCAATGCTCATGTTCAGCCAAAATGAACTGAGTGTCATGCCAAACCTGCAAAAGGTCTGCAAATAACCAATGGAACGGTTTCTGAATAAAAGCACTGGTGCACAAAGCTGTTTAGGTAAACATGAGGTCTTAACCATCTAAGCTACAAAATTAATGAGTACATTATCTCGACTTTTCCTTATAGGTTTTCTACAGTACTGCTAATGACAGATCCTTTTTGAACTACAAACGTTTTGTCACGAAAGGTTTTATCAAGTAAGGAAAATGTAGAGATAATTTTTTGTTGATCAGTGTTCATGGTTTAGGGGTTATAGCTGTCAAATGTTATTCAAGCGAAATGGTAAGACTAATGGCGAGTCTACAACACAGGTCAGTCAACGTTTTACCAATAATGGAACAGCCTTAACCCTTGCCTAATGCTAACCTTAGGCTTAAATACTACACCAAGACAATGTTTAGGCCTAAGCTTAGTATTAATACAGGTTTAGGGTTGTTTCAGAATTGTTAAAAGCAATATTCTGTGACCTGTGTTTTAGACCTGTTGGACAAAATAATTCCTATAGAGATCACACTTGGAGCAAGAAGCGGTCAAACAGGCCTTCAATTCAGTTAATTAAAGCACACCTCTCTTTAGGTTATTCAATGAGATCAGTAGCAAGCCTAGACTGCAAGATTCATGGAGGTGTCTGACATTTGCATACTGCAGACCACAGTCTCCCTAAAAATAGTGCTGATAAACAGTATTGATGTCTAAGCATGGCACTTCAAATAGTGCTGATATACAGTAATATATAAGTCTAAGCACACATTTTAAAACAGTTGGGTTGGGGTTAGTCTGCAATCTGTGGTCTGCAGTCTGTGGTCTGCAGTCCCGTTTAAGTCCTGATTTTTTCAGGCTTCTCCTCTCCAATTGCTTAAATTGGAAAATTAACTGCGATGATCATTCTTCACTTTCATCTACAACCGCAGTTCACATATGAATTATTTCATATATACTTCAGTCTGCAAAATGTCATACACTAGATTCATCTACATCTACATTTATTGAGTTGATAAAATCTTATAAGATATCACATCAACTGTAAATAAAAGCTAAAATAAAAAAAAATAGATATATATATGTACATATGCATAAGTTAAATAAAAGTAAATATGACCAAATAACAAGATAAATAAATGAGAATTCATAATCGGAATTTACTTTACTTATTCATGTGGTTTCCTAAATTTAACTTAAAATCAGATAATGACTTGCAATTTACTAAGTCAGCGGGCAGTGAGTTCCACTCTGTTATTGATCTAGGAAAGAAAGAAAACTTAAAGACGTCCTTAGATACTTTCGGCATTCTATACTTAAAAGGATAGCTGTTGCGTGTTCTTTTTTCACTGTTTGGTATTAAGTGTTCTTCTGTGTTTATGTCTACTAGGTTATGACTAAGTTTAAACATTAGAGTCAATCTGTTTTTCTTTCTTCTTGTTTCTAATGTGTCCCATTTCAGATCACATAACATGTCTGCCACACTCGCTGTTTTGTTGAAGTTTTGAAGGCAAAAACGAGCAGCTTTTCTTTGAACTCTCTCCAAGGTTAAAATATTTTTTTTGTTGTGTGGGTCCCACGAGGCACTTGCGTACTCCAGTTTGGGTCGGACCATTGCGGTATAGGCCGTTTCGCGTACTTTCCTGGGGCAGTTCCAGAGATTTCTCTTGATCAACCCCATCGATCGACTTGCCTTGCTTGAGATAGATGAGATATGTTCAGACCACTTTCATGGAGGCGGAGGAGGTTACAGTTTGGAAAAAAGAACTGCTTTATTCATGTACATGAAAAGACTTAAGCAAAATGGCAAAAATGTGCAGACCAAAGGATGATGACATAAACAATTGATTCCAGGCTCTGGTAATAGAGGATGCAACAGTTGTGAGGTAATAAACTCAGAATAACCAGATCAGCTTGAAGAAAACAACACTTTAATCAATCATCATGCAAACAATAGCATGTGGGAGCTAATCCGGGAACTTTAATATTCTGTACAGCCTTAAGGGCCCGGTTCTCTCAATATCAGAGGTCATACTGTTAAAGTGAGGGAGGGGGATAACGTTTACATAAAATTATTATTACTTAAAGGCATCAAGTGCATATAGTGTAAGTGCCTTTGGAGAGAATAATGACAGTAACAAAATTTGTGCTTAGTGTCAAGTGATCTAGTGCTAGGGCACAAATTGTGGGAACAATGGAAATAAAATCAAATATAATCAACTCCAATCAATCAGTTGAGAGAAAATTAAAATCCAGGGACAGTAGAGAAAAACCTCTTCTAGCAGAGAAGAGAGCCAAGAGACTCCACCCAAACATGATATTGAGTTTGGGAATCACACCCAGGACACACTGGAGGTAAGCAATCTCGTCATTGTGCCAATAAGGTATTGTTGTCAAATTATAACTGTGATGTCCTAAAGGGGAGGAGTGCTTACTGGAGATGGGAGGGTAAAGATACAAAATTTGACTTTTATGTTCAAGCAAGGGCTTAATAATACATAGCTTTCATATTACTTGTCATATTTTGAGCTGGCGTGTTTGCATTAAAAAATGCACCAAATGCACTTGTGATCGTGATGTTAGGTAATGAATGAATGGAGATTCAAAATGTTAAGGTGGTATGTAAATAATAAAGAACATAAACATTGTATGTAAATTTTACAGTTAGAATTGGTTGTTATACAGGTCCGATGATGATCCACCTGGAATATATGAGGTCTTGTTCTGTGTCACAGGTCTACCAAGCTGGAAAATGAAAAATAAGAAGGTAAAAAAGTTAATACTGTGGAGGTGCAGAACTGATTCCCTCCAAAGAAATGAATGAATATTTTTAAATCACTAAAGAATGGCGGAAAGATGTTACCTGGTGCTGTTTTGTATCTTCTTGGGCTGTTTTACCCCGATTTTTTGAAGATCGAATTCTCATCAGTTTTGACTTTTCGCACCAGAGTTTGAGGGAGAAAACGAGGGAAAGTTCGATCAAAACGTACATTCACTAACTCCGTAAAACGGCTTAATGTTCACTGGAATATACCAGGTAATCTTTCGCACTGGGTAACGTCAGAAGCATATATAAACCTCTTGGTAATATAAAACTCGGTAGACTTTGCAAATGGAACGCTGGGTACGAGGGCAAAAAATCACCCCACCGGGGAGGGCATACTACATACTATCATTAACAACAACAAGACTTCTCATGGTGCGCTGATGTTTTGTACGCCCAGTCTTACCGTCTCGTGTGTAGTAGGTCTTTCCGTAAAGTGCGTTTAGCTTAGTTGTAGCTATGGTGAGAAGGGGAGGGAGAGTGGCTGGCCTAGCCGCTGTACGCCATTTTAAGATAGAGGCGGTTCCGTAAACACGAGCATTTCCGCGATCAAACACATGAGACAGCACCAAGCTTTCTTGTGAAGATCTCAGTTACGGTGAGAGGGTTTTAGCGGGGATGGATAAGGGGCGGTGAAGTGGGGGAGGCGTAGGTCCGACACCAACTTGTTTACCATTTTTAGGTCTTACATATATTTTCACCACAGCTACTTGCCAACCTAATGTTCTTTTATTTTATGTGCATTATTGGTGTGGTATAATTATGATTGCAATTTCAATACTCTGTTCTATTCCATATAGCTAGCTAGGTGATATGTTTCGCGACCTCATCAAAACAGCAACGCTTGCAACTTGCGCCCTTATCAGTGTGCCCAGTGGCATTTAAATTGCTGAAATGTTGTTCATAACTGCTGCACTTAAATTCCACATGTATCAGGACAAGTGTTGTGATATGGCTGCACCGGATTTAATTTCATAGACAGAGGATCAACAAAGGCACCAAGGTAACTAAATACAACCCCTGACAATTATATATTGAACGAGGTAGATCCCGCAGTTCCCTTAATCATAAAGAGGTCAACTTGCAATTTGCAAAACAATGTCGATTGTGGCAAGATACTGCAGTTGAAAAAACTTAAGGACAGCGGAGATATCAGAACTCGTTTCCAGAGCCTTTCATCTCGAGGAGATTAAAAAAATCCTGGTAACGAGATCGTGCAGACACCTTAAAAAAAATGAATTTGTCGACTTTAGAAACGAAATTTGCTGAAAGTAATGGGAGAATGAAAAAAAAAAAA
>BLFK01000292.1:2467515-2478117 GCA_014634185.1 Astreopora myriophthalma
AAAAAAAAAAAAAAAAAAACCAAAAAACCAAACCAAAAACAAACAAACAAACAAAGCAGAAGAAAACCGAAGCCTATGCGCCTCGTATACCTCCGGAATGTCGATTGGTTTATTCATCTTCGGAACCATATCGGACATCTTCGGCAGATGGTTTTGTGTGCTGGCTTTTTCCGATTAGCAGGGCGTATTCTAAGAACGAATACATCGTATTTATTCACAGAACGGCTTGGCATGTATTCAAGGGCAACTAGCAATGATTTGAAACTTCTCGTTTGCGTTGACGATGCCACTTGCCTTCAAATGCTATTTCGTTAAATTTCATGGACGTACAAGTCGATACGTGAGATGACGTCATTCTAGATGACACCATTCGTGTCTGGCAGGCGAAAGCTTTTTGCTGATGGGCAAATTTAGAAAACGCGGACTAGTTTATATAAATCGTGATTCCAGCGGTCATTTTTTTACTGTGGCTCACTTGCACTGCACAGCGCAGGTCATAAGCGGAATTTACGTTAAGAGGGGGGTGGGCCAAATGTGAACAATAGAATTTCAAAGAGGCGAAAGACGATGATCAGTGTTTTTCAGTAATCGCAAATATAGATTGCAATTTACATTTTACGAATGATATTCAGCTCCCTGATTTACCTTTTAGCTATCGCGCACGGGCGTTGTGGAAATTATCAAATTGGATCAAATTGGGGATAATCCTTTGACCAGTGATAGTACTTTGTCCGTGCACATGAGAAAATTCCACTCTAAACAAAAACAAATTGAACACACATAAAAATGTCTTAATGAAGTACACGACAAAATGCTACCACAATTGAGTGACAGTGTTACTATATTATAAAATAGTAGTTTACGAACGGGAATTCTTAAGGTTGGTAGGCGGTAAGTCCGTTATCGCATAGGCCTTCAAAGTTGTGGGGTTGTAGCCCTGCAAGTTTTTTTTTCTCACTGACAAGTTCAACTTTATCGAAAAAGGTTGGCCGAACAAAGCTTTTACATGCGGAAAATTTCGAGCAACGCCAGGAAACAAGGCCAAGGAATTATCGTTTAAGGGCATTAAAGGAGTGGAAGTTGCTCTCATTCTCCTGTAGCATTTTTTCTAGTTCTTGTAATACAGCACTCGCCAATGTGAGAAGCCTTTTATTTGAGATGATTTGGTTCAGGACATATTGGTTTAGGAATGGTATTGATGGATTATTGTCAGTAGGCGTAATCAAAATTAAGAAACAACCTCATAGTTTCCTTGAAACAACAGTTTACATTAGCTTGAAGTGATAACGAAATTATTCCGGCCTCAAGGATAATCATCCAAGGAGTGTAGGCAGTTGTTCTCTTTTGGCACTCCACAACTCAACCCACAAGAATCTATGTTAAGAATCCAGTGAATGATAACAAGTGACATTTAAAAGAGGAGTAAGATGTTGGTTAGCTTTTTTTAGTATATTGTTTTGCAAATATTGGTTAACATTTGCATAAAATGGACGTTTGCTCACGGCTGGAATGTCATTATTATAGTCGTCACAAGCTTTCAAACTGATAGCGGTATCTTAGATACCGTTTTGGTTGACTGGAAAGTCTACAGTCGTGTTCTGCTCCTTGGTTTACCTAATAGTGACTTCGCATGTGCACAATGAGTTTACAACTTGAGGCTAATCCTTGCACCAGTGAAAACACTTTGTTGAAATGTGTGAAAAATTTCCCTCCAAATGAAACCCCTTGACAAAAGATAAGAATTGGTTAAATCTAAAACAGAGTACATCATCCCACAAGTGAGCGACAATCAAACTCTGAAACTGTAAATCAAAGATTATGTCGGGCTGTTGTAAGGTGGTAAGGCAGTTAGCCTTTTACTTGTTAAGATGTGGCAGTATAGCTGTAAGCCTGTTATGTTAATGCATGACTCACTGAGGGGTTGTAGGACCGTCTTTTTTTCTCACTAGTGTAACTGTGTATCAAACTTTGGCTGGGCAATACGTTTAAATGCAGAAAATTCCATAAATTAAATAATAAAGGCCGATAGTAACTTGTTTTCTTTCATACAAAATGCCTCTTGGACACTAGCTATGTGCCAGTTCTTGTAACATACAGAGTGTTTGGCTATTGTGAGCTGTCTTTTATTTCAAATAGTTTGATTTAAGTCATTGTCTTCAGGTTTAAGAGTGGTATTGATGAGTTGGTGACAGTTAGTGATATTGCTTCTCTAGAGCTTTGTTAGACATGTCTTTGCATTGATACAACAGCTTAACTTGTACCATTTCTGTTTCCAGGAAAAACCATCTGAAGAGCATAGGCGCTTCATGCGCATCATGTGCCTCAAGCATAGCTTTAAGGCCTTATCAACAGTAGCAACCTTGATCATAATTAGACTCTTTGCTCTTTTGGTTTTGTTGTAGTGATTTTCTTAATTGTGACATCATCATCATCACCATCACCATCAGACATAAGACATCACCACTGATCACCATCATCATCAGACCCATCACCATCATCATCAGACCCATCACCATCATCATCAGACCCATCGCCATCATCATCAGACCCATCACCATCATCATCAGACCCATCACCATCATCGTCAGACCCATCACCATCATCATCAGACCCATCACCATCATCATCAGACCCATCACCATCATCATCAGACATCACCATGACCATCACCATCCCCACTGATCACCACCACAATCACCATCATTATTAGAAATCACTATGACCATGACTGTCATCATCAGACATCACCATCACCATCCCTGGTAGAAAGCCTCACAAGATCTTTGAGGATCCTTAAAGATCTTCAAGGACCTCATCTGCTAAAGATCCTTATGTATAAGGATCTTTTAAAGATTTTTGAAGGATCTTATAAGTATATTTTTGAAGGATCTTCAAAGCAGTTGGTGTTTTTTACAGGTCACAGGTCACAGGTCATTGTTTTACTAATGGTGGAACAACCCTAACCCCTTCCTAATGCCAACCTTAGGCCTAACTACTACACTAAGACAATGTTTAGGCCTAAGGTAAGTATTAGTAAACGGTAAGGGTTGTTTCAGTATTTGCAAAACAATAACCTGTGACCTGTGACCTGTAAAAGATACCAGCCACTTCAAAGATCTTTAGTTGCTAAACTACTTGCAAAGATCCTTAAGGACATTTAAGGATCTGGTGAGGATCTTCCAAAGATCCTTGTGAAAACAAGTACAAAGATCTTGAAGGATTCTGTCAAGGTTCTTAAACATCCTGGCACGATTTCTGAAGATCTTCAAAGATCCTTACAGATCTTGGCAAGATTTCTGCAGTATCGTTGAAGATATTGGCAAAGATTTCTGAGGATCCTTGTCAAGATCCTCAAAGATCTTTGAAGACACCTTAAAGGATTTTCACCAGGGATCACCACTGATCACCATTATCATCACCATCAGACATCACCATCGCTATGACCATCACAATCACATTTTTTGCCTCTCATTCTCTCACCCACGCCTGTTTGCAATTCATGTACCTAAGGGCACGAGCTGTGTCTAATTGATGGATGCTGCTCTGTGTAGAACATGAGCAGTCTCAAGCACGGTCGTCTTCTGGAATTCTTTACTGTTAATGCTGCCAGATATTCTTCGGAGGTCTACGGGTACATAGAATTAACTCATGATGATTGCAGTTTTGTTAAGGTCCTTAAAGACCATGTCTGGTGTCTTATGCAGTACTGCTTCTAGCTTCGTCGATAAGCGTATTCCAATAGATTGTAACAGCTTTATTTTCTTCAAGGGGGTTTGGATCATGTTCATACCAATGTTTTGTAGTCGGTATGTTATAGTGCTGGCAGATGTTTTGCTGTACATAATCTCCAAGGTTGGTATGAGCTGAGCTTCAGGCCCGATCATTCTCAGATGTTAGTCTCCCAATGTTGTTTGTTCTTTCTTCCTCTCCTTCTTCCCCCTTTCACTGTTCCTTGCACGATTGTCTTGGCAAGCCCTGATGATCGTGATACGTGCGCAAACCACTTCAATTTGCGTCTCTTTACCGTGGTCAGGATGTCATTATAGGGACCGATGGCATGCCTGATTCTCTTCCTCGTTTCGTCGTTGGTGATGTAATCTTTGTTATGTAAGTAGTTTTCGAAGGCATCATATCTTTGCAGCCTGGAACGTCTTTTGGATATCCGCTATTAGGCCATGTTTCATAGGCATACAAGAGTACCGAGACAACCAGGGAGCGCATCAGTCTGATCTTTGAGCTAAGCGTGAGGTTCCTGTCGTTCCAGATGGTCTTCAGTTTTGACAGTGCTATTGTCTCCTGGGCAATTCTGGACAGTAATTCAGGCATCGAACCCATTGGTCTGTCACGACTGCTCCCAGGTCTTTGAAATTGTCGACTTCGTCCAATTTTTTGTCGTTGACCCTGATGTCAGTGCTGATGCCTTTTGTGTCGTTGGTCATCTAACATCAGTTTGGTCTTCTGTATACTGATTTCCATGCCATAGGCGTCGAAGGTCTAATCAAGGCGGTGTACCAAATTGGCTAATTCCTCTTCATTCCGGCCTGCCAAGCCGTCAATGTCGTTGGCAAAACGTAAGTTGGTGATTGTTCTGCCTCCGATGCTGACTGTTCCTTTGTGATCTTCCAGTGCGTCAGCCGTGATTCTCTCAAAGAAGATGTCGGTAAAGAGAGTCGGTGAGAGCAGACAGCCTTGTCTGACTCCGACCGTCGTTCTGATTTAGTCTCCTAAGCTACCATTGAGGTAGACTGCACTGGTGGCCTTGTTGTAGAGATTGGAGTCAATCCTTGTCTCCAGTCATGGAGTGTCGATACGCCCTTGTAGGTAAACTTTTCATTTGTGATACTGTGTGATGTCGATCAATTTTACTGTCCTGCACGAAGCTCTGCATATTGTTGTCACATGTGCTCTGTTTTTTCTTGGATCCCTGCAACTTGGCAGATCGTGTCTTCTCATCAGTAGCGTCCACGTCTTCCCCATCTTTTTACGCACGACTATGTCGATTTTTATTCGCGTGATTTTCGGATGCTTGGAAATGCCTTGTGGACATAATAGGATTTGTCGGAAATGTTCTTTTACAATGCAATTTTCTCATTTTAAGAGCAAATACGCTAAGCATATAAATAGGATCATAAATAGAAGATTCCAAATTGTGTCTTTGAGGTGGCTTGATCACCCTAGCCAATTATGAGCCTTCATCCGTTACTTATAAATTGATTCGTGTGATGACATCAACATGTTGCTTAAGCTTTGGCTCGATTTCAATACCTTTTTTTGTAGTCGACAATCGTGCTGCGTTGACCAGAATTTCTCAGTTTTCTTATAGTGAAGTGTATACCGGTATGTTGTCTCAAGCTTGTACTGCATGATTTTAGCTATAAAGGGTTCACTTATAACAAGGAGAAATATAGCTGGGACGGCTTGTAGAACTGGTAAAGGTAGCAATACTACAAGAATAATTTATGTACAAAAATTCAAAAACATGTTTTTAAGCGTTAAAATATTCAAGTTTTTTTGAAAATCGCTGAGACTTTCTTGCTGTTGCCACTTTCAAGTGAAAGATACGTTGATTAAAATATTACGTTAGGATGACTAAAGCTAGATCTAAGCTTCTTCATGCGCCCTTCATTGACTCTTTTCATTGTATTTTCTAGTCTCAGGTCAGCCTTCTTATGGTTGTGTTTGGTGTTTCCACGGTTACCGCCGGCCTTATGACGAGACGAGAAGCCTTTCACAGACTCTGCTGGCAAACATGCACCAGGCAGTTAGGAAATGCTGAAATACAAAGATTATAATGAGCTTATTTGGACAGAGAATCTTGATCCAGCCACAATAGGATGTTCTAAGTGGTAAGATAAAACGCTACTATTAGGAAATTTAAAGGCTTGGGGTCTCTTTGTTTTACATCTCACAGGGTGCTAAAGATCGTCTTATCTTACGTGGCCATATAGGTTCAATTGGTTCCGTGATCCAACATGGCCGCCGTTTCTTTGTTTAGGTCATGCCGAATATGGCGGGCCGAGATGTCTTGTACAGAAGATCTATTGTTCTACGCGGCTTCTTCTGACCTCTGGTTGAAGTTTGCATTTTGTAGTCTAGTGTTTTTAAAAATATTATGGGATACTCGGCATAATCGTGGTCGAGGCATCAGTCCTCGTTTCTAGCCTCTAAGGGGAAAATACAGACTGAACTGTAAGGGGTATGAATAATAATCAGTATAAATAATACTAGCTTTTACTTCGCGCAGCAGATACAGATGAGATAAAACAAAAGGA
Source organism: Astreopora myriophthalma (assembly GCA_014634185.1). NCBI lineage: Eukaryota > Metazoa > Cnidaria > Anthozoa > Scleractinia > Acroporidae > Astreopora > Astreopora myriophthalma. The sequence continues at coordinate 2,473,788 of BLFK01000292.1, forward strand.
ATAAAAATCAAGAAACAGTAACTAGCCAACATTTAACGAATCGCAAACAACAGTTACTCTATTGTTCCCGTGGTACCGAAGTAAAATCCATACTATTGTTTTATCGTCTCTGAAGCAATAGCACCTTTGTTATTTGCATAGTGTAGACAACAGTCTGCAGTTCGCCTTTCATTCTGACCACCGAAAATTCTGGACTTTATTCCAGACAAGCGGCTCAGATAAACATACCAAATGAAAGCTGAAAATGTCTTCTGCAAACGGCCGATGGTAGCTACACTTCGAATGAGGTAAGTGGAGTGAATATAGATAAAAACAAAGACGGTGTGCGACCATTTTCGTTGTTGTTTAGCGTGTTTTCAATTACTATCATTCAAAAACAAATGCGGCAGGTCGTAAAATCAGCCAATCAGATTGCAGGATGTACAAGCGTGACCAAAATATTATTGTTTTCTCTTTCTTGCATTAATAGGACTGCGCTGTCAGTCGCTTATTTGCATAGTCAGTACAATATTTTTCAGTCTGCGTTTTCACTGATGAACGGAAATTCTGAACTTCTCCCAGATAAACGGCGCAGATAAACATCCCAGCTGAAAGCTGAAAACCTCTTCTACAAAATTCCGAAGGTAGCTTCACTTCGAATGAGGTAAGTACGGTAAAAATAGTTAAAACACAGTCAGCGAGTGAGAATTCGGCCATTTTCTTTGTTGTTGTCAGTTAGGAGAAAGCGAATACGGCAGACAGCAAATTCAACCAATCCGGTAGCGTGATTTAGAACACGTGACCAAAATCAACCAATCAGAAAGCTAGAATAATGTAACGCAATCACAAGGGGTTGACCCCAAAATTCGGCAGGCAGCAAAATCAACCAATCGGATTGCAGGATTAAATCACGTGATCAAAATTGACCAATCAGAGAGCGAGAATTTTGCATTTGACGATCAAATTATTCATCACGTCGGAATGCAAAATTCGAGCTCTCTGATTGGTCAATTCTGGTCACGTGACCAAAAATTTCGGAAATTTCGCAAACCCTGCAATCTGATTGGTTGATTTTGCTGCCTGCCACATTTTTTAAATTTTTTTCTAAAAAATAAAATTAAAAAAAATTTCACCTCTCCCCTCCCTTCCCTCTTCCCCTTCACCTCTCCCCTTCTCTCTGTCTCCCCCTGATCACCCCCCTCCATCTTCTTATCCCGCCCGGCGCCATCTCCCGTCTTCTTCTCCCTATTTTTATCGCCCCCCTGTTTTATTCCTCTTTTTTACCACTTACCTTTTATTCGTCGTTGCTTTTTCTACCTCTTTGCCTATTTTCTAATCGAGTTTCTCTCTCCTAGCACTCACCGTTTTGAAGACCCTCAGTTGCTGCAGCCAGGACTCGAACCGGCGACCTCTTGCGTTGTAGTCCAGTGCACTACCGACTGTGCCAACCAGACAACGCTGATGATCATTGGAAAATTTCTTCTACTAATTTACAAAGTATTTTTGTATGTAGTATTTTTCTTCGAAGAAAGCTGTTTTTAGCCGCGTTTACGTGTAAGCGACAAAAAACAGCTGTGATAGCTGCCTATAGTAAATGTTATTAGGGTCGTACGGCCATGAAACCAAAGCAAACGAAAAATAAGTCTTCCCTGAATTCCTTTGAGCCTCGTTATCAAGACGAGGTTTTCCATATGCAAATTATATGTAAATGTTATGCAAATGATATGCAAATATGCAAATCATTTGCATATTTGCATATCATTTGCATAAATGTTTAGCACACGTGAGAACTTTGCACTGGGACTTGGTTTCAAAGAGAACTCATTGTAGAGTTATTTCATGTAAATGTTATGCAAATGATATGCACATCACAACAATGTTTAACACACATGAGAACTTTGCACTGGGACTTGGTTTCAAAGAGAATTTTATCGTAGAGTTATTTCATGTCTTTTTTGCCACCAAAGTGACTGACAGGGAACTTTAATTGGCAGAAGGACTGGAGTTAAGAGCTGAGAACAAGTCTTTTGCCTTTGTAGCATCAGGACCATTATAATTATTCAGACTAGCCAATGCAAAGCTCTTTAAGGGGGTGTGTTGTGGCATTTCCTGAACTTTACAGCAAATAGGTAGAGTACCATTTGTAACTGCATTGCTTTATTATACCATGTAAAAGTGGCATGGCCATTTAATACAAGAAATAAATATACTCTTACTCAAGTCTTTACTTGTAATATCAAGGCGACATCAACTGATGTGACATTGTTAAATTATCAACCACATCAAATTTTAGCATAAAGTTATCTGGTGTTTATCATAACGGTGGATTTCCTTTCTTTGACCATGTCTTCATAATCAGGATGACCCTATGGCGGATTCATGTTCAAATCCAAATCAGAGCGACCTTGGAGACAAAAGCAGAACAGAACACAAAACAATCACCAAAACAAATAAGGAAATTAGTTTGATTTTGCCAGTGAACTAAAAAGACAAGGCCCCAGTTGTTCGAAGGGTGGATAGCGCTATCCACTGGATAAGTCAGTTGGATTTGCTAGTTCTTATCCGGTGGATAGCGTTACCCACCTTTGGAACAACTGGGACGAGAACTCCAAGCTTGATGACTGAGAACTGGAACCTGCAACTTTAGATTTAACTGAGCCTTGTGAAAATGTATCCCCCTCTCGTCACCAGACAATCCCATTAAAAGAAAGGCTTAGATAGCAAAACAACGGCAATGACAATAACAAACAACAACAAACAAACAAACTAAAACAGGTCTGCAATGCATGTTTGGGTTTGCATTTAGCATAAAGTTCCACTTAAAGTTACTGGAATGGCTTGAATTTCTGAACTATACCCCTATTTTAAAAATTGTTGTGGTAAAAGATTGGCTACATTTTGGGGTGGGAATTGGGATTATGTCCAAGGTTGTGACTCTATCTATTCTCATGGGAGGTGAGCTCTTATTTATAGAAGGCCAAGTTTAATTTGAGAAGCTCTGTGATCTTTTTTAGCCTGCAATTCTGATTTTTGTGTACTGTATCACCAAACTATACCTTATTACAGGAAATTGACAATGCACTTTATTAACGCAATTTTACAAAATTCGCGTTAATTTGATGTATCTTAATTAATGTCAATGTAAATTTAATGCACGCTATTTTACAACATTGTTATTTTAAAGATATTTTGAATTGATAGGGTCTAGTTAGGCTTCAAAACCAAATTTTCGGCTTTAAAAAAAACTTAGAAACATCTGTGCACTTGTCTTGGAAGGTTTTATTGATGGAAGCCAAAACACAGTTTGGTATTCAGAAATGTAAAGTGCGAGTTTGCAGAATTATGAAAATCGCAGTAAATAAAGCAAGATCCTTATCGAAAAATTCACGTTAATTTAATGCATGTAAACCTAACTTTTGAAAAATTCGCGTTAATTTAGAGTAACGTTAATTTTCTTCGCGTTGTCAATGTGCATTGTTAATTTCCCATATTAAGGTAATGTATAAATAAATAAATTAATTAATTAATAGATAGATGAATCCTTAATTGATGACTTCCCTTGAAGGGCTTTTCAAGGCCTATGAAACAAATGATTCACATGAACATAACAGAATCAAGAATTCTTACTGGTAGGAGACAGGACAATTGGTTATTTACAATCACACAGCCGAGGAGTTGAACCAGGGACTACCAAGAACAACTGCAGCTACTGACCATTAGATCGCATGATTATAACTGGACGAATTACACAGAGCTCGCTGACATGACCAAAATTCATTTCCGGAAAGAGCCTCTTTCTCTTCTCTTTTGTTTGCTCCTCCAACATTGCTGTTGTTATGCCAAGTGAACACACTTGATGCATATTGTAGAACATCACTTGCATGGACGAAAAATTCACCAAGTTCCAAATAATGTACGGGCTAAAAGCATGAGTAACAACAAATTCAAATACAAGAAAGAAATATTACAATATTTACTAAAATCATCCAATCTGATACCTTGTTTCAGGAAAATTGTCATGACTGTCAAACCAGGACCATTATTTTTAAAGTGAACAAAATATAAGTGTAAACAGGATCTCCTGGGTTACTTGGAAATAAGATGTAGCGAGCGTGCTGTAAATAGCTAAGGGAGCAGCAGGGAGACGCTTCTCCCCACTTGCTCTTTCTCCCTTTTAACCACTCGCCCCAATCCCTTAGCTTTTGACCATGTGCTTGCCTTAGCAAACTATTTCTGAATATCCCAGGAGAGCCTGTTCACAGGTTAATAACTGTTTTCAGGATCTTCTTCAGGTTGCAGGGGCTGATCCAGGGGAGGGGTGGATTGGGTAGCTAGCCCCCCCCCCCCCCCC
>BLFK01000292.1:2478128-2490289 GCA_014634185.1 Astreopora myriophthalma
TCCAGGGGAGGGGTGGATTGGGTAGCTAGCCACCCCCCCCCCCTCTTTGGGTCATTTAAGCTTAAAATTATGAAAGGGAACAAAAGCATCAAGAAAAAAATAAAATAAATAAATTATTAATATAATTATTATGATTATTAATAACCAAAGACGTAGGAGACTTCCAAAAGCATGCCTGATGTCCAGGAGATTATTATTTGTATTTAGTGTATGTCTTGCCAGGTGTTAAAACTGACTTCTCCACAAGAAAATTCGAGCAGAGTAGAGTGGACTTCAATTGAGGGTCAAAAGTAATAACGCAACTGCTTTGATTTTGGTTTTTCTCTATGATTGAGTCAAAAAACTTGTGCAAACTTTTCAACCAAGCAGAGGCAAAACTAAAACCAACTGCAACTTAGTTGCTCTCATTTTCCTGTGCTTGGTGACAGCTGCCTTAACTTGCCTTAACAATGATTATTTTGGTCAGCACCAAGACTAACCAGCTATTGCTGGTTCTGAAGCAGGAACTCCATGAATCACGAACTTCTGGCTCATCTGCGCAATCTCAGAAATTTGAAACAATAAGTTGTTGTCAACACCTACTAAAATCAGTCAGTATAAAACCTGGACTGTAGACTGCAGACTGGGTATAAAACATGCACTAACTATAAAATGTTGACTGGGACTGGTTACAAAATGTGGACTGAATATTTTACACTGCAAAAAAGCTATTGTAATTACGGAGTGACAAAACTATAATAGGTTTATTGAAAGCATCGCAGACCACTTAACCAGCATGCCATGATGGCAATGTGGTTTACTTGACGAAGTGCAGCCCATGCTTGAGGCAACAACTATGGCACCTGAAATAGGCCCAAAAAGTTGTAGGTCTTTTGAGAAGTGCACGTCTGAAATTCTTCATTCAAATGCCATTTAATTTGGGATAAACCGAGATTTCATAGCTTTCTATCTTTGATACATCAAGGAAATAACCCAGAAATAACCATGGGAATTCAGAAACTAGAGAGCAAAGTTTAAAACTGGCACGTACAGTTGAATGCTCGATTTTAATAATTACTATCGATCTCAGACGTCCGTGGACAAGGGCTTTTTTTCAGTCCACTTCACGGACCGTTGATTTCAGTCTGCGGTTAAAAAAACCTGATCACGTGATAACATTTTTGTGGCTCTGCGGTTTCGAAAATACCGATCTCTCGTGACGCTATTTTCTGTTGCTCTAGCTCTCCCCAAAGAGAAATGTGTGAAACGATGTTGACGGCGAGTAAAACCGGCCGAAGCTATAACGGGTAACTACGAAAAGCCTTGTCCTGAGAAATAAGAAGCGAGTGGAAACTCTTCTTCAGGTTTTTCTTTTCTCGGCCGTGGGAAGAGTGAAGGATTAGCGCCATGTGATCGTTATTTTCGAAACCGCAGAGCCACAAAAATGTTATGACGTGATCAGGTTTTTTTAACCGCAGACTGAAATCAACGGTCCGTGAAGTGGACTGAAAAAAAGCCCTTGTCCACGGACGTCTGAGATCGATAGTAGTTGTCAAAGATACCGAGCTCGCGTAACATAGCTGAACATTCCACTGTGAGAACAACAATCAGAAATTGCTTTAACAGAAGAGTTGAAAATGCACAAAGTATTGCCTCTTGTAAGCCTGACATGCCTAAGATGTTTCCCCTCTTCCCCGTCATAATTCTTTTGATTTCCTGTGAGTGATAAGCTATGAAAAAAATGAAGAAAAGTAAAGTTCTGGGATAAAATCTCTGCTCTTAACTTAGCCTAGTCCAGCCCTTTCTGTTCAACACTGTCATGAGAAGTCACGCACTAGCGTTACTTGTTTTGTTTGTAACAGATACCTGGATCTTAACTTGATTGACATTTATACCGGTAGTCGTGATTGAATTTTAATATTGAAGTACATAAATATTTTAAGACACTTTTGATTTGAACTTGAGCTCTTCAGTGAATGAATTAAATCAAAAGAGATTGGATTTATCTATTTTATGAGACATTATTATGACACAACAAAAATCCCAAACGTTTGTCGCGATAGCCTTTGCCAAAACACCCAGATCACTGTACTTCAAGCTTTTTAAATTCATATCTAGGAGAGTAATATCCTAGTTTAGTTGAATGCTCCATTGTTTATACTCAGTCCTCGCTTTCCCCTGAGTCCGTGTTCTATACCCAGTCCGCTGTTCAGTCTGCAGTCTGTGTTTTATACTGACTGCTCTTAAAATAGACTCCCACTACGACTGCGCCTATTTTGTAACCGACCAGAGGTCATTATTCTCGGTGCTGACCGAAAGAAACGGGGCCTCTGGGGACGAAAATGACTCTCACACTCACCTTGGGTTGCCTGTGGCATTCTTGGAGCATATTAATTTGGAGCTGAATAGCATATAGGTTATCTAAGCGGACACTGAGAGTGTTAACCTCCGTGCCCAGCGTTTGAAGGGGAAAGGGGGCACCTTTTTCTGCCAAGCAGGCTATGAAAGTGTATCCAACCATATAAATATAAATGCTCAGCGAAGATCGACCGGCCGAGTGACGTCTGATCGTTTGCGTAGCGTTAGAGACCAGATCTCTCTACATAGAGCAATTTTCGTAAGCTACAGTGACCTATAGCGGAGCATTATTCGGAAGATTATAAATAAACGAGACCTTACCTTGTGAGTTCTTGAGGCTAAACAGCAGTTAAAGATGGCGCCCTTCATGTCCGCCATCTTGAATGCCGGACGACCCTGGGAACAAGGATAGTTCCTAGTACTCATTCCCCCGAAACGGTCATTAGCCATAGGGAGCGCATTGCAGAAATGTGAGAGGACTGGGAAAGAGTATCGTTGTTTTCCGTTTGTTTGAAAAACTAAGATGTTCAAATGAAAGATCAACTAAATTTGAGAGTCTTTACCACGAATAGAAGTATTTGGAGGAGGGAAATGGCGAAATGGTAGTTCTTCAAATGTCACCCAAACTGAGAGAGTTTGTATGGATTGGGTAGACAGGCCAAAAAATTATAAGGGTTTGTATGGAATTTTGCAACTTTTGCAAGGCTCCCATTTGGACAATTTTTCGCTGAAAACTCTTAAACTTGGTTGGGTAGCTTTTCATTCATGAACATTTCAGCTGAGATGTTTAGATTTTCAATCTAATCAACATAAGAAACTCGCCCCAGTGCTCTCACGTTTCTGCAATGGGCTATTGTAAGACTAATGCTTAGGGCATTTGCGTATGAGCAGGGGAAATCAAGAAAGAGGAAACCAAAAATTGAACCAATAACGGTACGACTGGACATTCACCATGCATCCCAGTAAACCGCGGCAACCCAGAGGTTTATAGGCAGTCTGCTGCTGTTCATATTTATAGGGGAGGAGGGGAGGAGGGGAGGAGGGGAGAAGTTTGACGCGTTCTTAAGATGCCTTTCTTTCTTTCACCCTTTCTCAGAGCAAAAGGTAGGAATAATCATATTAGAGGTCGAAAGTTTGGACACGACTTAGGAGGTTCTAAGGCACAAACCGCGTATATTTTATTGATACATTAAATTAAGAATGAGTCAAGCTTCCGAGTCAGACAAAATTCAACACTGTGTCAATGGTTTTGACCTTTTCTTATATCATTCACCCCTACTCATGATACGTAATAGAAATTTGAAAGCACAGCTTACCACACACAGAGAGAATGGTAAATCTGTGTCCTACAGCACAAGGTCTTTCATACGAACTGAATTTTGTATTCATTATTCAACCAGCTGATTTTTCCATTCAATTAATAATTACGCTGCAACTTTGAATAAACGTCAAAGTCTGTTCCGACCCGATTTCACTGTCACAGAGACAAATGAACAAATGGAACGCACTAAACGTAAAACGTAAAATAGACGGAAAGGAGATTAAGAAAAGACAACGGTAACGGCAACGACAGCGTCATTCAAAAATCTAACTTGTCGCGATTTAAACTCTGACCCGACCCAAGACATCTCTAAAGCAACGGTAAGGAGGGAGGGGAATGAGGGGAACACGGTCCCGACAGCGCGTCATGGAGACGACTGGGGACGAGTCAGATTTCCACTACTTCGCGGACATTGTTTTAGCTTATCATCTTTTAGCATCATGTGAAACGTGGATTAACAACACTTGAAAAACATTTCAAAAAATTCACTTCAACGCTCACCTACTTCTTAAAAATCATGGGTTGCTTCACGTGTGCAGAAGATTGCAACGAAACTCTCCAAGATGAGAAAAGCCCAGCTGAGTAGGGAGATTGTTTTTGCGCATCACGCCTACATTATTTTATTGCGTTCGCTCTGCCGTTGTCGTTTCTTAAGGTCCCATCTGGACTAATCAGCATAAATTTGAAAACAGAATTTTCGCACCAAAAGTGTAAGCCCGATAAGACACGGCCATGTGACCATTAACTGAAATTTTCTCGAGGAGACGGATGTAAACACCTTTACCGAAGGTTTCAAGAAATGTTTCTGAGCCTATAGACTATGAAATAAGTAGTTATTCTTCCTAAAATTAATCTCAGCTATGCTGCTGCCTCATCCAGCTGAATCGTTCATCTGCTTTCCTCCCTTGTTTTTGGCCTTTCCTCTCTGTAAGGATCTCAGTAAGACGTAGTTCACATAAGTTGTGTAACGGGAAGATAAGAACGGAATATAAAACGCTCTGAAGATGCGGTGTGATCTATGAAGGAATAAGTACCATTGCTTTAGACTTAAATTCACGAATTTGTTCACAGAGCACTTTGATTGACTGAGTTGGAGCCGCTTTCAGTTGAGCGTCGTAAAACTGAAACCAAAGTAATTACAAAGCAAACGACATTCTGAAGGAGAGACACCCAGGGCTTGGTTTTACTAGCCAATCAAAGTGCAAAGCAAGTAAAGGCAGCTCGCGCCAAGCGCGGGAAAACCAGAGTGACGTTGTCGCCATAGGTTTCAGTTTTGCATCTGATTGGTTGAAAAGGTGGCGCAAGTTTTTTTTCAGCCAATCATAAAGCAAACCAAAATCAAACCAAAGCAATCAGTTGAGAAAGGCTCTAGGCATTACAGCCATTCAAATGAACCAATCAGAAATCGACGAAAACGCACGCAGCTGGCGTACACCGCGGGAAAGTGCGCGCGAGCAAGTTATGAATATTTCTGATTTTGAGAGTGATTCCTTGCGAAAGTGGCACAAGATTTGTTTTGGCCAATCACAGAGCACATGGATGCAAGACAAATGCAATTGCAAAAAATACTTAGAATATTCCACCGAAAACGGTTTCATAGCCTCTGGATACACCCTTCATAAATGGCACCTCAACATCCTCTGTTATTAACACCACAATACTATTCAGACAGTAATAGTTAACAGTGTTTGAGTATTGTAACCCCAACACTCTCCGATAATAGACACATGATGAGCCCTGAAATTAAAGGAAGCACCCTTCCCGGGGATTAATAGAGCTTATACAGCAACCTCCTTGCTACAAACAGCCCTCTCGTCCAGCTCTGTCAAACGTCTCTAACATACTTACAGCTATCAGAGTACCCCAGATTTTCACACAAGCGACGGACAGCTGTGAAACTCACCTTTCTGCATCTAAAAATGGCTTTTTAATGACAACTTCCCATTCTTTAGACCTTTTCACAAAGTTTGGCTCAAGCTCGGTTTCCCTGTTTGTAGCTAAATCCACGAGGAAATCGCACTTTGTAACAGGAATCTGTCGAAATATAATGATTCCATTCAGCCAGCTTGAAACAACCAGACAAACCACTTCTTCCAAAATGGCCGTCCAAATTTGAGCTTCATCTTTAAGACAGATTGAAATAAACCAATAGCAAGAGAGATATTGGCTCACAAGGCCTTTAATCACATTAAAAAAACAAAACGACTCACACTCTCGAAACACTTTAAAGCATTTGATATTTACACAGCAATGTTAAAGGCACGTACATATCTTGACGGCTCCTCCTTGTTCATGTCGTTCATGTATGTGGGAATTATTTTGGTAGCATTTGCCGCGTCACGGTAAGGCTTCGGTAATTGGCCTCGAAATTCAGAGCGAATAAATTGAAGGTGCCATCTGGGAAAAATCAAGACGATATAAATCATTTACAAATCAAGATTTCAAGACATCAGCTAATCCTGTTTAGTCCTCATTAAGTTGAGGGAAAGAGGTCTCTCCCTGCATGTTGAAACTTTGAAGATTAATTTCCGAATGTGTTTGGTAAATGTGGCATCACCTTTTAACTTTTAAGACTTTCAATTCAATTACAGTGAACTTCACAAGAAAAGGGTGATTAACTTAAGGCAAAACTTCTGGCAATTTCGAGCATTTAAGTGGAAGAGAGAGCTAAGAAGTCACCCTGATAGCCTTGCAATTAATGCACCAATTGTAACTTTTACCCACCTCTCTGAAGGTAGAAAGAAGCTGCTTGGGAATCTATGCCACTCTTTGCCAACACAGAGGTTAATGTGCCTACCCGGGGGCAAAGAATGCTCCAGTGTGGATGACATATGATTCAGCTCTACATACAGGTCCAGAGGAGCATGGTAACCTAGGCAACCATACGGTTAATACTGAGTATTAAGGAAGGCTAAAAAAACAACACTCTGACTTTATCATGCATGTGGGAATAGTTTGATGTTGTCTAAACTACTAGAATCTTCAACTCCAAATTCAACTAGTAAAATAGAGCGACTTCATAAATGGCGGCTAACAACTTATTCCTTTCTTGACTTTATGCTAATTTTCCCTCACTAGCCTTGTTAGCATGTAAACATTGAAAAGAAGTTTTGGCTAGTGAGGAAAATTAAAATAAGGATAAAATAATAATTCATCAGCCACCACTCATGAATTCGGTCTATTACCCAGAACACTCTATTTCCCATGATAATGGTGAGGATGATGATGACATCAGATGATGATGAGGATAAGGCTGAGGATGACGATGATGCTGTGAGAGGCAACATGGCCCAGTCAGTGGTCAGGTGCTGGATTTCCATGCAAATGCTCTGGGTTCAAAACCCACGCTGACAATCAACTGGATTTGTCTTTGCTGGTCCTCAATATACTCCATCACGCTTTGTAAACAGGCATCTGGTTGCCTCCCTCCAGTAGGGTTTCTTATGTTGTTACATTTGTTTGCATTTTTTTTTATATACAGCCCCACAAGCTTCAAGGCACCGTGTATAAAATAATGTAGGTTTTTCTTTTATCGATGATGACGACGACGACGATGATGATGACGATGATGACGACGATGATGACGATGATGACGATGATGATGACGACGATGATGATGACGATGATGATGACGATGATGATGATGATGGCTACCTAGCAGTACTATCAATGGTGCCTACAAAATGACGATTTTGATGATGACGACGATGATGACGATGATGATGACGACGATGATGACGATGATGACGATGATGATGACGATGATGACGATGATGATGACGACGATGATGATGACGATGATGATGATGATGATGGCTACCTAGCAGTACTATCAATGGTGCCTACAAAATGACTCAAGATGTCGAATACATTAATTTTTCCCCAATGTAGTCCTCCCAACGCACAAATGACACATACCGGTAGTTCATTCTATTGTCACTCCATTTGTTGCCTCTTACCATAAAACAATGCACTTGATCTGGAAAGAGACAGCAATGAAAACACAGCACAGAAGGAAATTGCAAACCAAGTTGAAGAGGCTGAGTAATGATGCCTGCTGCCATGAAAAACGACATGATGGAACACTTTCTGCAGAAGACACAAATCAGCATAAAATGCATGTTTATGCTCCAATGTCAACACCAAGATTTATCTCAATGCTACCTCATTAATATTGTCATAGCATGTTGTATATAAAACTGGTAAAATTACACATCAAATTTCCCAATAGCACAGTACAATTGAACCAAGCGACCAGCCAAATGTTTGCCTAAGTGGTGATTTATGCAAAGTGGAACTTGTGCAGAAGAAATGCGACCACAGGATTACTAACCTGTGGCTGTCTTACAAAGGCATGTACTCAAACTCGTCCCTCTCAATTTACAAGGAAGAATACAATACAATAGGCAAGTAAAGCCAAACAAATTATTTTGTCTGGATGGTTGTCTAATTGATCAAGAACTCTATAAAGCAAAAAGAAACATTAACATACTTGTACTTCTGTGACAGTCACAGCTCCAAACAGGCAGAAGAAAGGATATATTGGGAACAGAAATCTCTCCTCCTAAAACAAAAAGAAAATGGCAGGAGAAGAAAACACGGAAAAGAGTTTTTAGTACTTGGTAGTTCACAGGAAGGAGACTTCATTCGCAAGAAACAAAACTGGAAACAAATTAATAATTTCATTACAAAGTAAAAACTAAGACACAGGAGGTGTCTATTGTAAGATTCCAAAATGAACGTTGTTTGAATGCCAGTCAAAATTCTTTCACGAGGTATTTTCAAGGAGAGCATCAATTTTGATTTGTTACCTTGTGAGGTCTGGTGAAGAATATTAAAATCCATAAGTACATTCCTGATAGTGTCAGCCACACTGGTAAGACAGATGATGGAACTAAAAGAAAGGAAACTTTGTTGAAGCTCAGCCCAAATAAAAAGCCACACCATAGCAAAGTGGCCAACAGTTTCAGAGCTGAACCCAGTTTCTGAGATGCTCATACACTGCAGGAGTAGTATCAGTTATCATGCTGCTGCATTATTATTCAGCTGGATAAAGTGAGACAACATGGAGGAAAGGTTATTTGTCAAGAAACAACATGGCAATGTAGTTAAGCCTCCAACCTCTGACCTTAACCTTGAAAGTAAATTGGCACATACAAATAAAGATGAATTAGTTTTCAGGTCCATCTGAGTTCCTTGAGCATGATTTCAAGGTAATTTTGTGATTTTCCAGCTGTAGCATTTTTGGTCACTGCCAAGATGAAATTTAACAGCAAATTGCATCTGAGTTCAAGCAAAAAATCATAGCAACTTTGCTGCCATAAATCATCCTCAAACTGCACTGACACAGGTGTATTTCACTAGTGTCAACCACTTCCTTTAATGATGACTTGGACTTGTAATTGCAGATAGTCATTCCATTCCTTGTGCAACTGCTATTGAAACCAGAGCTGTCCAAACCTTCAGAGAGCACACAAAGCTCTCTGCTTGATCTGTCTCCCAGTTGAGCTACAAGTATTTCCACTCATCTGATCCAAATATTTAACCAGTGGCAAGTCAACATGATCCAATACTTACTATAATCGTTTCCTTTTATCAACTTACATTTCTTTTGTTGAGTTTCAATGTTCAACAGCTTGACAACAATCTGTCAAGAAGACGTTTAAAGTAATGTTACTAGGTAATGCAGCCTCGGATACAGGGCTAAAGAGGTCTACTGAAAACCACGCTATAAGAGGATACATGTACAGCACTGCCTTCCATCAATAAGGTCAGAAGTTGGAATACTTCTGATAACTACCCCTCATTCTTTTGCCTACTTTACACTTCGCAAATTATCTAGTAACAACAACACTCACACTAGCTGGGAGGGAGAACAGTGCCAGAGGTAATACAGCATTGAAGTTTAGAAAACCATTCACGAAGTAGAATATCCATGATTCTACGCCTGTGCAAAAACAATTGGCAACACAATGAAAATAGTTTTATTTTACAAAAGAGTTCCATACAATACTGACTTGATAGCAGAGGCATCATTATAATATATACAAAATTTTTTCCCTTCCCTTACCCTGTCCCTAACTGAATGCACAACACAACAAACCCTTCTTGAAAATGAAGTGCCAGTAAATCCTTTAAAAAACTGAAATGATGCAATTATAAGGCCACTAGGAAATTGACAGTACTGTGCTGGAGTTTACTGCGAAACTCAGAAAACCGTGAACACTAAAAATATATATGGACTGTTGTTGTGTTGCAAGGAAAAAGTCAATATGGTGTGAGAAAACTAAACCCCAAACAGTAGCGGTAATAAAAATAATTTATCAATATGTGGTTTTGAGGTTTACTCATGTAACCTGAACTCAACTGTGATTGGTCACTGCACAATCAACATTCCTGAAGTATTTTCAGGTCTGTACAGTATTCTGAGTTCGACAGTGATTAGTATAACGATAATTATTTATTTGGACAGCACAGCCCTATGCCACCACTGTGTCATTGCATTATAACATTGGGGCAGAGCTAAATGGAAACATGTAGTTTACCATGGTCCTATACCACTGACATGATTCATAAATACATGTAACTTGTGCAACATTAAAAACATTATGTATAGTTATTTAAATGCAGTTAAATGCAGTTTAATAGAGTTAACAACAAGGAGTGCCAAGGTTCCAGGTGTGGTCAGTGGTTTGTTACATTAGTGCATGCTCTATGATTCCCTGTCCTTGGAGTTGAAGGATGTACGTGTTGCATTGTGGCAGGAAGAGTTTGCATTTTTGTGGAGCGTTTGGTGAAGCATTTTATTTCGCATTTTGTGGAGCATTTAGCATTTCCCACCTTTCCTCCCTCCCCTTTCCACTGTTTTTTTAGCAGTGTGACAGGTGCCTGTCCTCCTTGCTGCGTGGGGCTCATGGCTGGGTTGCCAGGATTTGCCAGCCATGGGAGCAGTCTCCATCTAGGAGCTGGCTGCCAATAGTGGGAGCTCCTGGGTGTCTCAGGCACCCAACCTCCATTTAGCAACACAGTTGTTAATTTATAGAACAACTTACCATAGAGACTTGGACCTCCTTTTCCAAACACATTGTACAACACGATACCCAATGGAGTTATAACAGTCCTGCCATAGTAAAAGGAGTCTATATACACAAGTGGACCCTGAAAAAAAGTCATCAAAAATCGCTTTTGTCTAGAAACCCACACTAATGAGATGAACGCTCTTTAAGGTTGACAGCACAAAGTTCCCAGTTAAATCTAAATGCCAGCTCCCTATTTACAGTAATACAGTTAGGGTCTGGGTTAGTGTTAATGTGGAATAAATACCATTACAACCTACAGGGCCGATGTTGCAAACAAGGTTAGCACTAATCCAGGTTGAATACCATGACAGCCTGTAGGTTTTAATCAGACTTAAGAGTAACCCAGCAGGCTCAGGCCCCGGGGGGGAGGGGGGGGGAGGGGGGTACTGCCATATATGGGCTATATACATAGGTATGTGCCGCTGTGATGGGTATGGCTTTCAAGCAGTTTACTCTAGCATAGGGTATATAAATCAGAGCGTTTGGGTCTAGAATAGGGTATCATTTTTCACGAAACTGACCAGTGGGTTGAAGAGTTGATGGAAAAAAAACTGGACAAGTATAAATAAATCCTTTTTTAAGAGAGAAGCAATTGTGGTATAAGGTTTTGTTTTGGCTTTTCCTTAGACTGTGCTAGTGACTTCAGTTTCTGGAAAACACCTACTCTAGGATAGGAGTGATTTGGGGAGTTTACTCTAGTATAGGGTAGCAAAATCCAGCTGAAACTGGCTCTGGTATAGGGTAAGGGTTCCAGGGTTCCAGGGTCCCAGCGGCACATCACCACCCAGAAATCCCTAAAGTACCCCCCTCCCCCGGGGCTTAGGGCTCTACCAACTGAACTAACCAGAGGCGATAAAAACGAACAAAGTACAAGTCTATTAATATATAATAACTACACGTAGTGACATGTATAAATAGCTGTATGCGCTAACTACAGTTCAAAATTAATACCTAACAATCCAGAAAAACCCAGAAAGCAACAACACCATAAATAGTGTGACATGATAATATGGATCATAAAATTAATCTGACTCACCAAAAATACTATCAGCGATATAAGGCACAATTGCAGAAAATATATTACTCTTCTTTGTCTAACTAAAACGTCCCAAGCAATAGGTAACCTATGAAAATATATTTAAAAAAAGGACATGATCCCTTGGTACCACAGCCTACTTAATAATAATCTTTGAAGACATAAAGTTTATTGTTACAGGTTCTGCTTGTACTGATCGATAGGCTAGGAAATCTAAAATGTTTTGAATGATCACACAGGATTCTATTTATAATTCTCACCTTACACGTACACTGACTAGCTGGAGACCTGTATGCGTAACCATCACGACTTTTTCTATAGTTGTATTTGGTTATTTATTTACCGATTCAACATGAAATCGGTTTGACCCCCCCCCCCCCCCCCCCCC
>BLFK01000292.1:2505400-2512900 GCA_014634185.1 Astreopora myriophthalma
TTTTTTGGATGAATTCGTATCTGTGTCGTGGATTATTTGTTTGTACAAATGGTCCGCTTGGTACTCGTGACGTTGAACGTCCAAGTAAGAGATCATTGGGGCATAGGTATGATTCGTCATCCGGTGAGGTTGGGTGTCTACCTATTGGTCTTTCGTTTATCAAGTTAGCAGCCTCAAAGCAAACAGTCTGCAATTCGGAAAATGTCATTACACTTTCGCCAATAGCTAACGTAATTGCTCTCTTAACTGATTTAATAAGTGCTTCGGAAATACCATTCTGCCATGGAGCGTCAGCTGACGAGAAGATCCACTTGAGACCTTGCGTTACTCCAAACTGTTGAAGTGATTTCGAGTCTAGATCTTTTACTACTTTCGTTAATTCTTTATTGGCTGCAACAAGTTGAGCTCCGTTGTCCGAGTATAGTTTCGATGGATAGCCTCTAATAGATACGAAACGTCTTAGTGCCATTAGGAATTTCTCGGTACTGTAATCAGGCGAAACATCCACATGAACAGCTCTTGTTGCGAGACAATTGAATATTAATCCGTATGCTTTTCCCGTCGTTCTTTTCTTTACTTCATCTTTTATTTTGAATGGACCAAAAAAGTCGAGAGCTGTAGCATCCCATGCTGGTGCTGGTTTTAATCTTTCTATTGGCAGTTTACCCATTATCTGTTCGCACAGTTTTTTCTCCATTTTTCTACAGACAATGCAGTTGTTCTTGATGCATTTAACCAGTTTCAGTAGTCTAATTATCCAGAATCTTGATCGAATTTTACTGGCTGTTGATAGTACCCCAAGGTGTCCTCTTTGATGTATGTGTTCCGCATAGAGTTTCGAGAAACGATGTTCATAGGGTAGCAATATGAGTTCCTGTTTGTTATAGCTCATATTGCTACCAAAGCTTAATAACGCTGTTTCCTTTGTTTTGCTTTGAGTTATTGTCCTAAAATAAAAGAAGTTGCTCGACAGAAAAGAAGTGGCCCGAAATCGGGAAAGTTGCCCAAAGTCGCCGAGCAGATTATGGATAGCCTTAACTACTTTTACCATACATTTGTAGTTTCTGCTCGCACAATAACACACAGGCAATGGTTTCAGTCACACTAGAAATAGGAATGGTTTCATTTTTTTTAAGACAAAAGGGAAGTAAATTGTATGAACGTTGACCCTTTGATCTCAATGGGCGACACAGAGTAAATCAAGTTTAGGCATGGACACAGTGCAGCATCGCATGCAACATCACATCCAACACAACTCGAGAATGACATCAACCTGTCAACACCGTTTTAGTTTTTCTCGTCATGCCCAAAAAGATCTGATTTTTACTTGGTTTAAACTCTTGCCAACATTGCACACAACAGAACATAACTTTTATGTACCCTCGGATTTTAGAGTAGCCTGTGCAGCTAATATTTCGGAGCATTTACTCCCACCTAGCCATGATATCACATGGACAAAAGCCGGAGCATAACACCGGGATCCATGTTCCCTACTCTTCGCGAACAGTGTGTTCTTCAAGAAGTTATTTACGAACAAGGGATGTGAGACGGGACCTACGGTTTATCGTCCTTATCCGAGAAGACTAGACAGTCTAACCATTTACAGATGTCATTGCAAAGACAGCACTTTCTCCTCAGTTGTTTAAAGACCACGAGTGATGGTCCGGCCAAAGTTCGAGCCCACGACCTCCCGCACAACAGTCCTTCGCTCTACCAACTGAGCTAACCGGTTGGATCGCATCACCTTATTGGTTTTCTGCAACCTTTTGACATCTTTTTTAAAACTTTGCAATCGATGGCTTAGGTAAAACGCGTCGATCAAGCGACTTGAAATAACGAAGACAGATGTCCAGGTGGTATATATATTTGTTCACAACTAACTCTTGAAGATAGATAGTAAATTGACGAAGGTGCGTCGGAGTACTTGAACGCGAAAGAAACTTGAGTCGATTACTGTAACAATAAGTTTAATGACAAAGTTCTCAAAGTGTCAAAGGACGAAAGGTGTAAGTTGGTTGTCTGCTCGAACTAAACTAAAACAGGTACAGAAGAATACGAATCAGCTATTGCAACTAGCAAACATAAATTCAACATGACGCACAATAAACGTCAAATAACTAACAGGACGGTAGGTAGGACCGCAGTCATAGATATGCCGTGCAACGTAACAACGGAATTCTGGCATAAACGGTAAATTGAATTCGACTGAGTACAAACTAGAACGTGATCCATTTTAATAGGTTTTTAAGTTTTGCTGAATCTATTTATTTATCTGTATATATTTTTCCTGTAGCTATTTATTTATTTATTTATACTTAATCTGTATTTTAACTGTTGTCTTTTCTGGATACGAAAGTGTTGAAGAGTATTCAAGTAGATGTAGATGTCGCACAATTGACAGGAAGTGCCGCAAAGTACTTTTCAGATGTAACCACTCAGCGAGGGCGAGACCAGACAACAATAGGTCAAGGGTGCACCCGTTCGTCTCGATGGTTAATCCGCTTTATGAGTCGGTATAACACTACCAATAAAAAAATGGATACGATAATCCCAATGGAAACTTTCAAAATGAGGTGCTTACTTCCTGTGGAAGGAAAAGAACAATAATGAGTCATTTTCACTGTGTTAAGGCAATACAAAAAAGAAAACAAACAAATAAACGAAGGGATAATTTCTAAGGAAACCGTGGTGCTGAATCGGTGGGGAAGTGAAACAGGAAAATTCGGTTAATCAAACGAGTTGATAAAGGTCAAATTACTAACCTTTCTTGGCAGCTGCAGGACTCTTTTCACAACATTCTCCGGAATAACCTTCCTTACAGGTGCAACCCACGCCTTTGTTAGAGGTTCCTCCGTTGAAACATGGAAGTTCTGAATGACATGATTTTGTTCTGTGGAGAGAGTATTTACAAGTTCCTTCACATTCTTCAGTAATCGTTTTGTAGCGGCTGCTATATTGCGCACCGGACAAAGAGCAAGAGGTTCTTATACATAAGCCCCATGTTGACCACGGGCCCACCTGACAACTGACTGCTTTGCTCGTCGAAGAGCAACTTCGCGTCTTTTGAAACAAGGAAGTACGGCGTTCCACCGCACGTTTCCGCACTCGTTTTGTGACGGGAGCTTATCTGAATTCCTGAAGTATGGCAAACCGTGGCCGCGTTACAGGGGCTCCATTCAGCCCACTGGGTAAGCTCACAATCGACTGGTGTTTGCGAGTAACATGTTCGAGTCTTCCGAAACCAAGAAGAACATGACCCTTCACACTGTTCTGTGGTTATCCTGTGACGTGTTACCGTTTGACTACCAGAAGCCCCGCACGCCGTCGCTGAACAAGCGCTCCATTCAGACCACGAACTGAGCACGCAGTCTTGTGGAGTACTTGAGTAACACTGTCGCGTCTCGTACAGATTAGATGGACAAGAACTTCCACCGCAACTAGCAGCAGTCGTAATTGATCTCGATCGTGACTCATATCCTCGTCGCCCGCAACCACTCGCGCTGCATGAACTCCAAGAAGACCAAGAGCTAACTACGCAGTCACGAGAACTGCACGACCGACGACGCCGGCGACGAGAAAACGCGTGTGATTCGCGAAAAACGATGAACAAAACCAACAGACTGAGAATTATCGCTTTTGCTGTAAAAGGCACTCCTATTCTCTTTGCATTAGCCATAGCTCATTTCGACTTGAAGTATCAACGACGTCAAAATACTTGGGTTGAATCCAGAATCTTTCAGTTGTCAAGCTGTAACGGAAGTATATTAATTGTCAGACGTTAAAACAAAACACAACAAAACAAAAAACTGTGATGCTCAACCCATTTCTGAAATGCGGAAGTGTTTTATCTTTTGAGCTACGTGCTTGATGTTAGGATCAAATGTAATAATCTCCTGTCTTGCAGTCAGTGACTGTTAACAGAGTAACAACAATTGATGAGCATTTTCTATCTCGCAATTTTTTTCCTACAAAAATGCCTTCTCCCGCATTTGTTCTCTTGATTTTTGGATCGTTTGCATTTGGCCCGCAAATATCCTACAGGGTGGTAGGTTCGTTGTCCACTGAAAGGCTCTTTTCACCTCACGGTCCTTTTTATCATGGAATTCGTACTTCAAACGGAAGCTCGGAGCTGTGGGTTCAGAGGGAACGCTGTTCTCCCCGCGAAGCAACGAGATTCCACAGCTCAAAAGGTAAGCTAGAGAAAGCGGAAACACCTCCTCGAGTCAAGCAATAGGTTTATATCTCGAAATACTCGGCTCAGTCTGTGAAAGACAAATATGGCGCTTACGGAAGCTGGCAACGCCGGAAGCGTCATCTCGCATGACTTCGCGATTATTGTCACCGTTTGGCACGTAAAATAGAAAATTATTCAGGTTATACTGATCTCGCTCGGATTCCCCAAACCTCAATAAGCTGACAAATGATTTCACTTTTGTTAGGGAGGGGTCTGTCGAAAGCAGGATAGCTTCGAATCATCTGAAAGTCATTAAACGAATTTTTGCATTTCTCATTGCCTTTATTTTAAAGGGAACTTCCACTGCTACAAAAAGATAACTGTAAAAGACAGGAAATTATGTTAACAATCAAATTTGCTTGAATTTTTTTCAAAGAAAGCGTTTGTATGCGGGAAAAAACTGAGGTTTAGCATCTCTCATTTCCACTTTTAAATTTCTCGTCCGCCGCCATCTTGAATACTTCTGACGTAAGTTAGTTGCCCAATTGTCACTATGCAAAAGCTCTTTATATCAGAACAATTGGGCAACCAAGTTACGTCACAACTACTCAAGATAGCGGTGTCCGCGAAATTTGAAACTGAAAACATGCGATTCTAAAATTCAGTTTCTTCCCATGCAAATGCTTTCTTTGAAAACATTTCAAACAAATTTGACTGTAAACATCAATTCCTTCCTTTTAAAGATATCGTTCTGTAGGAGTGGAGGTTCCTTTAAGAATAAACAAATTCGTTTTCTCTTCCTTTTTTCTCGCACAGTCCATTGCTTATCACACACAATCAGTCGAGTGTGATAAAACTAATTCAGAGAATAGTACTGAGATAGATTTTGCGATATTCAAGTCGTCCTCTACTATTCTAGGATTGATTTTTCATCATCTCGTCTGTTCTATTTGCAAACAAACTGTTTGTCATTCAAATACGCCAACAACAAGAACAACAGCCAGTAAGGCTCTGATTGGCACATAAACAATAGTTGACGTCAGTAATATCTTCGCTATGACAATGTTTCCAGTTCTACTATTACGCTGTTCCGATTTTCCGATTTTAATATTGACGAATTCGTTTCTTCAATTCCAATTTCAAATTTGTTCGATTCTCCAATTCGTGTTATTATCCGATTGTTACCATCGAACGATCCTTGCTGGATCTTTGCTATTTTTCATGTTTCCTTTCTCCTCATTCAGTTGGCTTCGTCAAAGAGCCAGGATCAAATCATAAGCTCAACCACAGCTTATTAAATCTCGACTGAGAAAGGAGCCTGTGATCTTCCTGTTAATGCGTGACGCATGCAACTGTCAGCCGAAGTCATATGATGATAGGTTCGATTATGGTCAAGCACTTTGTTTCCCTCTTCAATTATTTCGTTGCCAAGCAACCAACAGACCACGCCTGTATCCTAGAACACGCTTCGGTATTTTGAGACCCAATATTGTTTAATTCCAAATATTGGACTTATTTTTTACTAGAATTGATGTATCACCATGCACTTCATGATTCACCTTGGGCTGGTGAACGTTGCCACAAGGCTGCAAGGAGTTCAAGTGGTGCTATTCTCGGAGGCTCGTGTACAGGGGGGGGAATTTTGCTCTGTGTCATATTGTATGTTATCTGGCGTTTGCTGGAAGAAAAGAAAAGAGAGCGAGTTGTACACGTAGAGCCAGTTCCACACGTTCCACCCCCTCCATGCTATAGATGTCAGAACAAGGCTACAGTGTGCGCACCACCTGATGTCATATCAAGTGTCCCTCCGCCATACTCGCCCGCGCAGTGTAGCTGCCAGGCCTGGGATGCCTGACTTGCGTGTTAAAAGGAACAATAGGAACAAAACGCAAACAGAAGTGACAAACACGAAGAACAAGCGCATTGTTTGAACTTGTTTACTTGAAGTTCTGTGTGCTGTTTGTAGAAAACGGTCACTTCTAAGGATGTATGTTTAAAGCATATGAATCGTCTAGTCAATAATTTCAAACGATGTTCTTTTTTTCCCTCATGTTTGTCACCGCTGTTTGCGTTTTGTTCCAGATAAAGCCAAGGTGGCAAAACAAATGACTACCATACGATAAGGAGCAAACATTGTTTCGAGAGATTAGTGATGAAAAAACGTCATTGCACTGAGCGGAGAACAAAAAATAGTGCTACAGTTTTGTTAGCAAATGTGACATTACAAAACTACGGGTACACGTACCTAAACCAAAGCTCTTTCGTTCAAAACCTTTTGCGAGTTGCGTGAACTTGCATCGCTGTGAGTCTCTTCACCTTTGAATCGTGGTCTGACTGTGATCAAAGAGAAGAGAACCAAATCAACTAGTCAACTTGTGGTGACTTATACGTCACCTCGTGGCTAGACATTTACCACGTTTAATAAAAATAACCATCATTAGAACGCAAGATATAATTTGGTTTAGGTACGTTTGTTCATGCAGCAGTTAATTCGCCGGTTTGTGTGTACTGATGAGGATGTATATTCTTATAATGACAAGCTATTCGGTCTACGGGCAGGTGAACATAGGTTGAACATAGGTTGATTCGCTTTAGTAATATTGTCGTAGTGGGGAACAAGATAGTTTTTGATGAGTTCAGATGAAAAACGCACAAAGGCGCCTTAAAAGATTTGAAAAATAAGCCGCGCTACATTGAACGCATTTGTCACGAGAACAAGAACAGACAGCCCTTGTCTAGCTTTTACATCTAGAAAATTCGAATCCATGCAGAACCCGTCGACAGCTTCTACTTTCGTCCCCACAGTGGCGGAAAATTTGAATATGACAAAAGTCCTGATGGCTTATGCACTGTAAACAAAAATTCTTCCTGAAAAGTTGTTGGGAAAGGCAGGATTGCCTCGCAAAACGGCACATTGTTTTCCTGTGACATGTGCTACTGGAGATGTGCTGGACGAGAAATAAGTATTGTTTGGAAAACAATGCTTCCTCTTGGGGTTGTTCAAGATCTCTTAGTTTTGGGATTAGGAGGAAGCAGTTTGTATAGTTGTACATTTGTATTTTCAATAAAGTTTGTTGTTGTTGATCTCACTCTTTCCTTTACTCGTCAAAGAATGGCATGCGATCATCAATGTCTCCCCAACAAGCAACGTGAGTTGTACCCTTGGCGAATGACGAACTTGAAATCAGTGCATCCATTCTGCCATCATACAAACCAAATATTCCTCCTGCCAACAAAAACAAAGAAGAAAAAAGAAATGAAAATAAGCAAAGAAATGTGTACATAAGAAAGACAAATTACAAGCAAATCATAGTCTAACGAACGAC
>BLFK01000292.1:2517900-2534596 GCA_014634185.1 Astreopora myriophthalma
AAGCTATGATCCTCACAGTTATGAACACAATTTAAGCAATTGCATAGAGAAGGCTGAAAGATTTTTTGAAATCGCAGCTTGCACCAGCATCGCAAAGTCACAGGTTCAAACCCTGTTGAAGTCCTGAATTTTTTCAGACTTCTGTACACAATTGCTTAAATTGCGTTCATAACTGTGAGGATCATAGCTTCACTTGATTTCATATCTGCAGTTCAATATATGATTCATTTCATATATCATTTCATCCATTGACACAAAAATCTTCCGGCAATGTTTTGCGTGATGGGTTGCCAGACATTGTACAGTACA
The DNA here is from genome assembly GCA_014634185.1 of Astreopora myriophthalma. Classification (NCBI taxonomy): domain Eukaryota; kingdom Metazoa; phylum Cnidaria; class Anthozoa; order Scleractinia; family Acroporidae; genus Astreopora; species Astreopora myriophthalma. The sequence goes on from BLFK01000292.1 coordinate 2,518,210, forward strand.
AAACATCTTGCAACAAGCAAAATCAATGCCCAACAACTTTGTGTAACCCAAGAATTTTGTCCACTGCAAGCCACGTTGAACTGTGTGAAGCGCAGAAGAGGGGGAGGCAGCATACTGTAGTTCAGATGATGCAGGATTTAACCCCACCCTGACCACGGACTGGGTTTGTCTGAAGTCAGTTGTCCCAATTTCCCACATAACTGTAACTAGCCAATTGGTTGCCACCTTCCAGTTGCGTTTGTCAATGTTGTTGCATTTATTTGAAGTGCTTCTTTGTATAGATGGCCCCACAATCTTCACACTACCGTGTCTAAACATAGGTTATGTTTTTCCTGCCGGCTGAGCTTGCAAAAGAGGCAGGAAACGAAGTTCTCTCACACTGAATGGGGAACCTGGGTACAAGTCAGGATGTTAGTTTCACGCTCGGTCACGTGATTCAGTTTTTCTTTAGTGTCCAACAGTGCAACAGTTTTCCCACCCTCCCACCCCTTAGCGAGTTCTTGCCTAAAATTTATAGAAGTGTATCAACGTTTGGGTAGTTTTTTTCTGGTTGTTGACTTCAGTTCTGTTATAGTTGTGATGTGGCCTGAATTGTCAATAAAGTGCTGTTGCATTGTCGTGTGGCAGGCAAATCGCATTCAGTGTGTGAGAACTTTAGTTTACGTTACTTAACCCTGGCTAATGCCAGACAATTTTACTTGTCAGTGGGGCACCTGTTAAGGAGTGAAGCGCTAAAAGAGCAGAAATATCAGTGACCTGTTCTATCAATTCCTGGAATGCTGTCAAATAGCCAAACATCCCTGTGTATGAAGATCCCCCAATTTCAATCAGATAAGCTGAAGAACCTTTTTGTCTTCTGAAATAATAAAATCAAAATACAATATCGTTAAGTTCTAATCATGAGAAATAAGGGGCTGGTGGCATAACAACAACAATGGCAATGGCAACGGCAACAACTAACTGCTATTTACTGAGTGCACATTCAGTATACACTGAGTTTCTCAACTGATAATTACAATAACTGATAATAATTGACCACTCTCTTTTAAGGGGTTTTCAGGGACACTACAGCAAACAGTACAAATAAACACAATGTAAGGACACTGGATTTAAGATTCTGAGCTCCCTGCATAAGTTGCTCCCTTAAGTGCGATGATCACTCTACCGTCAAAAATCTAACACAACAGAGTTAAGAATCCAAGTTGAACAAAACTATTAGAACAAAACTAATTGAAATTCTAGAAACTGAAAACTCCTATGCCAATATAGATACCTTAATTAACAAGATGGAAAATTAAATTTCCAACTGAAGTTAAGTATAGTCTGTAGTTTTCCTCTTTACATATTGTTCTTTTATCTAGACTGCTTTCTTCTCCTTTTCTCCTAACTTCTTCTACCTTCTAAATATTTGAAAGCACAAAGAGTAATGTTTACATGTTGTTGTTGTTGTTGTTGTTGTATGTAATAATCATTTATTTCTGTCTAAATAATTCCGTGTACAGTCTGGCTTGCCACGATTAGCTTCTCGCTATTTGCAAGCCAGCCTAGTAAGAACTTAAATTGTTTGCTGTAAATAAATAAAACTTGAGAAACTTGAAAACTTGGCTATTTGTGCTATTAATACAAGCACAGCTGAGGACTTGAACCTGGGACTAGCTAGAGAAAGGGACTTGAATCTTAAATCCAGTACCCTTACTATGCTACGTCCTATGGTGGTTTTTAAGTGGAGTACTGTCACCTTATCAATCTGCAGCTGAAGTCCAAATGACACCAGAACCTATTCTAATGGTCTAGTGCTCCCACGAGTCTCCTGTAGCTCAGTGGTAGAGCATACATGTACGAACTAGTAATTGAAGGTCTCAGAGCAAAAACTTCCTAACAGACACTTTTAGTGCGTTTGGTCATTTTGTGAAATTGCGTCCAGATTTTGCGCAATACACGGAAATTAAGTCATGGAATTACCTATCCTAAGTGATGTGAACAAAATAATGAAGGAAAAACAAAATTTTTTTCTGGACACTGGGAAGGGGGAAGGGGGAGGTTGCACAAGAGCAAGAAAATAAGAAAATACAGGTAAAAATGGGGTTTTTTTGTGCTTCTTTTTCATCAGATTGCCTTATTTTTTGGCATATAGCATGGGGATGTTCACCCCATAATTTTAGTGCAGTTGGTTCAGTGGAAATTGGCCATGATTTTGAGAAATGACCTAAAACTTGCGCAAAAGTCGGTTACGACATTTTTGCCCAGGGCCCTTCAATTGGAAGGTCATAGCTTTGACTCGGAGTTTTTTCCAAGTATGCCCATGTCATTAATGATAAATTCATCACTTTAAACATGCTTGTCCCAAGAGGCCAGGATTATTTTGGTCACAAGCACCAATAATAACAACCTCTAGAACCTAGGGGTCTATTATAGTAACTGTTGACAGCCACTAATTCTTTTGAATTTTTGAGATTGCACAGACGAGTCTCAAGTCTGTGATTAGCGGACTTCATGGTTCGGAACCAGCCAAAGGTCGTCATTCTTGGTGATGACTGAAAGAATCCCTGCCTAAAGTCCTGGGGACAAGAATGCTTTTCAAATGACAGCAGAGCTACCCAATTAACTGCCACAAATCCTCTGCAATAGATGGGAAATTGGATGAAGAAAAGATCAACTCATGGATAGTGAGCCCTTCAGTAGCTACTACTTACAACTTTTCAGCCATTTTCTCCATCATTTGTTTGAGGCCACGTTTGTACTGAAGCCGAGGAATAACTATAATTTTGCTTCCCACCATTTTGCTCAAAAGAAGATTTCCTGTATTTCCAATGTCTGTAGTCTTCAAGAGAAAACAAAGAAAACATCAGAGTTTACAAGAAATCTCTTTAAACAAACAAAGCATAAAATACAATCTTGTAAACACTCCATTGACATGTGGTTCTCCAGCTGAGCGGTGATCCTTTGCTACTCCAAATTTGTCATAAAATAAGGATTACTGACTATAGCCACAACTAGATTCAGATGTCTGTGGGTGTAAGTGTATGGTGATTTATGAGTGGTTCCTCTTGAAACTCTTTCAGTATTGGTGGAGATCTTGTTGCCAGGCATGTTCCTGTCATTAAACTCATCTATTTCCAATACATTTCTGATTTTGTGAGATGGTGCCCCAAAAGGTCATCGGGACCCAATGGAAAGTATGAACAAGCAGGGGTGTATCCATGGCTACTCTTGACTGAGAGCCACCACTGCCTCTCACCATCACATTGGCACTATTAGTGGAAAATATACCCCTGCCCTGTGTTTGTGACACAGCCAGAGGGAGAATGAATCAGAACAACAATTCACAACAATTTTCATGGCAATTCATGTGCAATGAATAGCAATTATGATGCCACAGCAAGCCCAACATTAGATCCAGCCATGCAACACCCCAGTGTTGACTGCCATATCTTTTGGTCATGTATCATTCACTCAAGGAGCTGCTGACTACATTAGTTCTAGATTAACTTAATTACACTTAGCCACATCAGGGAGCTTTAGAAAAGAGGATGGCAACAGCAACAAGAATGTCGCTTCAAAATAAGAATGTGTGTCATAGAAATCACAAACACTTCAACTCTTTCTATTGTGTGTCGGTTGTCCAAAAATGAACCTGGTATGAACAGTATTCAAGTGTGGACTCAAGTTGATATTTCAGAAAAACTGATGCAAAGCAAATACTGGTTGGAGCCTAGGGATGATTGCTCAGCTTCATACCATGTGATTACCATATTAGGCTCCTGTCTATCTCTATTGCCGCGTAAGCCTTCTCAGCCAGATTTTCTCAAAGCTGCAAGTTCTTTTCTGCCTGCAGCAATTTTAATCCCTCCCTCCCTCCCTCCCATTTTGCTTTCTGGCTTTTAACCATTGGTACCTCCTACTGCCTATAACCTATTTTAGTTCTAATTAATAAAGTATAGGCGGGGAATTGCTGCCTGGGACACCCTTTCAACCCTTTGCTAAGACCCTGTCAGCGAGGGGGCATATTGTTACTCCGCTGGACTGGGTTAACTTGGCCCCACGACATTGTGCCAGCAGCTAAGCCCACCTTGCGATACAGGCATGAAGCACCCCTCGGCATGGTGCTAGGTGCCAAGGCCCCTCATCCATGGGGGTCTATACGGTCGGTGGGTATTATCCAAGCCTTGCCAGTACATCCCCTGCCCCAATAAATTATGCCCAACTTTTGTGTTTGTTGTCATTTACTGCGCATATGTTCATTAAAAAGAAAAATTCAACATTGTGTGGTGATGTCTTCCTCAAGCTGCTAATTTTGGTCATTTGACCTTGTTGTTTTGACAGCAAAGAAATAAGTCAAATTGTAAAACGGACATGCAGACTGTTTATTTTTGCCCGTCAAACCTGATGTTTTGCGGCATCCCTGTTCCCACTGCCGTCCTTGTTGCTAAAGCTCCCTATTTTCAGCCACTGAACCTTAAAATCTTCAGTTTTGTAAATTGGACAGTACACATACCTGTTCAGGACTTCTAAGGAACAAGTAGCAGTTTAGACCAAGTTGTCTTGCGGCAACTGCAGTAGTTCTACAGTGATTGGACTGAAGCCCACCACAAGTGAAAATGGTGTCATAATTCTTATACAAAGCATCAGCCAGAAGGAAATCCAGTTTACGAACCTAAAGAGAGGTCAATAACATGAAGATGACAACAACATTCAATACATTCAGGTGAATAAACATTCCTTGGCGACTATCAAGGAAATAGACATTTAGTTCATTTGTTTTTTCATTGCAGACAGTGCACAAATATACAGTATATGACAGTGGCAGATCCAGGCAAAGGTAAGGGGAGGGACTGCTCTCAAAAACATTTTCTGCCCTTTTGCGGTTCTTAGCATTTTTCTTGAACTCGAGGCAGCCTTATTATAACCAAAAGATTTAGTCCAAAAATAAGTTGGGGAGGGAGGGGGGGGGGGGGGGCAGGCCCCTATCCCCTTCCCTGGATCCACCACTGTATGAATAACAAGAGCCATAGCAAAAATGACCACTTGCAGTGTTCTCACCAGGCTGCGCCATTGCGGGATTCCCGCACAAAAAATTGAGATGGCGCATTAAAAGCCAAAGCCGGCTCATTAAAAGCCAAAGCCTGCGCCCGTTTGGGCGCAGGGGCAAGCTACGAGTCAAATGAACTTTTGAACATCTACAGTTGAATAGTTTTAATGGTCAACCGAACACCCCAGCATTATCAAAAGATTGAAAGTATTTCATTTTATTGCCTTTGCATTCGTTGGTCCCACATAAGCGGCGAAGATTGGTGTACACATCGTTATGGAATCATAACCACCGCGTCCGCCATAATGGATCAGGTAGCTATTTCATGTAACAGACCATTAACTCTGTCCCCCTAATGTTCTAAGAGGGCCCTTATTTTTCAGCAGAGGGGGCCCTGGGGCTCCCCCTATGGCAAAATCCTGGTGAGAACACTGTACCAGTAAGTGTAATCTTATAAATGCCATTCTAGTTTGCAGGGTTAGGTTTAGGCATCTGTTATTATTCATGCTGACCAAACTGTACCTTGTTTCCAGAGAGTGCACTTCCAGTTAAGTCATCCCTCTTGATAAACAATGAAAATCCCTTGGGAAGCTGCGGGAGATCCCATGAATGAATTGGGGTGTTCCGTTGAGAAAGCTATAAGACAGCAATACCTACAGTTAGAATAGAAGAGTAAGTTATATTAATTATCGTATCTAAGGTGAATCTGGTACATGACGCACTATCAACAGGTGCTGCCCCTCGCCCCTCTCCAAAACGCTCACCCCTCCAACATGGCTAAACATTGCCTTAGCGATCCCTACTGCTCTTTTCAGGACGGGCGTGGCGGCAGAAAAGAAGCCCACTTGGGTTGGTGATCTTACTTTCGCAAAGACTGGTCCAAAACCATGCTTAAAGAGCTTTGGATGTCAAATTAAAGTTACAGTTTAATTAAGCTTATGCTAAGCGTCTTACTTGGACAAAGTGTTGAGGAATATCCTTGAGTGAAGTGGCCCACTTCGGAGGTTCGTAGCGGTGAAGCTGGGAAAGACTATTCACGCCTCGAAAAATGTTCCTGCTCATTTCTGTTGCCAGAGAAGGTTGTTTCGATCCATATCCTTTAGCAAATGGTTGTCTAATTACCAATATTTAAAAAAGAAAGTCAGCCATCTTTGCCTTGTCAGAGGTATTCTTTCAAAGAGTGAAGGCTCTATGTAATCTCACCTCAAAATTCAACTCGCTTCAACCACAGGACACCCAGCAAATTTTTATACCCAGGGTAAGCCGAAATTGTGTTTGCATAATCATCAACTTTCACCCATTTTAAAGCCCAATTTTGTCATTAGGCTCTGCTTGATTATCAATTTAAAAATAAAGTGTCTCTTACTAAGTACAATAATCATATGTTCGGAGATGTGCTACCGCTTCTTCACGAGCCCACAAAACAAACCTACAGCCCACTCCATACGTTTTCAAGTGCCTCCTGGTTAGGAAAAAAGGACGTCTGAAGTATTTCGTGGCCTTTCCTGGATTCTGTTTAGGTGTTAATTAATTTTAGAATTTAAAGAACAGCTTTGTATTGCCTTTCTCTCCGCTTCCTGTCCCCGCTACACAACCCCACCCCCTTCTCTTGATCAAGTTTCGTCGGAGTAATGTTGTCCATTGGGTGGGGGCAGTGTGGAAGAGGGGAATCCCTCGTCTTCTTGCTGATGGGCTAAGTACCCCTTCCGAGTGCAAACAGTTTCTATTTTCCAAGTGTGCTTTCGGGCATTTTAATCAGCACGCGACATTCGAGAGGAAAACTAAGTTACCGTCAAAATAACACGCACATCGTTCTCCCCACCTGCACATCTCACAACCCTTATTTTTGAAGATGCTGCCTTTTCTTAACCGGCGTAGGATCCAGGAGACTTTAACCTGCGATTAAATTAATTTTATTATACCAAATTCCATGTTTCTGTAACACACGAGGCATGTAGTTTGTACAATAGGTCTTGAATATGTTTGTTATATTAAACGTACCGTGAATATTTTTATGTACACCCTTCTGTGAGCAATAAAAAATAAAAAAGGAAACCTTAAATAATGAATTTATATACTTATCGCAATTGTCAGTTAAGTTTAAACCGTAATTTACTAGTTTCGCCCCCTTTCCGGCGTTTCTTCCTCGTTTAATGACAAACAGCGTGCACAAAGAAAGATCGCCAGTACTTCTTCTCGAGAAAGAGCCTTGTAATCCAAGACCTTGTGATCTTGCTAAAAGAAGATTTTTGACACGAAACTCAGTTCAAACAATTAGAAATTTAATATTGGAAAGCCACCCTTAAGTCATGAAAGAAAGAGGGGCTAGACATAATATTCCTTATTCCGGAACAAGGGCGCATTAGAAAATAGAGTTTGCAATGGAAAACCAGAGCTTATTTGCCCATCACAGTTAATATGGAAGTTCGACTTGTTCAATGACACTAAATCCTGTTCAATGATAATAAATCGTTATATTTGCCAAAGCTGTTCTCATCCACGAAAGTTAAAAATAAACCACGTATGTAACTTGTAAGCAATATGTATATGCATTAAACAACTAATTGTACAAAGCGCGCATTTGCTGTTGAATTTAGTGCTTTACGATATAAACAGCTCTATGATTGGTTGGCGAAGAGTTGCCGTTAAGATATTCGCGCTAGACGTCACATTTCTTTAACTTTTGTTTGAGACGAGACATTTGATCACTGGAGACCCACAACAAAAATTCACGCACTGCCACCGACAACAAGGTAACTCCTGAACTGTACGCAAGTCCTGGGGCTCGAGAAAACACAAGAAAATGACATGTTGAGGCATGAAGTCGAAAAAAATTTTGCCTATAATATTCTATGGGTGGAAAAAATTATGCGCGAAAAAAAAAATATATATCAGTTGCCTAAAGCAATAAACTTGTCCTCCCCGGAGGCGCGTGTGCATGTCCTTTACTAATTTCTTTTGCTACCGGGCCTACTACGTATTTTCCTCCAAAGAACTTGGAGCATACTTTCCGATCAAACCCTCCCCAAACAGCAAAATAAATTGTAAACAATCCATTCCGATGGTTTTGACTTATTGCAACTTGGTAAATATTGCACTCTCTAGTACAGCAACCGCATAACAGGTGCAATTCAGTAAGAAACAGCTTTGCATATGAAATCTCCCCGAGTAAACAGGCCTTTACCTGACCGCTGATGCTATGGTTTGACTAACTTTCCAAAACTTAACGTGAACATGGTTTAAATTTCTTAAAAGCTTTGTCCCGCAGTGTTCCCTTGCCCGGGATAATACCCGTAACTCTCGGGATACGTCCACTGGTTACCCGCAAGGTTGGTACTTTCTTGAGAAGGGCTCGCGTACACGTTGGCGCGTAGCGCATTGTTTGCCGAGTACGGAGGCGGTGGTTGCCGTGCTGCAGCAGGAAAATAACCGGAATCCGGAAAGCTGCCGCTCTGTTGCGATGCCATATAATTCTGCACGTTGGAACTTCCTTGAAACTGTTGATTAAAACCTCCAAATCGACTGTTTTCCGAAAACTGCGACCCAGAGGGATAGGGTGGTGGCAGTGTCTGTTTGTTCGTGGGACTACTGACGGGAGCCGGTGCTGTCCCAGTCGATTGGGGAAATCCTTGATAACTGTAAACGCTACTTAACTCATTCTGACCTCCCCAAAACGAACCGGGCGTATTTTGCGCTGGCCGGTTTTTCATAGCACCAAAGCTTCCTAAGCCAGCCCCAGTGGGGTTACTTTCGACAAAGTTCGCCGAAGACCCAAAGTTACTTGCTGCTCCGGTTCCTCCATTTTTTGTCATTCCACGAAATGACCCTCCAAAATTTGCTGCAGAAGTATTTTGCCCTCCTAAATTTGTACACGGGAAACCAAGATTTGCAGAAGAAAAATTCGGCGCCCCTTGCCTGACACCTGGAAGAGCGGGTCCTCCGAAAGCTGTTCTCGTATTAGGGACACCGATACCTTGAACACTCGGAAAAGAGGGCCCTCCTTGCAGCATACCTGGTGCGTTATTGAGTGCGATGTTTGAAGTCCCGGTGAAGTTATTCCCTGTGACATTTGTCCCAGTCATGTTAACTCCAGCAAAATCTGACCCGAGGTGACCGGGTCCCTGTTTCGATGGGAATTGCGGTTTGAGCATTTCAAAATTTGGGGGATTAGGGAACACCCCTTCGGGCGGGTAGCCCTGGGGAGATCTGAAGTTGTTCATGTCCGTGGTCTGCTGATTTCGCGCCACTGGAGCGACCGAGGCTATCCGAGAGTGTGGGTGAATCTTGTTACCGGGTGGAGTGGCGTTTTGAGATTGCGGCGCTGTAATAACAGCAGCTACACCCACTTGGGACTCGCCCCTTGAACTCGCAACTTTTTCATCTTTGCTATCCTTGCTCTCGTTGTGCGCCTTAAGTTCTGTACTGGTAGCCTTCTCTGGTGTTTCACTGTTTTCCTCCTTTTTTCCTTCCGATTTTATTGACTCAATAGGCTCCTCATCTTTGACGCTCTCTTCCTTGTCGTCTTTTACTTCCACGTCTTGTTCAGTTTTTGAAACAATTGCTTCTTGCGTGCTACAGCTTTTAACCTCGTTGTTGCCAGCGTCATCCTCTTCGTCATCATCGTCAATAACTCGCCTCTGCTTTCTAAGTTTTCCGTGCCATGTCGAAGCAGACTGACCTTCCTCACGCCGAGCCTCTTCATCGGAGTTCCCTTCGTATTCGTACCCACTCGTTCGCGACTCCGAGTCACTTTCGTAATCAAGATCCATCAGCCTGCGGGACTTCCGGGTGTTTCGACGCGCCATCTCGAGCAGTCCACCCGTTTCATACGCGGGTTTGGAATACAGCAACTCTTTTTCTTCTCCATTTACTTCAACTTTGAATCTCTTCTTGTCGTTCTCCACAGCTGATGTGATATCTTCCTCAAATTCCCTGAATGTGTAGTCCACATTTTTTCTTGACCGTCCAGAGCGTCTGATACCTTGATCTTCCTCGTCATCCAACCCTCTCTACAGGAAAAGACGCAATGTGTGGATTAGGCAGAGTCACTTAGGATGAAGGGAAGACGACCTAAAACGAACCTGTTTGTTATACCAAGGGAATGTTTTGGCAAAAATTTCAAAAGCAGTAATGCCATAATAATAATAATAATAATAATAATAATAATAACAATAACAATAACAATAACAATAACAATAACAATAACAATAACAATAACAATAACAATAACAATAACAATAACAATAACAATAATAACAATAACAATAACGATAACGATAACGATAGCGATAACGATAGCGATAATAATGGTAACATGTGTTAACAGGATAACCACTTCAATTATGAAAACTGTTCTCAATATGGGTCCTGTGAGCCATAGTAAAACGCCACCGGTTGCCGTAGGTTCCTCAAAAGTTCGCTAATATCAACTCGGTAAGCCTCTTTTTCAAAGCGAGTCTAAGAGTGAAGTTTTTCTTATGAATGATTTCATATCCGCAGTTCAGTATATGATTCATTTCATATATATCATTTCATCTGTTAGATAATTTTTGTTTAAATTTCCTATAAGAACACGAAATACCGATTCTTCCTTGTATGCAAAAATACATACCTGTAAAATGTTATTCAAATCGATACCAGCGAAGCCCAACCTGACAAAAACGAAGAAACACCTTTAACTTAGAGGGGGAAATGGTCTGCGCATGCGCAAATGGCAATACCAACAAAATGCACACAAATTTGTTTCTTTTAAACAAGACATCAAGGAAGTGACAACTCCTTCATTCAAAGAAAGCTATATAGCGATTAGTACAGACAAGGAAAGAAAGTTGCTTAATGGGTAAGTTTGTTTGACTACCACAAGTGTAAGAAAAGGCACGCAAATAAATCGTTTTAGAACACTAAGTAACACCGATCAATAGAGCAAACGGCTGATGATATGCCACACATAGCCACTGATTTCATAGTGGTCTATGCGCCGCTCATCAGGCCCAGAGCAATTCCAGTTTATAGAAACAGCTGCCAGTTCATGTGGACAGACTGTGCCGACAACTGGAAACATTCACAGCTTTCAGTAAAGAAAGTTTCTCGTGTCCAGCCGTCAGGCTCAAATTTAATCAACTTCAGCTTATCTCTTGCCTGTTTGACACAGCTATCGAGCAAGTAATGAAGAGAGAAATGAGCTACAGTAAGAGAAGTTTCATGGTTTCACGACAAGCAGCTGGCAGCCGTTTGCCCTTTGCCATTTCCCGTAAACGAGAATCTTAAATAACATGCTGTAGAGCGGCAGTTTCTTCAAAAGTAAAAGAAAAGAGCGCAATATACCGTTAATTAAAAACTGAAGAAAGATTCTTGAAAACCAAACTGGTTGCATGTGTTCCATTGCAAGAAATCCAAGGAACGGACGGGGCGCCTTTCGCACCGGCGTGAGTTCAGCACGGTTACGTCTTGCGACTCTGTATTCGTTTACCGATGATAGCACCAGAAAATTTCATACGGGTACGAGTCGCACCGGCGCGAAGTGGCCCGGGTTGCTATACCGGGGAAAAGAATTCCGCCGTTCCGGCGGAAATCCTCGAACCGGCATCATGTAAACAACGATCATTCCCTCGTCCCTGTACGAGATTTGACTCCCGGCAGACTGGAAGGGGTAGCGCATGCGTTATTTCCGCCAACTGAAGTTTATTGAACAGCAGTGGACAAGTCGGCATCAGATAACACAGGATACATGAAGCACATACCACAGTCCACACAAACCCCTAACCCCAACCCTAACCGCTGGTCACTGATCTACCTCACCCGATTACCCAGTGGTCACGGCTGGCACTTGTTTCCATCGCCCAAAACGACGTTGGACATCTCCTGACAATTATATGATGTAATGCTCCCTATCTTTAAAGACCAGCCTATCGTCGACAAGAGACCGCCTTCAATTGGATAGACAAACTGGTGAAGTAGAACTCCAATTCGACAGAAACCGCGCTTCTGAGCTAAGCGCTAATCTACAGCATTTAAGTCTAAGCATCGACTTAAAAATGATTAGCTTAAAGTTATTGTGATGGTACTTCTATTTAACTGATTTAAAAAATCGGCTGTTTTCAACAGCTTACCTGGTTAGTCTATTGGATATCGGTATTACCACGAGGCGAGAGATCCGAGTTCGATGCCTTTACTCTTCTGAATTTTTCTTCTAACTTTATCTGAAGTTTGAAGTAGATTTTACTTCATGTAACTCGAAGTAAAAGGTTCGATTCCTGCCCGGGACTTTGTCCTTTCGCCCGTTGCCAAGCAAATAACATACTAAAAGGGACTTGTCAGTTTGAGCGATGGAAACAAGTGCTAGCCAGTGGATACGGGGTGAAGAGAAAACCTATCTCATGTAAACTCGGTACCGAAATTACCAAAGTCCTACCGGAATGACTGTCGCTCGGGAGCGAGTTTTCACTTTGTAAACAGCCCTAAGTTTTGGCATTAAAAGAAAACCATTCAGTTTCACACCTATGACACGATTTTGGCTGGCAAGTTTTGACTGGAAAAGTGTATTTCAAACTAACCTTACAAATACCGTGGAAATACGTGATATGAAGATTCAGTAGTATTTCCTAAAATTTGACCAAAAAAGGAGAATCTCTCTTATACCAGAGCAGAATTTGTACTTTATATATCAGTTCTGTCACGAGCTTCAGTTGCCATTGGGAAATCGAACTGTTCGAACGAAATACAAAAGGAAAAAAAAATAATCGTAACCAGTTGTGAGGGCAGGGGAAAAACCTCTTAAGCGACTTTTAAGAGAGTGTTTGGTCATCTTGCCAAATTCTCACCTAAAGTTACTGAATAACCTATCCTAAGTTGAAGGCAGCAAATAAAAATTGGGCGTGGAGAAGATTACGAACGAGGGTGGGAGGAGGTATTTTTCTGGCTTCTTGTCATACCATTGCCCTAACTTTTTGCATGCACTGTGAGACAGTCCTCTCCGTACATGTAGCTTAGTGCTGTTGGTTCAGAGAGAATTGGCCGTCATTTTGCCAAATGACCAAAACCCACACAAAAATCAGGCTTGTGAGGTCGTTCTCAGTAACCTGTACAATTAATATTTTCGTGTTTGAACAGAGGCGCTGTTTTGCGTGAAAGTAATGTGGCTATGCAGTTCAGAAAGATCGACTTCCATGAACGGTTTGCATGGCATTTGGAGAATTACTTGACAATCACCTTTTGGCTTGTCTTTGCCTTAACTTCATCCGAGCGGCTAAGCGCATCTTTTTCTCTTTAAGCTTCTCCAACAAAACCAACTAAAGAAGAAAAGCAACGTGTGGCAGGTTAACTTAGAGAGTGTGGGTGAATGAAGTTCATTCAATGACATTCATTAAAGTGGCATTATCACGCTGTTTTAGTCAGAGGACATTGAAAATTCAAACGACTGCCTTTTTGCTTGATAGCGGCGGTAAAATAATGGCTAAAATTCCTTTAAAAGGCTATCGCGATGAAGAGAAACTGTTTACAGATGTTTTCAGCCGCAGATGATCAATATAGAGATGTGTTCAAACTTGAAAACGTCGGCCCGACGTTTTCAAGTATTCCTCTTGTAACTTGCTAAAAATCGGTTGTGACATATTTCCACTCATTCTCTTGTTCTAGATTCACTTTATTTCTCGAAATTAGTGATTTAGAACATAGATAAATGCTAACAGATCCTTTAAAGTTTACACTTAGTGAATGTCACCAAAAATCGTCATACAGCTCTATTCCCATGACACTGCATGACAAATTTGCAGCCGGCATAAGGGAATTAAACAGCTGATTCTTGGAGAGTTAACACTTCGTCAGAGCCTATCCTGAGGCGATTATGAAGTCTCACTTTCATTCATAGGCCAGGCCACTAAGGGCACAGCTGTAAAAGGGATATTAAGTTTTCATTCAGATTTTCGTGCTAGCCGACATTAATAGGGCACAATTTATCCTTAATTAGTGTTGGCTACTGACGGTGTATTGTTTATAACATAATTTTATATGGTTGCAGTATGTAGGCTAGCAAGAAGTTCCTGCCAATATTTCCAGCATGCAATGCTTTGTCACCGTGCAGCAGGAATTTTAAGACGAAATGATTGAACAACTGAAATGCAAGAGAAAACTACCTGTTGACAGAAAGGGCAGAACCAATCTCCCTGTGGCACAGTGAGGAGAGGGGGACGAAGGCAAGCTGTGTGATAGGCTGCGTCGCATTTGTCACACAACAGAATCTGCAACAGAATAATGGTACTGAAAAGAGTTGATAAATAAACCAATGATTAACAAGTGCTAAGACCAATAAGTCACTTCACACACTGTTTCTACTGGACTGGACATGGCCTCAAGACCGACACGTCATCAACAGACACAAAATGTGATATTGTAGATAATACAGTGTCCATACCCCTCCCATGGAAGGTTGTTGAAAATTCTGACAAGGTGGGGGTGGGGAGGGTGCATACCCATTTGTAATATTAAAGCTGGATCAGCAATTCCTGGGGGAGGTGGGCTTCAAATGAAAAACCTGCCGGGATTACAGATAATTTCAGGAATCACCACATATCATTCGACTCACTGATTCAGGCCTGACATTGGAAAAACATCTGGCACATGGATTGTCATCATCGTAGTCTTCTTCTGCACTAGATTCAGTCCTTTTGCCTGCAAGCAAATTCAGTGATTAGCCAGAAGGCCCATAGAACACTGACCATATTTCCGACATTGTTAAAAAACTATTTCTTACTCTTTTTTCCTTTCTTTTTGCCAGGACTTTTGATTTTTCCTTTCTTTTTCATTTCTTCTCTCTTTGTGAGAGCAATTTCCTTGGGGTTAACGGCAGACTTGGACTCAATAAAGCCAACAACTGCAGCAAGTTCCTCAGTTTCTCTGTGTAGGAAAAAAGAAAAATAATATTTCATTCTGTTGCTGCTGTAAAAAAAAAAGTGAGACCAGATATCAACCCAGAAGAGACACATATTTCACTGAAAACTGTGGAAAAAGACTGCAAATGAAGAGATGTAGAAAAAATGGCAGAGCCATACATACCCAGCCAACAGCCTCCAAGATTCACAGTTCACCTCATCTTCTTCTGTAGTATACAGCCGCACACCATTAGATTCATCCTGAAATTAATATGAACTTTCGTTTTTCTCCAAAGGGAGGACCCCCATAGCACCGAAGGGTTAATGCAGATGTAATGCCCAAACACATTTACAGTTAAATATGATTTTTAGTTAGTTAACTAAGAATGCTGGCAGTCAGAGGTTCTTGGACATTAACAAATGGGTAAAGCCCTGCATCATAGAAGCATGTTTAGCGTAGCAGAGCATTGTGTTTTTTTCTGGAAAGATTTCCTGTTCTTTCTACACCTCCCCCACCCCCTCCAAAACCTTCTGCTGCTGCTGCTGCTAATGCTGCTGCTAATGCAGTGTGACTAGCACCTGGATGACTATGCATGGGGTCTCATGGAGCCCTGAGTTGTGGGGATTGCCAGCCATAGGTAAATGTTACTGTCTAGAGGCCGGCAGCCACAATGGAGGCCCCTAGACAACCCAAGCACCTGTCCTCCACTCAGTTTGATGCAGTTGTTAAAAGCATTTATACATGTACACTTGATTGCTATATACCTCATGATACCAGTAAATGAACCCATCCAAATCTCGTCCAATGGGCTGCATGCGTAAATCTTCAGCTTCAAAGCCTTTGTTTACAGAGCTCTTGAGTCTATCATTCTGATCAAACTGGCATTCAAGTAAAACCTATAAATTATGGATCAGAAAAGAAATACATAGAAATATTACTTACAAGTGACAATGTAGGTGTTATGATTTAAACTTAAATTTTGAGTTTTAACAAATTGGTTTTTAACAAGTTTGACTTTCATTTGTTAATAGTGACCTTTAGATTGGAGAAGAGTAAGACTATGAGTATGAGTTTTCCGTACTGAGCACACACATTTGGAGGTTGAAATTTTTCCAAGGGCACGTGCTCAGAACAGAAAACTCGTACTCCAATCTAAAGGTCCCCATTTTCTCAACAATACTCTTTTATAAGCAATACTTGTTCATAAACTCTGTAAGAAATTAAAGAGCCCACATTGTGTTGGTAAAGAGTGGGGACATACAGTATTGTTCCCAATACGAGGGTCAATCTCTGAGATGCATGAATACCCTATGGGGCTGCAGTGATACTTGCTATTGCACTAACCCTCCCGTACCCTGTACAACGAAGCTTGTTTTAGAATTGGTACCTCTTAGGGGTCAAAATTACTTGGGGCCATGCCCACAAAACAAGATTTTCATACCTTTTAGGGTTGAATTAAGACATTTCTGAGGAGAAACCTCGTCATTTTCA
>BLFK01000292.1:2535042-2547680 GCA_014634185.1 Astreopora myriophthalma
TGGAGCCCTGAGTTGTGGGGATTGCCAGCCATAGGTAAATGTTACTGTCTAGAGGCCGGCAGCCACAATGGAGGCCCCTAGACAACCCAAGCACCTGTCCTCCACTCAGTTTGATGCAGTTGTTAAAAGCATTTATACATGTACACTTGATTGCTATATACCTCATGATACCAGTAAATGAACCCATCCAAATCTCGTCCAATGGGCTGCATGCGTAAATCTTCAGCTTCAAAGCCTTTGTTTACAGAGCTCTTGAGTCTATCATTCTGATCAAACTGGCATTCAAGCAACACCTATAAATTACGGATCAGAAAAGAAAAACATAGAAATATTACTTACAAGTGACAATGTAGGTGTTATGATTTAAACTTAAATTTTGAGTTGTAACAAATTGGTTTTCAACAAGTTTGACTTTCATTTGTTATTAGTGATCTTTAGATTGGAGTATGAGTATGACTACGATTATGTGTTTTCTGTACTGAGCACACGCATTAGGTTTGGAGGTCGAAATTTTTCCAAGTGCACGTGCTCAGAACGGAAAACTCGTACTCCAGTCTAAAGGTCCCCATTGTCTAAACAATACTCTTTCATAAGCAATACTTGTTCATAAACTCTGTAAGAAATAAAAGAGCCCACGTTGTGTTGGTAAAGAGTGGGGACATACAGTATTGTTCCCAAGACGAGGGTCAATCTCTGAGATGCATGAATACTCTATGGGGCTGCAGTGATACTTGCTATTGCACTAACCCTGCCGTACCCTGTACAACAAAGCTTGTTTTAGAATTGGTACCTCTTAGGGGTCAAAATTACTTGGGGCCATGCCCACAAAACAAGATCTTCATATCTTTTAGGGTTGTTTTAAGACATTTCTGAGGAGAAATTTCGTCATTTTCATAAGGAAGTCCCCCCCCCCCCCCAAAAAACCCTGGGCCTAACATAAACATTCACTACTGCAAGCTGGCTTAAGGAACTTTAAAGCGAGAACAAGTGAAGAACAGTAACTAGCTTGACAGGCTTTGGTCTCAAATCAGTCTAAAGATAGTAAGTGAAAAGAAATCATAATAATATTTATTTACAATTGCACAGGAGTTTTGAGGAGTTAATTCATTTCCAAACTGAATGCAGAGGTAACCAAACAGTTAGGGATGCAATAACAACATGACAAATTATTCTTTCTTACAAAGAAAAGCCATTACCATCAATTTTTCACTACAAAGGGACATTGAACTACAAAGGAATAACAAACAGTTAAAACCTTAAAAAGCTCCAGCTTGGACGAAACTTTAAGTTCTTCATATCCAAACTGCTCCAAATCCCAAGCACAGAGCAAGCCCTGCTCTTTAACAACCTGAAACGAAGTGTCAGCTCTGTATGAAGTTGTTTGCCTACATATGGGCTTTGCATGGGATCAATTCATTGATTGTTATTTGTAAAGCCAAGAGGTGCAACCGAGTGCAGCAGGCAACCATGGTAACCCTGTGAGTATCATTCACTGAAGCACCATCACATTACTAACCAGTGGAAAAAACACTAGCATAAATTGAATTGAAGAAGTGATCCTCACACTTTCTGGACAATTTAGGCAATTGTCTCTTATATGCACTTGAAAAATTCAAGTGACTCCAACGGGATTCGAACCCACGACCAATACGATGCCGGTGCAGTGCTCTTACCAACTGAGCTATGAAGCCACACAGTTGAGAGCAGGTCAATTTGTTGGGCTCATGCGTGTTTTCCCATGAAAGGAATGATGTTTGCCAAATAGATCCAAAGGAGTGGTCTGGGCAAGGGGAAAGCAACTTACAAGGGCGTGCAATGTGCAAGCAACATCAGTGATATCACCTTGAAAACCATGTCACCTGGGACACCCTCATATCATAACAGTCCCTGCAAAGCCAAGCGACTGCGCCAAAATGTAGAGACGCAGCTGGCCAGCATTGCTTTGAGTCTAACTATGCCTAAATTGCATTTAGCCCATAAAAAAAAAGGGCAACTCAGGATTGGTTTGGGAGAAGTTCCATTCTACCAGATGTTAATTCTGATGACCGACCTTCAACAATGACTTTTCCCATTTTTCTGGGTTCACCGAGACTCCTGTTCGTCTTAAAAGCTTCTTGTATAATTCCTCTATTGTCTCCACATTGCCTACAAAATGCATGTAGTTACAAGCTGATTTTGCAGAGACACTGCACATGAACATCTAGTACTCCACCACTGAATACAAGGGAAACTACCTAATAACATCGACTGAAACCAGGTTTCTGAGCCAGCCCATGTTAGTGAGAACCACAGCAAAACCATGTTTCCACTGTGTCCCTGTTTTCACTGGTCACAAATCAGGTTTCAGTCAAAGTGATTTAGTACTTTAATTTCCAAATACAAGTGAGCGGCTTATCTTCAGTGTAAAAAACTGTGAACCTCATGGATGACATGAGAAAAAGAAAACAAAAGAGCACAAAAAAAAGTGTGAAACCACAACCCAACCCTAACATGAGCTAACAAAAGAAAGAAAACATTTCACAGATTTTTACACCAAGGTAAACCCTAGACAGCAGACAAAGATAATTAAAAAAACAACTTTCCATGGAGAGAGAAACAAATCTGGCCATAAAACTCCGCAATTTTACATGTACGTGGCATCTGCTTAAAGTGATAGATGAGAAGCTAAAAGAAACACTTAGTTGTTTTTAAATCTTACAGCTGAATATAAATTGTATCTTTTTACTCTTTCTTGGCGTGGGCCAATAATTATTATTATATATGCAGTATAAAGCTATTCTGGGTGCTCCAGCTACATGTAGCTGAAGCAAAAGACCAAAAGATATCCGCCGAATAGGCATAATAGCACGATACGCCCCTCAAAGACAAAAGACCTTTTCATACATTTTCTGTAGCTTCAAACCAATGTCACTATGTTTCCGCGGAACCACAAATGGCGCGTTATGTGACACGCAACAAAACGCATAATTCCGTGAACCAAACAGATAATACAGCGATATACATTGGAGCTATGTCATGTACTAGAAATGCGCCTCAGACAAACTGGAAGGAAAACTTTGAAAATTACAGCGCGATGAATGAGCAGCTGCGTAGCATAAAAGCGCTTTGTTTCGGCACCCAAACAAAAGCGTGAATGATAGAGACCATGAATGTGCATGTAAGATATATATCATTCGTCGATCATACACTTTGAACAGACCAACATGCCTCAAAAATGCGTGAAAAGATAAATCTCTAGATGTAAAACAGATCAAAAGGTCTATTTTAGGTTCAAAAGGTTTTGATCGATGCAGCTAAATGAAATACAAAGCCGGCCGTAAATTACGATTTACCGTTTTCAGACGAATGGCTGTTGAATCCATCTTCCAGCTCGTCTAACGAAAGATCAGGAAAATGCAAAAGGTGCCTAAAGTTCTGCAGAAATGACCAAATGATTGCAAAGTCTGGATATTCGGCAGCTCTTCCCGTCTTTTCCCCATCAAGCCGCATAACCCCCGTGTCTTCTTCTGGATCGACCTCACTACTTGCCGGAGTAGACGCCATTTTGATTGACAATAATTTATGCTGGTGCCCAGACTCCCTCGGGCAAAAAGCGATCCATTTTGGCGCGCGAAGTAGGTTTTCGTTCATGGGTGGGGGTACCTAGGATGAGGACAGGAAGGGTGAGGGCCAAAAGCGGAACTGGAAGGGGAGAGAGAGAGAGAGAGAGCAACGCTGGGAAAGTCCAGGAATTAACACAACAGCATAGGGCAAGTGGAAGACCTGAACCAAGGTATGAGAGGTGGAAGGCCATTCCCGATGCGCCTCCTTCCTCGTTTTACGCTAATGACAATGGGCGTACATAATGAGCTTGTCTCCTTTGATTCATTCACTAAGCCGTGGTTAGCGTGTGAAAAACAAAACAAAACAAAAAAAACTGTTTGAAGGGAGTAGGTGACGTAGCTACCTGTGCAGTGGGCTGGCCTTTGAGTACAAAGTTTGGGCGGGTGATTGAATCTTATTTTCAGAGAAAGTAGTTTTCAGTAGGCTCGATTTCCGCTGCTGACTGGGTTCCGAAGTAAAATGCAGCCTACCATATAAGCTACTCTAAAATCCGAGCTCACAAAAAGAGGAAGATGGCGGTGATGCAAACTCAACTTGTTGACTTTATTGTACTTGAAACCGAGGAGACTATTGTATGATAGAAGCGGTTTTCAAATGTGTCATAAAACCAAACTAATTACAAAGCCAATCATGACGTTCTGAAGGAAAAGCACGCTTCAGCCAATCACAGATTTAAGTATATTCACGAATTGTTTTTTCTAGCCAATCAGCACGCAAAGCAAGTAAACGCAGCCGGCGCTAAGCGCGGGAAAACGAGAGTTACCGTCGTTTTTTGGTTTTGCATTTGAATGATTCAAAAGTTCGCGCATGCTTTTTGATCCAATCCAAGAGTGAACCAAGACCAAAACCAAAGCAATGGCTTAATATCTTTCGACACTCAATTCAAAACGTCTCTAGGAGTCAACAGTGTCAACTACGGTAAACATGAAAAACTCAAGAGATCATCTTCTTTCTGCAAATTGTTTCTGGTCATAACATATGACAATGGAATTCCGGCCAATAGTACACTGGGTTAATTTGGTAACTAAGGTCGTTAAAAGTTGACTATATATGCACAGCTGTAGTAACGATTGAATAAATAAATAAACAACGAGATTAAATACAATGGCATAGCTTAATTTAGTGTATTTTTCTTTTCAGTCTTGCATGGTTTTCTTAGTTTATTGTTATTTTTGTCCTTCTTGTTGTCTTCTTTCTTGACGCCATTAATCTTTGGAAAGTATGAAAAGGTGAAAGGTCTGGTCACCTCCATATCTGAAAATAAACGTCAGTAAACTCATCAGTCAATCAATCAATCAATCAATCAATCAGTCCGGCAGTCAATCCGTCAATCAGTCTATCCATCCACCCATCCATCCATCCATCAATCAGCCAGCCAGCCAGCCGGTAAGTCAGTCAATCAGGGACTCAGTCAGTGAGTCAGTGAGTCAGTGAGTCAGTGAGTCAGTGAGTCAGTGAGTCAGTGAGTCAGTGAGTCAGTGAGTCAGTGAGTCAGTGAGTCAGTGAGTCAGTGAGTCAGTGAGTCAGTGAGTCAGTGAGTCAGTGAGTCAGTGAGTCAGTGAGTCATTCAGTCAGTCAGTCAATCGGCATTGTCGTTGAGCTAGGTAACAAAACTCAGTTACGTGGCTTTGATTCGACGTAGGCGTTCCAAAGCTAATTTGTTTTAGCAGATTTGGGAAAACTTACTGAACTTCCGTCTGGGATCCAATCCATATTTGTTATAATCATCAGCATCTTCTCCTGTAGGAGCCAGCCCTTCTGAATTTCCATTATCACCTTGTGTTGATGAGTCAACCTGATTATCGCTCACTTCTTTTTTACTTTCATTGCTTTCACCATTTTTAATCTTCTTTCGTTTTACTCCTTTGGCTTTTTTCTTGGATTTTAAGATTTCAGGAAGTTTATTCGAGTCCTCAAGAGTATAAAGATGAAACCCAATGTCGTTTAATTTTTCTGTGTCGCTTTTCTTTCGGGAATTCAACTGCAGGTATCCAGTCTCCCCAACAACTTTTAGACCAGTCTGCATTCTATCCTTGCCTTCGTCCCTGCTTTGTGGCGTGTTGGGGTGGTATCCACCTGTCCCACGAGCTGATGAACGTTTCCTTGAAGAAGCCGAACTACTTGCGGAAGTAATCGGTGGCATAAGAGATTGCCGTCTTAATCTAGGCGTCTTGGAAAGGAAGAAAGATGGATTGGTAATCATTGAATTTTCGTCCTGTTTTTCAATCTCGTTCCCAGAGCCCACGTGTCTTTTGCTCAGCGCCAAGACACGGAGCTCTGGAATAATCAACTTGAAGAGCTATGTTTATTGGCTTCTCGATTTATCAAAGTGCTCATGCGTAAACTACTGAATGCAAAATAGCTTGTTATTTACGAATATGGAGCAAAAATCTCCAACCTAACTTGTAAACAAGAAGATTTGTCCCTGGTTTTGTAAGCCCTTGTGTTTTAACGATCACTCAATTTCACTTTTCAGTAATACCGGAACTCCTAAAATCTTGGAGTTCCGGTAATTGATTAGTCCAGAGCTCCGTGTCTTGGCGCTGACCAAAAGACACGTGGGCTCTGGGAACGAGATTACCTGTTTTTAAATTTCAAGAATAAAAGGCGCATGCTCGGATTCAGAGGCCGGGAAAGGGAGAGTTCGGGCTTCGGCTACGAAACAACGACTTGAAATAACCAAATAAAAAACTGAATTGAAGTTTTGTGCGCGGGACGACGTGAGTGCACGACGACAAATTTGTTTCTCTTAACTTTGGCAGCGTTCATACCAATTTTTTTTCCTGGACAGCTGGCAACTGTTTTACACGCACAACGAGTTGGAATAGGCGCGAAGGGATCGCAATAACGCGAATTTATATTTTCAGGTTTCGTAGTCTTCAATTCCCTAACCAGGTGTCGTGGAAATTTCGGAGTTACATCCTGTTGGTTAACTGTGTAGGGAGGAGAGAAGTCTCTTTCACTACGCAACGTTCCACTTATTATACAAAAGATTTTGATGGAGCCGTTTTTTCAACATTTTTAATTATTGAAAAAACGGCTTAAAAGCTTAATTGTTGTGAGCGTGTATTATCCAATGTTTCACTAAATGATAAATCAACACCCTACAAAGTGTAAACGTCTTAGCACGAGTTTCTTATGAGCTTTGCAATGTTCTGGTCAGATTAACACAAATATTTAGCCAGGCGAAAAATATTTTAGGCCTGTTGGCACTTTATGTATGTATGTTCGCCGCATAAAGACCTTTCAATGTTACGGCAGCTTCGAAGATTCTCTTTGATTGGTAGTTGGTGAAAACCATTAAGTTTGTTCAAAAACTTCTCACCAACTCAAGTCAGTCTTAGATTTGCGGACAAATCAAACATTTAACAAAATGCTAAGATGTGATCCAGTGAATGCTATGGAAGGCGATTTCAATTATTCCTCTGGTTTTACAGCCAATTGCAACGTCACTTAATTAAGGTAATCGTGACTATAACGACAACGCCATTAGGTCATGACAATATAAGCACCGGAAATTTACCTGATGAAATAATGGTACACTTAAATGCATAAAAACAACTCTCATTTTCATTCCCTCAGAGTCTAGTCAAATTCAACCGGAATACCAGCTTAATGGTCCCAAAACTCATATCACTAGAGTCGATTTTGCTTTCTCTATAAACAACATTGAAAATGACATGCTATACACTAACCAATGAATCACAAAGAGACACCGAAAACTTTTGGGCAAGCAATTTCTCAGGGCGACTAAGTTATACGAGGGGGTCTTAAGCCGTTGCTTTCCGGAAAACTAAAGCAGTGTCTCAGATAGCAAAACAGAAATGGTAAACCCGCAGTATAGTTCCGGCAAGGTTGACAAACAGCGGGGACAAAACAATCCACAATAATAATCGTCCGCTGAGAAAGCTAAAGTGCTTAAAAACTTTGTTTTTTCGACGGCGTTTCATCACCATCACGCATAGTTGTTGAATGACATCTTCACAAGAGTTTGCATCTTCACAGAAGCACAGAAATCTTGAATTATAACAGAGAAGCCAGATTTTGGTCTATTGCAAAGCTAAAATATTCTGCTATGAACAATTATTCCGTGCGTCCATTGAAATAGAATTTATAGGTCGTGAAATGCTCATATATTTACTTTATCCATGTTGAAATCAGGAAAATGTCAACTGCTTATCCCTTGAAGTAAAGCAATCTGTCCAGAACTTGTTTTAAGCAGCTCTCTTACCAGTTTTTCATCTTCGAAGCGGCCAGACCTCGCGTGAAGTTTAGCTGTTTGCCCCAGGCAACAGACATTCTCGTCTTCGTTTTGTTCTATTGCTAGCATCTTAAAGACGGGCGGAACACTCGCAACGGATAACCTCTTCATGCTGCCAACTTGAGAACAGAATTGAGAACAGGATGAACCAATGCAAACTTCAGGAACGACAGTTTCGCTCCCAGTGTCGAAACAAGCCACCCCTTAAAGAACTTTAAGAATGTATACAACTGAGTTACCTTTTTGCCTCCACAGTTGGTGACTATTTTGACAATATGGGATCAATGGCCCATATAATTACATCATGAGTATGTTGTTCTGCCGACGCTTGCTCAGTAAATTAAAGACGGTTCTCGATTAAGGCTAGAATAAAATCAACAGTCTACTGCGGAGTTCTAGCAATTTCGCTAACTTTCGCAAAGATTCCTCATATACCATCAGTCTATCAAGAATTGCTTAAGCGGTTGTTCCGAAAGACAAAAGAAAAAAAAAAACAATGGCGTCATTAAAGCAAAACAAGAAAAAATACGAATGACATCAATATGAGAAGCAATTAACGTGTACGCTTAAATCGGGTTATTCAATGGAAAAGCTATTTCTTTTGAGCCAGCAAAAAGCATTTTACAACATACAATGAAAATGAGCTTTTTCCATTAACGGAATATAAACAAACTCTGGTTTGCCTAATTAGGGCATTGTTCAGATGACGGACAACGGGCCGGTGAATTTAGAAGGAAATTTATTCTTGTTCCGCCTTTGTCGGCTCAGAAAGAGATTAAAACCATTTGAATGGAGATTAATAAAGAAGGAGACATATTTGCAACTGGGCGGTGAGCCCAGATTCCAATATCCTATGGCCGCGGGGTTCATAACGGATAGATCGACCTCAGAAAACAAACCTTTCAACTCCATGGGGCCGAATCACGGAATTGAGGGTTTGCGGTCAGTTCAACTGAGTGTCGAAGGAAATTACGCGATTGCTTTACTTTTGACCTGCTCTATGATTGGATAAAAAAAAACTTGTACAAACTTCTCAACCAATCAGATACAAAACTAAAACCAATTGCAATTTTGTCACCCTCGTTTTCCCGCCCTCGGCGCCGGCTGCGTTTAGTTGCTTTGCGCCCTGATTGGCTAGTAGCTTTGTAATTGCTTTGGTTTTGCGACAGTCAGTTGAAAACGGTTCTATTAATGTTCTATGTACCGCAGAGCCCTTAATTCAACGAGAAGCGTTCGTTGATGCGGTCAGGAATGAAAATGCCCATCCAAAAAACGAAGTTTTGGGTTTACCTAGGTGTAAAAACCTTTGAAAGTTTCTTTCGTTAGCTCGTGTTACGGTTAGGATATTGTTCCATATTTGTTTTGCGCTTTTGTTTTTTGTGTTACGTCATCTTTGAGTTTCACAGCTTTTTACACCGAGGATGAGTCAAAATTTTGTTCCACTTTTTCAGTTTTTCGAAAGGAATGGTTGGCTCGACTGGAATGGTTTCGACGCGTCTAATATTTTTCTTCTCGTTTTTCGTTTTTCATCCCTTCGTGGTTCCTCTTGCAAATGCGCATTAACGTTGCAGGTTTGTGGGAACTTTTAATGACACACAAGCTTTACTTCTTGATCTACCTAGGCAAACAACATTTATCACTCATGCACTCACAATGCACAGTTCGTCAAGTGGGAGGACCTTAGCTTAGCAAGGTAAATCTCGGTGTCCAAGAGCTTTCCGAAAAAGACCACAATATCATGGCGATGGAACGAATAGCTTCGCAATTAAGAAATTTGTGTACCTATATCAACATGAAAGAAGTAAAGACCGACAACTGCAGTGTTCTTCAAGAGATGAGCAAGTCAAGTCTGAATTCGAAATTGGAAAATGAGAGAAACATTTAGAAAAAATGAAGTTATATATATTCACCGCAGTTTCAAACAAATTGAGTACTCTGACGCAAGGACTGCGCGTGCTATATTTTAAATCCCCTCGTGCCACCAACAGAGAAAATGCTAATTTGTCTAATTCTTGGATGCGAGGATTTTACCTGCTTGTTGAACAGTACTTTTTTCGGAAAGGCTTGTACACCTCAATAAATTCACGATTTTTCTGCATTTCTTGCTAAAACGAAGACACTAACTAGCTTGCCTCAGCTACAAAGCTGATCTTCCTCCGCCGGCCCGGCACTTTCTTCTTACATGGTTAAAAACTTCCTCTCTCTCTCACTCGCAAAAGAGAAAAATATATCTTGTTGATCTCGGCGCGAAATTCTCCCTTTAATCACATGACACGATGAAGTGGAATAACTATTCCAGTCATCAATTAAAAGGTCTTAAATACACTGTCCTACTACTGTTTTTTTTTTTAATTTGTTACTCTCCAAATATTTATACTGTTTTTAATTTGTTGCTCTCCAAATATTTACCCCTCACAGCAATCTCCCATAACACACGACCGTCCTTAGAAAAAACCTTTGTGAACAAAGTCCTTAATTATCCTGGTTGCTACTTGCCACACCGTTAGTAGTTTCCTCTTAGACAAAGGAACCGAGCCACTGCGTGCGAACGCAGTTACCCGCTTCACCTCTTAAACATGTGTGGAACCTTGTGTTCCACTAAGGAATTAGTAATCGATCACTATCTACTGAAGTCCTCAGTAGAAGTCGTCATCATCATCATAGCTGCCGTTATCTTCGATGTCATCATCTATTCCTGTAACCATTGTCCAAGGCTTGCTTTGTTTGCTGTCTTCGTCGTTTTCAAGACCTTTAAGAGCCATGATATCACCTTCCGCAAGGTCTTCGTCCTCGTCGAAGTCGTCTTCGTAGAGACTGGGAAAATACGAAAACGTCAAGTCAAACAACAGCGAAACCACAACTAACGTCCGTAAATGAAGTTCTTCGCTCTAAAACATTCCAAATTTCAAACGTTTTGCTAACTCCGAGGAAAAATGCATGTGGCGCGTCAACTAAGAAATCACTTCATTGAATAGAATTTCACTTTATCTAATAGACCTTTTTACTGATACGGCAGCCAAATCAAAATTGATATGGTTTGAAAATTATTGAACCCAAACCAAATTTATACCCACGCTGTGTGCGAATTTGACCCCTCGGCATCCCATAATATATTTTCAGCACAATAAAATTCAAGATGGCTGCCGTATCGGCAAAAAGGTCTATTCGTTGACTGGCACGTGTTCAGAACTCGTAAATCACGTGAGTGTACCCTTCTGTCTGCTCATTGGCTCCTTCTTCAGCCACTAGTAGGTCATATTCTTCCTGTGCATATCTTTCCCAGTCTGTTGGCTGACTGCTGTCAGTGTCTTGGAAATCCTAAACGAAAGCCAAAAATATAATTTTGTCTCTTGGAAATCCTGCAGCTCACTGTTTTGATGCTAATATTGGGTTCAGATGGTTCCAACAAATCCAATGTGTTCAAAACGCATCCAACAGGTTGGATGTCGTTGGCTGACACTAAGGAGCTTACGAAACGACGACGCCGACGGCAACGACGACGCTACAAAAACAATGGCTGTGCACGCTCTGCACGTGCGTTTTACATTTTGGTACATTTCTTTGCCGTCATCTCCAAAAATAACGACGTGAAATGACCAAATTTCAGGTTCTGTGGAGGACTTTACTAGTAGCGTGTGACCAATAATTTTCAGTTCTCCCGCTACGCTTCTAACCCGCTCATACCAGTTTAATTCCTCGACAGTTACTACACATTTTAAATGCGGAACGACATGAAACAGTTGCGTAGCGATACGAGTAACGCAAACTTGCATTTTTAAATGACGTCCTCGTAGCCGTCGTCGTCGTTTCGTAAGCTCCCTACTGTTGGGAGAGAGTACCACTTAACGTTGTCGTTGTTGTTGTTGTTCGTGTTTCGTGTTTAATGATGATGATGATGATGATGATGATGATGACGACGATGATAAGGACACGTGAACTGTGTGCTTATTTGTCCCCTGGCGGGGAGAACACCTAATAGATACGGACATAAACCATCGCCCGCCCCAATACCTAATCTTTACATAATATTCTACATACCCTTACTGCAGCAAAAGGATCCCTCTGCTCGTACTCCAGGTATTTATCGAGGTTAAAGAAGGTGTTGAAGAAAATGTAAGCCAATTTGCAGTTCTTCAAGTCGCTTAATTTTATACAGCCTAAATGAAACAAAGAGCCGGAAAGAAAACCACATGAAGGTTAACTGACTGCCTCTTACACTACTGTGACTGACGCACTGAACAATAGACACCTTAAGATACCCCGAAATCGGTGTACGGGTAACGGGTAGCGCCATATTTTTCTCTCTTTACTTTGCGGTGACGTCATTAATTTTACCCGGTAGACCCACGTGTTTTCCCGGGGGTAGACAGCAGTTTACCCGTAGATGAAACACAAGTAAAGACATGGAGAAACGGGTAGGTTTTGATGATGTTTACTGAGACGCTACCCGTACCCGTACACCGAGTATTTACAAAGGTTCAGATTCCCGGGTGGCAGAAGATACCAACCTCTGCAACGTTCGCACTTTTCAGGGAAAAATATCACCTTCGATTCTCATTATGTTGCTGTCATATTTTCTAAATTTCCTAAATGCAGTAATGTCTTTTAGTGCACTGCATTAGGTTTTTTGCTTGCCAAGCGTACTTTTGTTTTTCGTTAATTCATGTCAAAACACAAAGACAATATTTTGGAGGGTAGGTGCCGTAAAGGTAGCAAGGGAGGAGACAGCACTCTCCTCAGCAGCAACCGAGCCACAGTCTACCCCCCCCCCCCC
>BLFK01000292.1:2559232-2572344 GCA_014634185.1 Astreopora myriophthalma
TACAGGCGACTCTGATTTTAGCTACAGCCATAACCTATAGGTGTTGAAAAACCTACAGCTTGTCATGGTACAGTATCTATCTCCGTTTAGCACTACATGTAACCCTGTTTCAAAGAACTTAGCCCTGAACAGTAATCCCCAAGAAACATGTTTCCTAGTGCACAGGATTAACACTCTTTTGAGCTTTTCAAATTCCATGACTTTCAAAATCCTTTTCCACCCTTATCCAGTTTTCCATGATGTCAAATGTACCTTGTACCTGTCAATTTTGATTGACATTGTCAAAATTATCCTTGTTTTAAGGTACTGGTATTTTCTGTCACAACTCTCCTCTATTTTGTCTCGTCGTTGCTTCACCTTCCGCAATAATTATCTACCATACATAACCATAACTTTCCATGACTTTTCAACACCAACACTTAAATAATTTTACCCCATGACTTTTCAGGCCTGGAAAAGGAAATTCTTTAAAAATTTTAAAAATTGAAAAATTCCATGAGTTTCCAGGTTTTCCATGACCTGCATGAATCCTGAGTGTAGCAAGGAGCCATTATGTACATCTTATGATTATAAACAATAATTGAAAGGCTCCGAGCAAAAAATAATGCCCTACACTGTGTGAGACTTGGTAGAGCATATTTGGTCATTTTACAAAATTGCACCAAACTTCGCACAATAAACAGTGATTAAGTGAAGCAGCGACCAATCCAACGTCGTATGAAGAAAATAACAGGGACAAAAAAGAAAGATGGGCACTGGATGTGAGAGGAAATAAGGGGGGAGGGGAACTGGGAATAAGGGGTTCCACTTCATTCCACTGCTCTAATTTTTTTTTCATACAGAAAGGGAAAATTCACCATGTAATTCTAGTGCAGTTGAACCAGTGCAAATAGGCCACAATTTTGCAAAACGACCAAACAACTGTGCAGAAGCCACTTACATGTACACTGTAGGACAATGTTCAGTCCTTTAATTGAAACAAAATGTATAGCCTGTTACATTCGATGGATGAATAATATTCCATAAAAAAACTGTTCATCCTGTTTAACAATCATTCACGGCCCACTAAGGACTTGATACAATGTCATCGTTTCCAAATGCTTTATACCAAAGAAACCTTTATCAATGAGTTTTACTTTTTAGTAAATGTTGACAAGATTAAATAATTATTATTACACATAAAATACATTAAATGAAACAAAGGGAGGGGGACAATGATAATTCTGAAGTCTCCTCTGATCACGCTAAAAGAAATTTTTGACATACCTCTTCCACATCACAGTGAACATGGGTAAAGTTACAAAACCATGCTTGTGTCCCCCAGCTGTAGAAAACAAGGGCTCTCTCCAGTAGAACGGAAGACCACAAGCCTGAAATTTAAGACAAAGTCAAACAAACTGACAGCTCTATAATATTTATTTACAAGTTAGGCAAGAAAACCAATTGGCCGTTTGGCAGCTATCAAGAAGCAATGTTGGCAGGTGTCCAAAGTGAAGCAGCACTTCGTCTGAGAGCCCTGATTAATTTTTAATCCTGGTCCAATTACACTTCGCCAAACTGGATTAAGTTCCTCTTTTTGTGAGACCTCCTTCTGCTCGAAATTCAGGTGTGAATTCCTCACCAACAAGTCACAATCAACAGCAATGTCATTCTTGTAAAGCCACTGTATTAAGGACTGTGAGGTCTACAGTATGCACAAGACCTGGGCCTTCAATACTATTTTTTTTAAAGAAATTTCACTTGCTCTTTGAGGAACAAGTCAGGCACACAACTGTACATGTACCATACAACGTAAAATGGTGGCTTAAATTTATTTTCTACAGTGATTATATAAATATACAAACACAGGGCCAAAAAGAATAGATGCGTGGATATAAGATCCTGCAACAAAAACAGCTTCTTAATGACAATCAGAGAACTTTTAACTCAACTGATAAAATAATCCTTTCAAATGCCCTAGAGAAACGGTTTAACGGCTTCGAAAATTAACAAATCTCAATAAATCTAAAGGGATTAAAGTTAGTATGTCCTTACTTTTTTGATTACATATGCTGGCATTTTTTAAAACAGAAGACTTAACTTTGTTCAATATTTTTAACAGGTTTTGCAGGTGAGTTGGAAAACTCACCTGCAAACTGACATGTGATCAAAATAATTATTCTTTGAAATCTAGAAAGTTCTTTAATTCCACAGCGAATGTTTATTTTGTCCACTTTTTCCAAACTGTTATGCCTTACATTAAAAAAAATGAAAGTAAAATAACAATGATAACTTTTTAAACCACCAACTTCTACTAATCTGACAAAATCATTTACTACCTTATCCCACCCAGTATTCATAGTGAAAATAAATAATTTATTTTCATAGCTATTATACATGTAATTTAACAGGTCACACATGAATAAAAACAAACCAAATTCAGTATTTCACTGACTTTCAAAAATCTTCTAGAAAAATAACTCATCGGCATCGAGTGCAATTGAAGAAAACAACATCCTTTACCATTAAAGATAGAAAAAGTGAATTGTTTCCCACATTGCAAATTTTATGATTTTCCACATTTTCTTGGGATGTAAAGCTTTGCCATTGTCAGAATTTTTCAAAAGAAAGAACTAAATGGATATACACTTTTACGAAAAGAAATTTAACCTAACTTCCTCGCCAAGAGCTATTAGCTTACAGAAAATACGGTACTTCGAACAATACAAAAGAATATGATCAAACTTTCTTAAACCTTTTTAATCACATGCGTTGCAACAAAATGAGAAGAAGGAATGAATTTAATTGTAAGTTTGAGCGCGCGATTTTTGTTGAGAGCGAGCCAGCAAAAAGGAACAATATCAGAAAATTAAATATTGAGCGCTTGGGACGCTTATACAGAATTAAGGAGCAGAAGACGTTCTTATGACCTACCCGTGAGATAGGGCATAATTATTTACTTAAATTAATCTACCTGACACATTCAAGAACTTTATGGCTTTTACTTTCTTGACGACTGCACAAACAAACTTTCTTGACGATATTGAAATACTGTTTTAATAAGTTCATGAGGTATTTCCTCTGTTCGCAGAGAAACAATTTTCTTCGCTTGATTAAGAGAAGCCAGATATTGAGTTACACAGACGCTCCCAGCTGCTTTCCTCGAGTATTGACCGTTGTAAAGACTAACGAACACGACAAACCATCTTTTACTTTTTACTTGCTCGATGTGGTAAAAATCCTCAAAGGTTTCAACGAACTCGAACCAAACAGTGAATATTTCGAGAACCAAAACTTTGCGACAGTTTCGTGTTGTTCTTGGCCATGCTCTGACAGGTCACGAACATTCAACATCATGTAGTTTTGGCGCTGGCTGAGTGATCGTGAATTATTGTTAGACGTCACGCTATAATAATAATTCTCTGAGCCGAATTATTTTATCAGTGAAAATACACAACATAAAGCTAAAATACCTTGGCCACGGCTCCAAACTCTTCCTTCGGAACGCCACCTTCAAAGCACTTGAAAACTTTCGTGACTTCCTTTAAAGTATCACCAACAAGCGAGGAATCGTCTGGTTTCCCAAGCGGAAAGTGAAATTGCGGCAACTTGGCAGCGCAACCAGGAACGATTCGGACATTATTCAAAATCAAAGGTTTATCCTTCATGAGATACTTCGTCCCCTCATGGCTCTCTAACCGAGGAGAACGCGGTGGCGATTTCGAGCTGGGCCTTCGCGAAGACCTATCTCGAGGGCTTCGTGGTGACCGCAACAATTGCGTCGGTGAACTGGTTGGAGGCGCTGGCGGGGAAATTGGTCTAGCACCGCCTATTGTACTTTGAACAGCCGACAATTGCCTTGGCGACAAAGGGCGGCCCTGGATTAACTTGTTCAAATCATTTCTGAGGATCCGTTGAGTTTCGGGCATAGACAGCCAGCGTAGGAATAACTCATCAACTTTTACTTTTAGTACGGGTGATAAATGAGCCATTTATATGTGAAGATGAAAACACGTGAATTCTCTCTTCTAGAATCAACGTTCGTTCGCTGCCATTTTGACTTACACCCCTCCTCTCATTGTGATCGAGCTTAATAAATGGAAAATAATCCACGAAATCCACTTATCAGCCGTTAAAACCATACAAAAGTCGTGCAATTCCCACACGTCGATCGACACTGATCTAATACTTCAAGGAAACCTATTCCATTCAGCGACGAATAAATCCCAAGTCCGTCTTGTCATCCAACCGTAAAACACTGGAGGCGGAAGAAGATACGAACAACTGGCTCCACTCTACACCATTTTTCCTTTTTCCGATCACGAATAGCTTTCTTCGAAGAAATATAATAAAACGAAAATCGAAAACGCCGCGAGAAGCTTTTCCGTGCAAACAAAAGACAGAGCAAGGACCAGCGGTCGATAAAATTAAAATATGCGTTTGTTTCCAGTCCTTCCTCTTACATACTTGTACGGCAGCTGTGGAATCGAACTGGGAAAAATTAAAGTGGAGGTATTCGGCCAATCCGAGCGAAATGCAACAAAAAATAAATGCTCTTACTAGTAACAGATTGTGCGTAGCCCTTGGGGATAGTGTGAAATTGCATCGGCGGATCTATAACAAGAAAAATTGTGTTCCCTGTGGCACTTTCTCGATTTCGAGGCAGCTTTATTATAACCAAAAGATTTGGTCTATGCCCTCCCCCTGGATTCGCCACTGAATTGTATCTGAAAAGCTTATTTATGAAGACATTTTTCCACAAAATTATTTAAAGTGGGACAGTCATCTACAGATGGAGTTTATGATGTTCATCGGCCTCACAAAAAAGGCTCCCGTTCCTAAAATTACATTCTAACAAATGGAAATGAAAATCACCAAATAGTCTTATAACTCCAGCTCTTGACAGTCAATGAAAAGAAAGTTATGCAATCAAACTGGACTCTCTCAAATAGCATTCAAAAACGGTCTGAACCTTATTGACCCGGACTGGTAACATGTAGACATCGCCGTATGGATTGGCATGGTCTCAATGATTCAGTCAGGGGCGTGTATGCCCTTAAACTTTTAACTGAGCCCTGACTTAAGCAAAGATATAGGAAGTTTATCTTATAGACAAAAAGCTGTAATTTTTCGTGTATAGTCGGTACTCGTTTCCTTATTCAGTCAGGGCGTCGCAAAATTTGAATTATACGAAGGCTTACCCCAGTGATCTTAGAGATCTTTGACAAGGAGATCAGTCATGTTTAAGGTGGAGATGAAGCCGTTCATAGAGGAGACCCTCCCGGGGGTTTTGGGGAGCAAGGGAACATGACCAATTAAAACTGGGGAACAGGGGAACAAAGACAAAATATCTCAGGGAACAAGCGAACACAAACCATTTTGGGGATCAAAAAACTGGGAAAAAGTTCGAAATTATTTTCAGGAACAAGGGAACACAAGCAAATTTTTAAAGGGAACAAGGACCCCCCTTCCCCCCCTGGGAGGGGCTCATAGAGGCTAAGAATTGCAAAAGAAGAGAAACCTAAGAGCCGAGGAGACACACTGAGCTGCACAAATGAAGACCTTCTTTTTACGGTCGAGTAAGAGATGCTTCTGAGATACTTCGTATAGCTTTGAAAATATGGCTACGTACTTTTGTTTTTGACTGTGTTTTATTGAATACTGAATTATCCACACTGAGTATAGTTTAATCCCGGGGAGTTTAGTAATTACTCACAGTAATTTCACATTGAATATAGTTTGCACTTTATACAAAAATCAAAACCTGAAACTCACAAACCACTTACGCTATCTCAGTGAAATGCTTACTGTCATTTATTTGCACATTCAGTGGATTTAAATTAAACCGGAGTCTGCTAGGCTCTTCGTGCAAAACATATACAATTAAGCTTCGACGTAGCGGTCTGCTCCATTGTGCATTGGAAAAATAGGGCAGTGAAACCTGAGAGAATCGTACATTTTGAAAAAGGAACGTTAAGGACAAACGAATACAAAACTCAAAATTTTATTGGTCTGTCTGAGTCAATACATTTTATCTGTTCCGGGTCTTCCCAGGTGCGGCATCGGCAGATAGTGACTTTTCCCTAAAGTGAATTGTCGGTAATTTTCGCGTTAGCACGAGGCAAGCTGACACGCTTGGCATCTGATATGAT
Source organism: Astreopora myriophthalma (assembly GCA_014634185.1). NCBI lineage: Eukaryota > Metazoa > Cnidaria > Anthozoa > Scleractinia > Acroporidae > Astreopora > Astreopora myriophthalma. Next base: position 2,565,364 of record BLFK01000292.1, read on the forward strand.
CGTGTCCATGAAAGTTAAGTAATTGATATTGGCATCAGTGTTTAGTTCGCTTCCATTCTTAAGCTCCGGCACGTACTGGTCCCATCTCGCTGGATCAGTCCACCTTACTTCTGACATGGGTAAGGCGGAGGGATTCGCTATTACTGTTTCCGTGTTCCAGTAAGGGTTGACGCCTTCCTTGCGTACCCTGAGAATTCATGATAATTGCATAGTTGGTTAGATTCTTTACTGAGGCATGATTCCTGTCTGCCTCCTTTTCAAAGCGAGTCCAGGTGCGAAAATTTAGCAATGGTAATTAGTTTTACTAAACATATGAATAAAAACTCATTTTCATAAGAAAGACTTCGCACTTAGTTTTGCTTCAAAAACTGAGGCTGAAGTGAACTCGGAAATCGCCTATTTGCCGTGATTCCTTTTAATATTAAAGAAAACTATGGTCTGAAGGCGGAAATTCCCCATAAATTCGGACACACCCTTGGCTTGGTCACTTTTCCGATTCACATCTAACGTGCGAGAGAATTGACAACTATATGGAACAAGCTGACATTCTTCCTTCCCCCTCCCTCAAAAGTCTTTAACAGTGCTGACTCTACAAAGCATGAAAATGCGATTATGGTGGTTATTTATTCGCATCACGGGTGCGACAGTACACACTTACATGAATCAGGAATATGTGTCGTAATAAATTAAAGGAGGTTTTGCGCATCTAAGATATAATCTGTACGTTTTTATATGATAAACAAGTTTATATCTTTGACGCGCATCGAAAATTACCTGTGCACAAATAAAACCACACTTGCTTACTTCGACATCAATTTTGTTTGCCAGTTATCGATGATGAAAGTCAAAGGGCTATTATCGTAAAATGACTGGCCGAACTCTTGAATCTGACAAAAATAAAATCAGTGTTTGGGGTACGATGGACTGATTACACTTTGTGAAAAGGTTCGAGTTATCTAGGTCTAGGATACAATTGCAATAAATGTCGCCCAGTCAAATTCTTGGCTAGAACAATACACTTACTTTAGCATCTTCTTTACTTTGATGGCTACAATTGTGAGCATCAGCACCACTACGAACAGGAAGAGCACAGAAAAGCAGAAAAATCCAATGGCCATGTAAAGAACTGAGAAAAAGAACGAGAATAAACTTATTAGAATACATGATTTACCGCTTGTCTTCACTTCTGAGCGGAATTTCTTCACAATCACTCATGCCTTAGTCTACGCCTAACTGATATTTACGGCTATGATGTAAGTGTTACGAACAACTTACGATAATCATCGTTTTCCAGGAGTTTATCCAGCGCGTCACCACTTGCTATCCCTGAAGAAAAAGAAAATTACTAATTTCCTTGAAAAGTTGATACGCTGAATCATCCAAGAACATCAATGAATAGATGGTTTTCACGTGACGTCATCGCCGTTATGTTGGTGGACGAAAACAATAGATGTCTCATTAGCTTTCTTTGTTCGTCCACCAGCAGTTGTACATTTCACCATCGTCTACCCTGCCCCTAGAGATTGGTTGAAAACCACCTATGCATGTCTTTCCGGCCACAGAGGAGATTCTTATAAAAACTGGGATATACCATCCGAAAATATCATCTAAAATACACATGTTCTGACGGTAACCATGTGAAAAAAATCCTGATATAGTGATATTGAATATATAAGGAGTGCTCACAAACCTATTCTGGTTGCAGCATGTTGTGTTACGTGGCGCATTTGAGTCCAAGTGCAAAATTTTCTATGGTAACTAGTTTATTCTTTTTATATGAATGAAAACAAATTTTCATAAGGAGGACTTTGAATAAGAGGTTGAAGTGAAATCGGAAATGGCGTACTTGTTCTTCGTAATGGCTCATAAATATGTCTTGACTATTTAAGTAAAACTTCAGTCTTAACAAACTTCAGTACGGGAATATGCCCCTGATCATTAAATTAAAACCAAAGTGTACCATTGCCTTGTCTCAAACTTAGCGTTAAGCTATTAAAATAACGAAATTCCGGACTAAAATTGAAGATGTAGCAAGGAGAGAGTCATAGAGTTATTTCAGTAGAGTTATGACTTAGAGTTAGAGTTAACGACTGCCAAAATCCTGAATTCATGATTTTGGAAGGGTTAGCTTAAAGTTTAGTGATTAGGTCTAAACCATGATTTAAGAGTCAAGAAGGTTCATTTAATTTTGGCTTTCCAGAATGTTGAATTTAGGATTTTGGCAGTCCAAAATCTTGAATTCAGGATTTTGGCAGTCGTTAACACTAACTATAAGTCATACCTCTACTGAAATAACTCTATTGCTAGTCGACCTCATGTAGCAACAGACCTGTTTATTATTGTTGTTTATTGTCTTCATTGAATTGCGAACCTATATGTTAAGTGGCCGTACATGACGTCAGAACTAATTCTCATCTTCCCAGTGGCAGTTAAAAAATGCCACAGGGCATTCAAGCCTCACGAAGATTCCTGAATTTTTTTTGTTCCCCGAGTCTGAACAACACCAATAAATGCTTTTATCTTGACGATAATTCTGAGGTTGCTTGTAAGTAGAATCTTGTCGTATAAGGAGCTTTTAGTGATACGCCATTTCAAGGATGTGGTATGTTTTGAGGGTGCAATTAAAAAAGCAACAATAAATACCAGAGAGAGTATGTTTAAAAAAATGAAGATAGGAATTTTAAACAGAAAGTTTGTTGCAGTTTTACACAGCCTTTTTGTCAAAGTACAACTTCTTTTCGTCGTCGAAACGTTACATCTTTGTTTATCTTTACAGACAAACGTCTAGGGCAACTAGTAATAAGCAAAATATAATGAACAATTACTCACCTGTTAATATCAAGACGATTAAATGACTCAGAAGAAAATGTGTCTTAAAAGAAGCCATTTGTTGAATTTATCGACATCCAGTGATTGCAGAAATGAAAGCCTCGCCAAATATTTATGCAGGCGGCAGTCGATGGGGGTAACTTCCAAAGAGTAACACGAAGTCTTGTTGGCAGCTGATATATCGTAAAAATGCTATGATGGTGTGATTTCGCCTCATACGTGCGTGTTTACTTGGTAAACATTTCAGTGTAAAACGGAGGCAGTATCAACGTGACCAGCGTTCGCTGTTTCCTTAACCCGCTACGAAAACCAAGGTACTGTGTTCTATAAATTTCTGCTCCACAAGCAGACAATTTCTGGATATGAAATTTCTCGTGTCGCTCGTCAGCTAATACTGATACCCGCAGAAACTCACGCTCACACTGGTCAAGCGTATCGAGGGGTAATTTATTCCACTTTCGAACGTTTTTGTACAGTGACAATACAGAATTAAAATATATATAATAAGCCCTGGGTAAGAATTCCGCTAAGCTCGTTACACTAATTACACATGCATATTCCTACATTGATTCCTACTAACCCTCTTCCAAAAAGAAGGAGCGTGAATGGAGTTTTGCAAGGAAAATGCGTGTATAATTGGAGTAGAGAGCTGCGAGGAAATCTTGCCGGAATTAAAATTACGAGGAAACTAAGCACCAAAGATGACTGCAAAATCCAGGAGACATAGGCCGGCAATGCGTATGGAAGGAAACGAAGAGCGCAAAACGAGAAGGACGAACGAAACAAAATAATAATCTATTTCCATCCTTTCAATCTGTAACAGCACGGTGTTTACTGATTTAAAGACATCTTTCAGCATTCTGCAGTGAGACTAAAATTCCGATACATAGACCCTTTTAATCAGCGTCCCTCACGGCCAGGATAAATAACAGCGCCGGATAAACAATATTGCCGTTGAGTTAGCTCAAGTCCCTGTAAAATGAAAACCAAGAAGGTCAGTCAGTTATAACCATGCCGTACAATCCTAAAAAGTGTCGTACTTCCTTCTCAGTAAACCAGGTCCCAGCTGTTCAAAGGCTGGATAGCGCTACCCACGGGATGAATCACTATCCACTGGAGAACTCAATTGGATTGCTGACGCTGAACGGCTAGATAGTGATTTATCCCGAGGATAGCGTTATCCACTTTTTGAACAAACGAGGCCTGGGCAATCTGACCAACGACGCAGAAGATAGTTAACTTTAGATCGGAGAACAACTTCCAGTTCCCGCCGGTCCTCAGCATGCACACGCAAAGTTTTCGATTTCCAAGTCCTGGGCGCATGATCAGTAAGGCAAATTTGTGGTCGTGGTCCGTCATTGTTCCCAGAGCCTACGATTATTTTGGCTAGTGTTGAGATAGTGCGACAACGTAAAAAACCGCGAGGGCTCTTAAGACGAGAACGTTGTCGAGCTCCCACTCTGATTAAAATGTCTAGTATCTCTCAGTTACTGTAACGTATATGGCTGCAAAAGGTCATCTTAATATTAGCAATTCCTTCTGGAAACCTTACGAATTTTAATACATGTAGGTTGCTCCTCTTTTGCATACTAATACGTACAATGAAAAAGACAACGTGTTCGACAAGCAACCCCTGCATGTGCGGAGCCTGCTAAAAGGCTTAGTTACAATGGTCAGCCACCCACCAGATTTCCGCGTTGCCATTGGCGTCTGGCCTCTCCACTACAGTAAGTTCCTGACCAGCGTTGTAAAAACTTGATACCCTGGACGTTCTTTTGGAATCACGAAAGGTTGTATTCAAGCCATTCCTGCCTGATCTCTGTCATTGAGGAAGAATAACGAAGACGAAAGATGAGACGACATCAATGAAGGATCGGATTGCCAGCAAGTATAGATAAACCTGACCAGGAGTCCATAGTCTCGAAGTCTCAATGTCTCCCATTTGGCCTTGGCTCATCAGTTTACGGCATCATCTAAATTTAGAATAGAGGCCCCGGAAGATAATGGCCAATCATATTGGCCCTGATAAACACAACGCGTCTGATTGGTCCGCAACCAAGAACCGCACGAGGGATTGTTCGTGCTAAAATCGGCTGCTGCATGATTTTGCCGCCGCAAAATCATGCAGCAGCCGTTCTAAAAATAGGTAATACCGTAAACTGATTGGTCGCATTCCATTGGAGATCGAGACTTCTGGGTTATGAACTTCTGACCTGCGAGAATCGTGGCCAGTAAAACGGCAGAGAAAACCATATATTTTGTAAAATGCTGAAACATCGATGACGCTACAATGAACTATTAATAGTACATGAAGCTTGGGCATAAAGCTTGAATGTACAAATTACTTAAAAGAAAGAAAATCTTTGGCCAAAATAGCCTTCGCTCTGAGGGACTGTCACATCAATACGGCATCCCGTTCTTTATCTAAGTAATTTATACATTCAAGCACACTTTGTAGATAACCAAATGGTTGCCTCTCTCCAGGGCCGGGTCGTTCGAAGCAGGGTTAGTGCTAAGTCAGGTTAAATCGTATTGGTTATCTTGGTATTTAATCCGCATTATTGTTAACCTTGTTTCCTACAACTCGGCCCTAGTGCGTTTCTTAACGTTGTTCTGTTTATTTGAATTGTTACTTTCTATACACTACCCACAACCTTGAAGCTTTAAATGTCACCGTGTATGAGGCGTCTACATAAGTCTAAAATGCAGTACGTGAAATCTATCAATTAAACTTAATCTTCAAGATAAGCTACTTACCGAATGGACCGAAGGCAAAGGAAATAACTCTAATAGAGCGGTTTTCAATTGACCGTCGACAGTAATTACACGATTGCTTTTGGTTCCCCTTTTTGATTTACTCTGTGATTGGATAAAAAAAAAACACTGCATGCGCGAACTTTTCAACCAATCAGATACAAAACTAGAACCAATTGCGAGTTCGTCACTCTCGTTTTCCCGCGTTTGGCGCGCCGGCTGCCTTGACTTAGTTTGCGTTCTGATTGGTCAGTAAAACTTCGCTTTGTGATTGGCTGTAAGGTGCCCTGATTTCCTTCAGTACGTGATTGGCTCTGCAATTGTTTTGGTTTTGGTTTTTCTGAGCATGACACGGATGCCTTAACTCACATTTTGTCCCAATTGAACAGCAGTCGATTGAAAAGCGCTCTAAATGATGGTCTTATGCATTTAACTGCATCCCAATGATTATTCGTTGCCGAACCGATTATCATGAGCAATGAGCTCGTTCTTTCTGTCAGAGACGTACCAGAAAAGCTAGAAAAGGGAAATCACATTGAAGGTGAAAGTTCATACTCTTACCGACAAAAATGTAACATCCTCATTTCCTTTCACTTCGTAAGACAATGAGGGAAATGCTGTATTATACGTATACTTCCCTCTGCTTGAGTCCATTTTCCCTATGCTGAAGTGAAAAAAATTGTTTAAAGGGGCGCTGTACGGTAATTTTGCTGTTTTTAGTTCATAACTGGCTGAAAATTGAAACTTGGTGCTCAAGCTCACAAACAAGGGGCAATCGAGGCGACCGGGGCGATTGCGATCGCCCAAATAGAGCAGAGGTCTATCATTGGATAAGTTATGGAAACTAATCCGGTATTCCCTTTCAAATGGATACCGCTCCTTGTCTCCTGCTAATGCGTCGCGGGCTCCCGGTCTCGGCGCCATATTTAGGTTGAGTCTGGTGCCTCTCAGCGCTTTCCTTAGTCTCCGAGGATGTAAAACACACTGATCATATTCACATGTGAATTTGCGCTCTAAAAATATTACTTTTGTGCAATTAGAGAGTAGCGCAAGCCATTTTACGTTTTACAAGATGCCGTCGACTTTATCAGTGCCAAATGGCATGGGCTGCGTTCTCTTTCTCGGGACAAAATCACAATTTATGGCCGAAAGGAAGTTCACCCCAGAGATTTCTAACTAAATATCAACGTAACTCAGTTTCATTGTTTGGGTCAAAAAAAAAAAAAGAAAGATTCAAAAGAGTGACCGAATCAGGTTCATTAAAGTCACTTTAGAAGCTGTTGATAATTTTCCGTTTATTTTAACTCCAGTTATCATGTTCTTGTTTACCTTTGTTTCGTCTTCTTTAAATTGTGGGCCAAGCACGCAATGACGATACTTTGTATCAAAACAAGGACG
>BLFK01000292.1:2581503-2594003 GCA_014634185.1 Astreopora myriophthalma
TTCTAGTTTCATTCCTGGATAGTTGGTAAACAATTTACAAGCCGAACGGCTTGGCATAATCACGACGTTATTACAATAACACGAACTTATATTTTCAGATGACGTTCTCCAAGCCGTCGTCGTCGTCCTTGCTTAAGCTCCCTAATAACGCGATTTTAACCATCACGGAAATTTGATAGCGATTCCTACACTCGCAACGCCTTACGGGAAACAAAATCGTTTACGTTCAAAAATCATTTCACTGATGTTCTCACACGGCACCTCGCGTAACGGTGTGTCGTGCAACATCATCTTAAAGACTGAGTAAATGGAGGTAACGGAACACCGGCTAGTGACAAAGCAAAACATCCGGATAACAATTGAGAGTGCAAGTCAAGTGAAAGCGCCTATATTGTTACTTCTTAGCGAAATGTTCAGAGTTTTTGACATTTTGCGAGTAAATAGAAATAAATAATAAATAAATAAATAAATAAATAACGAAACAAACTATTATGGTTGTTTTAAAACAACCATAATAGCCGGATTCTTACCTGCGCGGCACGTGGAGTGACAAAGCAGCGCCAGAAAAAAGATGACGACGCTTCTGGCCTCCATACCATACACAGACAGGACAGTCGCAAACCAGTGACATTCACGTGTGTTCCTGTTGCAACTCCTACATGACCAGCGTACAAGCTAAACGCAGAAAACGTGCTCCATCAACCGACTTCTCGCCAGGTTATTTTATTGAAATTTAATAACTCATTGAACAATAAGTACTTGTTCATCTATGGACAGGCGCACAAATATTCTCGTGCGCATGCGCTTGTCCATTAAGTGTACGTCAACTGCAACCGTGGTGACATCGCGTTCTGAGAGAGTTTCGAGCAGCACTTTGTTTTGCTGCCATACGGAACCAACTTTTTGCCGCGTTGCTAACAATTTGACTGGTGCACACAATGTATGCAAAACAATTTGACTGGTCACACAATGTATGCAAAATTTTGCAAATTTGACGTTTTGGCCAACATAGTGAAGCTGCCGATAATTATTCCGCCTTTTTCCCTCTGCAATAGTTTAACGTTTGATTATGTCGGTTCTGTGGATGAAATCCTGAAGTGTGACCATTCAAATGAATGCTATTGGGCAGTTATTTCCTGTGGTTCTGTTTATTGTGCTTTACAATGCAGGTATAATTGAAAACCTCCCGCTAGTTGCCGAAAAGACTTCACCGTGAACTACACAAGGTTGCTTTACCAGCCTTTGATGCTATAAAACCATAAGAATTGCGGTTGTTTCGGATGAAAATTTCAAAACTGTACCAGTGACAAGTTTCTCCTGAGTCATCCCGATAGGCCATAGGCCCATTACCAAGCACTAATTACTGCTATATCATTCATTGTATATGATTCAATATTCAGTATTATTGCATGACTTCCATTGTTATTGAAGTACATTGCTTGAGGGCGTAAATAGACTAAAGACTTTTGCATCGCAACCTTTGACGTCAAACTGTTGAGAGTTAATCTGGAACCCAGGCTCTCTCTCTTTTTCCTCCTTTGTCGTCGAGAGGGAGAGAGAGAGAGAGAGAGAGACAGACAGACAGACAGACACACAGACAGAGAGATACATAGACAGAGACAGACAAACACAGAGAGAGAGAGAGAGAGAGAGAGAGAGAGAGAGAAACTTGTCTCTTGTGGCCACTTGATTCTTACAATAACGCAGGTATGAGTGCAAGCAGTAACGAACAGACACTGATAGCAATATAAGGGGGATAAAAAGATTATTTTAGAATGTTAAAAATCCAATGAAAACCCGGTCAACTCATCCACTGTACTCTTTGCAAAAGTAGAAAGCCTCTTGTTTTAGTCCCAAAGCGCGTTTGTAAATGCAATGCAACAGCCTCAAAAACCCCTTCAGCCAAAATGCTAATTTCCCGTCATTATGGCAATTTTCTCTTCTTTAAGAAGGGTCGCAAATAATATATATGAAAGTAATTTACGAAGGACTTGTCAAGGATTGTCATAGATACCATACAACACATATTTCATCCCCTAGAACGCACCTAGGATGTTTGAAAATACTCGCAACGGAGCAGATAGCTGTTCTCTACTATTATTATGTAGAACGCAGTGGTTATATGCCCGGCAAAAGAGCAAACAAGAGCTGAGGTCGAACGGACAAGGAATAAATGGTATGAAGCCACGAATTTAAGATTTAATTTGCTTTGTTGAATTAAGAGATAGAACACAATTTATTTTTAAAAATACAAACATGGTCGCACATTTAGAACCATCATTTCATCAAAGACTCTGAAACAAGAAAATATTAAATCAATTTAGTCTTCAAATAGACAGCCCACTAAATAACTAACTGATAAATCGCCTCGTTAACTAACTGATAAAATCTCATGAGAGTCTGCGGTAAAATGATTAACGGATTCCTTTTGAAAATCTGTCAGATGATATTAAATCAATGACTCACTTAACAGGTCAATTTCGATATATTCAAAACTACTTCAATCTCAGTTAAAAGGCACCAACTCGAGGTTGCGGGGAAAAATTAATACAAATGCTGACTTTGTTCCTCTGAGCCTCGAAGCTATGTTGATTGCTTGAAGTTGAATTCTAAAATATCGCCATTGGTCCATGAAAAAGTGAGGTAAAAAATTAAAGGGTTGGTTTGGAAACTCTGTCGAATGGTATCAAATCAGAATTTTACCAGTGGTTCATTCACTCAATCAGTCGATCAATCCTCCTGTCACTAGGTCAGGCCATAAGTCAGTTAGTTAAACAGTCGATTGCTTAGTAACTAATACAATCATCGCTAGGATAGGTAGCCAGTCACTCGGTCTTTGAAACGGTTAGGACTTTGCCCAAGTTTGAATCAGATCTTCCCCAAACTCAGCGACTACAATTAGACGCAGAAACTACTAACGTTTTACAGCCCTCGACGCTCGTTGATCTATTTACAGCTTAGTGTCATCGTTCAATCCATATGGTACGCTGACGTCATAAGAAGGATTCTGAAAGGAAGTTAGCGTCCTCTGTTGCTTTCCATTCTGCACCGAGTCTTCGCCAGCACGTGTTGTTTTCGAATGTCCATTGATGTAAATGTTAGAGTCGAGCTTGTCTGTGGAGTGGAACATCCTTGCATCTTGAAGCTGTGGATGTAGATGCATTCGTAACGTGTTATTTTATCACAGTACCGACGATGATGATGATGAAGATGATAATGAAGATGATGATAAAATAATAACAACAGTAACAACAACAACAACAACAACAACATCAATAGTAACAGTAACAGTATGGTAACGGTAACAGTCATAGTCATAATCATATTAATAGCAATAGTAATAGTAATAGTAATAGCAACGGTAACGGTAACGGTAACGATAACGATAACGATAACGATAACGGTAACAGTCACAGTCACAGTCATAGTCACAGTCATTGTCATAGTCATGGTCACAGTAATAGTAATAATAATAGCAACGGTAACGGTAACGATAACGTAACGGTAACCGTAATAGTAACAGTAACAGTAACAGTAACAGTAACAAAGTATTAGTAACAGTAACAAAGTATTAGTAACAGTAACAAAGTATTAGTAACAGTAACAAAGTATTAGTAACAGTAACAAAGTATTAGTAACAGTAACAAAGTATTAGTAACAGTAACAGTAACAGTAACAGTAACAGTAACAGTAACAGTAACAGTAACAGTAACAGTAACAGTAACAGTACGGTAACGGTAACGGTAACAGTCACAGTCGTAGTAATGGTAATAGCAACGGTGACGGTAACGATAACGGTAACGGTAACAGTAACGGTAACAGTAACAGTAACAGTAGCAAAGTAATAGTAATAGTAACAAAGTAATAGTAACAGTAACAGTAACAGAACGGTAACGGTAACAGTCACAGTGATGGTGATAGTGATATTAATAGCAATAGTTATGGTAATAACATTAAGGGACTCTGTATAGAGTGGGTGACACTTGACAGTTTCAACAACTGATAAATTGTGGCCCTCTTAACGTCTCCAAGCACATGGGGGCACTTTCCAGATAGAACTGGAATTTGAAAATGTTGGTTTTTGAGTAGAGGGGAAAACCTCTCGGAAAAACCTCTCAGAGCAGAGAAGAGAACCAACAACAAACTCAACCCACATATGGAGCCATCCATTTGAACCCGGGCACTCGCCTCCCACCGAACCCTTCTGCGGCTCTCGTCTCCCATTGGGCCTCCGGAGGGAGCCGAGTGCTCTCAAAACTGCACCATCCCTGCTCTCTGCACCGGTGGTGATGATGATGATGGTACCGAAGAAGATAATGAAGTTAATAACGACATTGATATTGTTGGGAAGTTGATCCTGTCACAATTGACCTATAATTGCAAAACCATGTCAAACCTCGACGAGTCGAAGCCGAGTGAGACTAACCTTAAATTCTTCGTAATGTAACGGTGGTGTCTCGTAACCTCCATTAGAGCTCCCACCAAACGTGTTATGATGTCTCTCCTCTCTTTCTTCCAAGACGTATCCAGTATTTCGCCTGAGAAATGTAGAAATTCTTTAAAATCGACCTTAATCACGAGTTCTCCAACGTAATTTCATTTAACGTCACCTGAAGTGACTTTTCGCCTTATAATATTCAAGTGTAAACTGTAGTTTTAGTCAGGATGACTAAACGCAAACAAAACGTTTTCCAGCAAAATAACGGTTGTAAATTCGACATAATTTTCGGCAGAGACTTTTTTCTTCTTTAGTTGGTAGGTGAATTACATGTGTTACATGTAATAATAACTGGAAAAAGGTGACATGAAGAGAACGGAAAGAATGTGGAAATCAAATTAAAAATGGTGTTGTTGATTGGGGAGTTCATTTCCCGAAAGATGTGGAACTCCATCACGTTACATCAATTTGTTTGGGCTTTGCAGTGGAGCCTTGCCCTGTGAGTAATCCATGCCATGGGTCAATCAGTGAATGAATAAATGAATCACTCACTCACTCACTCAATCAATCAATCAATATCAATTATATCTCAGTCAATAAATATTTGTCCAGATACCTTGATGACTTCACTTTGCTTATCAATGTGATTGTGGTCACGATGCTGATAAGGAAGAATGCAACAGAAATAACGAGGAAAATAATGGACAGTGCGAACAAAGTCTCTGAAATAGAAAGGAAAAGGTTGTGAGAATTACACATCATGTGCACTGACTAAGCAGACATGGCCCTTGCTTGATAGAACAAGCGGCTTGGTGCCAATTTTACTTACTATGAAACGTTTTTCTCCAAGTATTGAGAGTTTCTTCAAAAGTCAAAGCGACTTTCCAAGAATAAACTTTGTTGCCCAAGAACCGACCTATTTTTCTCTGACTGCCAATAGTTATTTCATGATTAAGTCCTCGACGACCTGGCCTTGGCGTGGAAGCAAGGCTGAAGTTCACTTTGTTGATGCAAACTACTTTTCATTCATTCTTATTCACTATTAAATTCTGCTTTTCATATGCAAGTTATAAATTTACTTCTGCTCGTTACTAACCGTCGTCTGCCTCGGAAAAGAGAAAATCGTCCTTTGCTGAAAAGAAAAGAACTTATGAGTACAATAGTTATAAGTTAACGTGGAAACACATGCATAGCATGACATGATGGAACAATTTTGACTTAGCTGTCTCCTTCGACGCAATCGTAAAAGCATGGGTGCGAGGCTAAGCAAACGGCGCATGCGCATGGCCAAAGACCAAAATGTAAAATGTACAGGTCGTTTGCACTCGTGTCGACCATATTCGTTTACTCAAACAATTCAAAGTGTTTCTAAAATACACTTCAACTCTAGGAATCTTTGTCACATCAATATGGCCGCCGTTTCATGTCAGGACTTGGCGCTGACTTGGCTACCGTGATGTCATCTGAAAACGATCAACTATTTCTCCTTTACAGAGTTTAGTTTGTATTTGCGTATTGCGTATTAGACTTTGTAACAGCCATTCTGGTGAAAGTTAGGATAAACTGTGCGCGGATTAAGGGTGGACTGAAAATTCAACCGAAAGAAAAACGAATACAAGAAACAATTCAATGAGTGTGATTATATGAATTTAAAACACACAAAACCGACCCATAAACTATTCAATCGAGGACCATTACACATCGTAAACTTAAGCTAACGTTTTCTTTGGCCTTGTAATGGGAACAGTTCTAGTAATATTTTGACATAATCTGAAACGATTCGTATCCCCATATACAAGGAGGCGTCTTATAGATGATAAACGGTCTCTGTATGTGATTTAAATATAAAAACTGCTTGTCATCGAAACCCATCAACGTGGGAGCGGAATATTTGTATCCATCAACATTTAACTCACTAATGATTAGCGCTCGGATCTTTGTAATTCATCTCACCATATAATATTTTAATCTTCGCGCTGACTCACGTCATGCAGCGGAAATGTTCATTGGCACGCGTAGCGCGAAAACACTGGGTAAATGAACTACACGAAGAAAGCTTACAAAATGTACTTTGACAGAAGTTATTACAAACTTTAAAAGTTCTTCCAATTTCATGCAACTTGCTTTTTTTCAGAACTACAACTTCTGACACACTTTCGTATTTGTCACTGAACTATAACGTTGTTAATTTGTGAAGCGGTTGCTGCATGCACCGCGAAAACAGTCCAGTCACTCAATTTTACTTCAATTGTTTCCAAGAAAACAGAAAAATTAAAATTCACTTTTTCATGGTCAACAGTCTGGGTAAGTAACAGATATAAACTGTATAAAATACCTCCTAAGACCACAGTCGTAAACAACAGTGTCGTTACGAGCCAATGCAGAATCCCTTTCATTTCGCTTCTATTGCGGTAGTCGTTGAGTTAAAATGGAAGATTCGTGTGAACGAAGCTTTTGACTGCACTTCTAACGTTAGAATCTCTCTTTAAATTGAACGTTCAGTTGTAGTTCCTTTAGAAGAGGAACAATGACAAAACCATAACAGTAATACAATACCAAAGAATGCTCTTGAAGAGATGATATTGCTCTCAACAAAAATACGTGTTCGGAGTTTGAACACGTACTGAGAACCTCAATAAATTTTCTGCATCATTAAATATATATATTTAAGACACTGAACCCTAAGAGTACATTTGCCGTCATCTCCTCCAACATAGGTGGTGCGCAACCAATCTCTCGACACAGATAACAATAATGAAATGTGCAAATGCTGGATGACAAACAAAAGGAGCTAACGAGAGATCTACTGTTTTCAGTCGTCAACCAACATGGCGGCGATGACGTAGCGTGCACACCACCTATTGAAGGCAATCTTTTATAGCAATGTTTGATAAAGTGAATTAAGACAAAGTTTGCCTCTTAGCCTGCTACTTTTGATCTAGGACAAGGTAGAGAGCAACTTCAACAGCCGTTAAGAAAACTTGGGGCCTTTTAGTTCACATCCTGCCATCAAGCTCGACTGAGAGTTTGCATCCCGATCCCGCGCCCGAATAGCATAACCTTAGCAATGTTGGGGAAATTTGACTGCGGGCAGGTGGCAATTACGAATTCGGCTCCAAAACCCCACTCTTCTGGTTTGCCTGATGAGATGAATATCTGGATGAGATCATAATTATTTTTACTTATGGACCGCGAAATATATGGAAAAAACGCAGTGTAGCCTGACTAAACCACATGAATAATTCTGAACCCTCAAATTGCATCCTTGTGTATGATCTATTGCACTAAGCAAGAATAGAAATAGTGAGAATTTGAAAACAGAATTGTGGCCAATCATTTTCGAAGTCGTTTTCAGACATATCAGGCAAGTGTCATAGCTGTAACGTCTTATCGATGATATCAACTGAGCTGGTCTATAGTTCTTGCATGGACTGAAGACCATGACATCTTGCTTGCTTTCCTTCATTTGAATCCAGAATGAAGACCCACTTCGTTGGTGTCATCTGGTTGGGCCTCCTGTGTTTTAGCTTGGTGACATCGGCCCATGCAGGTAACTATTCTGTGTCCACGTGCATGTTTTCCTAAGATGTAATTATTACGCATTCCAGCGCAAACGACAACATAGATTCGCGGAAAAGGGACCTCTAACACGAAGCATTTTAAATGTGCTCTTATTCAATAGTCCTAGAAAGACAGTTCCCAACAACCAGACTGTCAACAACAATTCATCTTGTCTTGCACAGTTCTATAACGTTTAATCAGTTCTATGGAAATATGATGGCCACTTAAAACCTTCGAGTCCAGTAGTTGTATGTATGTCACAACACAGCTGTTTACATAGTACTTTTAACACCGACGTAAAGCTTAAAACAAGTGTTATAGCGGGCTTTGTGGACACAATCTTGAAGCACCGGTGATCGTAAAAGCAAACTCCAGATTCGTCATCGAACTTGTCACTGCAGACTCTTGTCCGAGTGTCATATTCTTACTTCCGCATCTATGGGTCGGAATTTTCAACCCCAAATTACCATAAAAATTCTAAAGTTGTGGCTGAACCAATTCTGTCGTCCTTCTTTAAACTTCAATTGAATTTAAAATTCCGACCCACAAATGCGGAAATAATAATAATGAGCAGTCAGATATAATTAAAGAGATGTCATTTAATGCTATTTATTGTTACCAATGCAAATAAGATGCTTCACAATTTAGGAAGGGATTCTTTGAAATCCCCGATATTCACCTTCGTCTTTAATCACCCAAGGATTGTTTCTAAATTTTGTTACATGCAGTTGCATCCGTCCGCTTTATCTTAAAACACTACAGAAGAAGTCGAGAGAAATTCAAGGGTTACCTGATTGCACTTAAGAACACTTTCCACTGACCATTCTAATTACTGACTTTAACCAGTCCATTTTTAATGAACTCAGTAAGACAAAACTAGTGTACTGGGTATTTTAGGATTACTAAGAATGCTCGAGATTGTATGTGACTCAGTGTTGGACGGCTTGTGAGTTGTTTGTGCTCAAATAAGCGGACTAAAACAGTCACTTAATTAAAAATAAAAAAGCTAATTCTCAGATAACAGCCAACAATGAGGCGAGGAAGTCGAGGACCCACAATCATAGCCAACCACGAGAACAACGAACACCGTAATTTTGTTTTCTTTCTTTGCAGAAGAATTGTCGACAGACAATGAAACTGAAGGTATGTTTGACAATATAACAATCTCAAATACATCCAACCTTGCTAGATTTTTAATGTAATATTCTCTAGTGTTTAGAGGAAATCATGCGATTGACTGACATAAAATGATTTTGAAGATAATAAATATTAAATTTTCAACCTCGGATATTGCGTTTCCAGCCCTGTGATTGGTTCACTCCATCTCGGTTATCAGCTCATAAACCGTATGACCTTATATGGAAACTGATTGCGCACGTAATGCCAAGCTGAAAAATTTGTGCAGGAAGCGAAACTTCCCGTGGGTCAAATAATGAAATTTAATAAAACAAATATTCCATTTGCGCTTGTTGGATATGTTCTTCCGTTTTTCACGTCATGTGATTTCCCTAGAGAACTGAACATTTCCCTAGCGCTTTGCACCTTTGAGATTTTGAAGCGTAGTTGCGACTGAACCTTGTCAAATAGTTGCCAAGTACGGTTGTACAAGTACACGTATGGAATTGTATAGTAGAGTAGTATAGTACGCTAACAGTTTGATTGACACTAGTTTGAAGTGAAACTAACGACTCTGAACATCGTTTTTAGCACAAAGTCCGAGGGACTGATGCGCTTTTGTAGTCAGTAGGGACCGTAGCACTTCAAGTAAGAACAAGAATATGTCTCGGTGCAAAAATGTCAGCGTTTAACCGTCAAGGACACCATGTTGATTCTTATTTGACCGCTGTTAACTTATAAATGTGTTAACTCCGTCTATGGGTGGGTGAGGACGTATTTTGACTCTGACACGGAAAGAAGTTTGTACACAATGAGTGATGAAAAGACAAGCGAAAAACATCCAATGAAGGGCTATGAAATGGAAATGAGAAAGACAGGAATTAAACAAAAGGCTAGCACGTCCACTTGAGCTGTTCTCCCCTTCCCGTTGCTGATCGAGGGGAAGGTGAAACCAAACATATCGCCGTTTTGATATTCAAACCCGCTGAGACAACTTTGCGCTATCCGTTCGGAACCGCTCGTTTACAATCTATTAATATTATTTTCTTCGTTACACAGGTATCACTTTGGACTTAACCATCATGTTCTTTGTTTTGTGCGTACTTTTCTTGCTTCTTGCGATCTCCCTGGCAGTTTTCGTTTACAGGAAAGCAGTCGATCGGTAAGTAACCGAACTTAATCCAACATTAATACAAGCATTAGAGGGAGTTGCAATTGAGTGTTGTAAAACCAATACCAAAGTAATCACTCCGACCAATCACAGTGGGAGCAAGCAGTGCAATGAGCCAATCAAAATTCGTAGCAATTCCACGTAACTAACTCAAAGCGCGGGAAAAATCGCGCGTGCAAGTCGCGACTGGTTTTGGTTTTCCTTCTCGTTGGCTGATAAACTGGCGGGAGATTTTTAAGCCAATCACAAAGCGTAGCAATCGCAATCGCGTAATTACTTTCGACAGTCATTTGAAAACCGCTCTAACTGATCTAATTACACACAATCAACAGCTATCTCTGAAGTTTATTTTCAATTGGCGGATTTCAGTTGACATCACTGTTTACTTTGTCTGAAAACTTGAAAACATTTATCGCCATAAAATATTCATCACAACACAATGTGGAAGAGTACCTTAAATGCAGTCCATATGCAAAGTTTGATAGAAAATCTATGAAAGCTGCCTTCATACGACGCATTTAGGGGTTACAATATTTACAAAGGTTCTTACAGCTGAATGGCAAAAGTCTACCCAGACATATTAGCGGGTGAAAATTTCGCACTTTTTTGAACAAAAATATCTCTTTCAATTCTCACCATTTCTAAATTTACTTAATGCAGTAATCTCTTTCCATGTACTATATTTTTGCTTGCTATGCGTACTTTTCCTTTTCGTTACTTTAAAATAATGTGGAGATCAAAGTCTGCCGACGTAATGTCTATTGTCATAGACATATTGTCAAGACATATTGTCGCTTATGCTTTGACGGCGCTTCTCCGTGTTCCTACTCAATAAGTCGGAACCACACAGCTTTATCTTCAACAGAATACCTCGTACGTGACTTTTAATAAAACGGAAAATAAAGCATTGTATATTTCTGAAACTCCAGGGATTCACGCAAAAGATCTATCGAAGTTGACGCTTTCTCCAGTCCCTTTTACGGACACGGCATTTACTCATCGCGTCCCGAGAGTTGCATCTACTTGCCTGGACGCCAGCCTTCCCATGCAAGTGACACGCCAACCAAGGTAGCTAAAATACATCTAATTTACGACTTTCTTCAATCATTCAGATATATCACAGGATAACTAAGATAATACGCACATCACGAATAAAACAATTCTCCAGCAAATTAGCCCTATCTGGTGGCTGGTAATAAGGCGGTCGACACCCTTTCCGTCGGAAAAATGAACAATTAATTATCTAAGAGCAAAACTTTGATGTGAACTTAGAAATAGTCAGAGCTTTATTTTAAAAAAATTCTGCGTCTAACCAGGGCACACTCCTAGACTCCTGAGCACTTATTTTGCAACTCAGTTTCTTTCTCACGAATTAGCAAGGAATTATTTACGTGTACCAGCAAATGAACAAGGCACTGAAGAGATTCATCCACAGGAGAGTAGTTAGGAACCTCTTCGATAAACCTTGTTGAATAGCGGGTGTTAAACGTCTTCAGAGATAATATGACTACAGACCTTTCCCGCATTCCTCCCAGTCCCCCACGGTAAGTTATGAAACGAGCTGAGGCTGGGTTAGATAAAATCCGAAATGGCGGGAAAATGCTTGCTCCGGCCATTTTGAATGTTACCCACCCCAGCCTCGATTCATTACTTACCGCGGTTGATTTGGAGGAATGCGGGAAAGGTCTAATGAGAACGATATATTTTTTTTCTAGAAAGTGACACAGGCTTACTTGGAAAAAAAAAAAAAAAAATCCGAGTTCTCCCAGGAGTCGAACCAATGTCCTTCTGATTACTAGCTGGGGTGCTCTACCACTGGGCTCGGGAAGCTCGAAAGCTACCATGGGAAGCTCGTGGGAGCTAGACTATTCAACTAATTTAGACTATTCATGGGACATTCATCCCGCATACTGCTTGGATAATCGGAAGGTCTAAGGTTCGACTCCTGTTAGGAGAACTCGGATTTTTTCCAAGTAAGTCTGCGTCTCTTTCAAGAAAGAAAAAATCATTTTCACTCACATTCACCAGGCAGACCACTTAACTATTTCATCTCTTTTAATTAACACAATAAGCTCAATTTTACGCGCGGTTTGATTGTTCGCATCTGTGATCTATTGGAGGAAAGACGCACAAATGAGGTCTCTGTTTAAGACTTTTTCAACTCTTTATTGTAGAAAGCAAATAGATTCCATGTTGCCGTGGGTCACCGTCTGT
>BLFK01000292.1:2599003-2604003 GCA_014634185.1 Astreopora myriophthalma
CTTCACCTAAAAAGGTACTAATAAAAGTACAATTTTCAAAACTCCAGTTGAAGATCAGTGAATAAAACGTTGATGCTTGCGTAATCACAAACTCGTGCACACTATATGTCAACTATATGTCAACACCGGATCACCAGAGTGTCCGTAATAAAGAGGTTAAGTTTATATGACTTCGCTCTCTGGGGCCGAGATTTAGTGTCCGTTGTCCTTATTAGAGAGGGTCCGTATTATAGAGGGTTTTTTTTAGTAAACGAGTGAGAATTTTTTCGGGACAAAGGGGAATGTCCGTTATAGAGAGGTGTCCGTATCAGAGAGGTGTCCGTAAGGAGAGGTTCGACTGTACGTTCTCCATCAAAAATATTCTCATTATGATTCTGTTACAACTTTAACAAAGTGGGTGGGCAACTTTCCCTCTAAATGTAAATACACTCCTTCAAAAATATTTCCATTACGATTCAATCTGTTAAAACCTATTAAAACAAAGTGGGTAGGCAAGTTTCCCTAACAAAATCTGTAACAATTGGTGCTGTTCTTAACGAAAGCTGACTTGACACCAAAGCTACCTCCATGCAATAACCTATAGTTTGCAGAGAATAGGTGGTTACTATCTTGGTTACTATGATCTTTATCTACACACATATGAAAACAGAGGTGAATTTCACTCATTTCAGTCCTGACATGACAGATTTACCGTATTAGATTGTTTCAACAGATTGAAGGCTTTGCTGTTTAGTCCTCCATGTTAAGTCCCCGCTGTAGCCCCCGCTTTAGGTGATCGCGTGCTGTTAAATCACCGCCCCACGGTCCCGGTTTCAATGGCATTTTGTTACATCCACCGCCCACCGGGGCCAACGCGCCGTTAAAAGTGCGTTAAAGCCCGGCTATGGAAGCGTTAAATCCCCGCTATGTCCCGGGGGTCGGGGGGCCGGGGTTTCAATTGACTGATGCATAATAATCTATATGTATTCTGATTGGTGGAGCGACTTGGACTGTGACGTTATATTCACCACACTAAGCGGAGACTGATAATTTAGTGAATGTCCTTTCTTTGGAAACTTCAGCAAGCAGGCTGATGGCGGTCATTTTGTTTTGCAACAAACAGGAGGATTTAAGTAACCTTCTGTACCATAACTGTCGCTCAACTCCACACTTATACTAAAACTTCATGGCGAGGTAAACCTTCGCCGAATACATACTTAGCCTAAGGTAGAGAATTGTTTTCATATAGATCAATACGAGCTAGGAAACAAGTCAAAACACTTTTCCTCAAAAATCAATTGTTTGCTTCGAGGTAAATACAAATTACTTTCTCCTCAAAAAGTGACGCGCTCAACCTTTGTGAAAAGCATTCCATTTTAACTAAACCAAGGTCAAAGAACTACGCTGCTAGAAAACTACCCTAAATCAATATTACCGTTAGTTCAATTCATAAGCTGAAACAAATAGCAAAAAATTGTCTAAGCAATCAGTGTTAATGTAGGGCAGACGAGCAAAGTCAAATACGCGACTTACAAGCGGGAACTGAAGGGTTTCTATTGTTTCTGACAACTTTTCAAGGTGCGCATGGCTCTGTTCCATATTTGGTTCAATCACCTGCAGCGGTGAAAAACTGTTATTGTATTAAGGAAGATAACGTGTACACGAGTGTTTGAAATTACCAAGGTCAGTCGCATAGTTTCGAAGAAAATTGTTTTTCTTTCTCCGCGGCAACAATCTGTCCGTTGGACCTGGAATAACCGCCATAGGAGACATCTTCGACGGTTTTTCAAACTTCTGAAAAATAATTTTTTAGTCTAGCTTGAGAAAAAAAATTGGGATCGACTCTTTGAAAAGAGTACACCGAGTAACTAAGCTGTCGAGTTACTCGCTTGAGACAAAACAAACCAGCCTCATATATTTTCCAAGCGACTGCACGAAAGGGCACGATAGGTATCGATTGCTGCTGACTTATTCTGGATTATATTGCTACAGTGGGATTAAGAAAGACATCGCTAAACAGATCAGAAAGGATTGGAAATGAACAGTGCCTAGAAACAGTGGGTATATTTTTCCATCGCCACCGCTTCCTTAATTAACGAACCGCCGAGAAACAACGAGTAAATAACACTCTTGGTTGTAAGTGTTTGCGTTATAACACATTGAAAATAGCAGAAAGGATTGCAAATGAACACTGCCTAAAAACAATGGGGATATTTTGCCATCCTCACCGGTTCCTTCATTAATGAACCGCGGAGGAACAACGAGGAAATAATACTCGTGGGTGTTAGTGTTTGCCTTGTCTACATAAAAAACAGCCATCGCGTAACAAAACAGAGATGTCCGGCGCGCCAAGTAATTCCCTTTTCGTTTGATTTCAAGAAGGTAAGCTGGGGATGATTTAAATTAAACTAACCCGTTCTGAATACAGCTTGAGCCTTACGCTGTTTTCAAAGCATCGCGACAGGATCCTTTTACAGATTGGCAGCGTACTTCCTTAACAACTGATCAGGAATTTAGGGTAACAGCGTCTTAAACAAGAAATTGAAAATACTGCGTTCCTTTTATAAAAGAGAAATAATAGGTTCTTTAAATCGATTTAAAAGAAGCTAGAAAACATTAAAAAATAATTATTAGCTATCTTGGTGGTTTTGAAATATCAGACGAAACTAAACGCGATTGAAATATTTAGATGAATACAATAAACAAATATATTATATTTCGGGTGAAAAGATTGTGTTACACCCCATCAAAGGCAAAAATCCTTTCTTCAGACTATTGCAAACGCAGCTAAGAATTTACGTGGAAATCATTTTCGGATATTTGATATAATAACTCCTAGTAGTTTGTGCTGCCACGCGATCGTTTTAAATAATGCTGTTTTGACGCCCAAACATAATGTCAATGTATTTATTCAAAGACAAATGATTTTTGCGGCTTAGTAACTTGAAAGCTTAATAGATGAGCTTAGCACATCCAAAGAAAATTAATGACGTTTTTTCATACAAAAAAAAATTTAAAAAAAATCACGTTTTGTCAAGGAAACGTCTGTGAATATTTGGGTTGCAAACTTGTTGATTATAAATTTCTGGCATCGAGCCATAAATTGACAACCACGGTATGATTTCGATTTCCCTTTTAATGTGAAAAGCAAAGGAAGTTAAGCTAACGGCTTGACTAATTAAAAAAAAATCGCTTCAAACGTGCACCTAATTTACGCAACACTTCCTGATGACACGTATTGTGGGCCTAAGTAGATATCCACAGTACATAAGCTTTCTCCAACTGAATTCATCAAATTGGTTTTTACTCCTTCACGAGCTATTCGCTAAAACAAACGTTTGAATAGGCCATTTCCGAATTGATGTTTGCCTCTGGTTGAAAGCGAGTCTTGGTGCACAACCATTCAAATGGAAATGAGTTGGGCATTTTCATGCAAATCAAACTCATTATCATTTGAATGGTTTAGCACCAAGACTCGGTTTCAACCAGAGGCAAACGTCAATTCGGAAATGGCCTATTAACGTTTGGCCTTTTCTTCCCTCAAGGTTGACATGGCCAACGTAACAACTGCAGCACCGTCGAGTAAAACAGGTGAGAGGATCGCCATCCTTTTACCTACTTAATATTTTTTTCTCTTTTATGTCGTTATAAGTAAAGTTAAGTAGGTTTTTCAATTTCGAACTAAGAGCACTCGAAAAACTAGAACTGGTTAAATAACCACAGGCAACGGGTTTTGCAACTTTGTTATTGTTGAATGCCTTTCCACTTAAATAACTCCATATCCATATTTTAGCTATAGACCACACCTTTCTAATAATAATAATAATAATAATAATAATAATTATTATTATTATTATTATTATTATCCTTATTTATATGGCGCAAATTCAACTATACAGTTTTCAAATGCGCCACACATATATGACAAATTAAATTAAAGTGCCCCTGGGACCAAAAAATCAATTCATATTTTTCTTTGGATTTCAAAACTATGTTAACAAAACAACACGTGACCCACGTTTTAAGCCTTGATTTCAAAAAGACACCTCTTTATTTTAACTGTAATTTTCCTATTTAATGGTCCGCCATTACAAACATTATGTTCTTGAGAGAGCTGGATCGAGGAGAAAATGACGTCAAAGGCTCACTAGTTTAAGAATGCAATACGTGTGTACGCCGCAGAATTAATATGCAGCACGGGGGTTTTGGGCTTTCAGACTTTTAAACTCACGCTTTGTATATATAATAAGCTGCGTTCACACGCTGAAATTAAGCTAGTGAGCCTCTGACGTCACTTTTCCCTGGGTCTAACCCTCTGAGGTCCAATCGGTCAGTTTTGAACGTGAGTAATGGCGGACCGTGAAATCCAAAACTTACACTCAAAGTAAAAGGCCTTTGGATAAAAATCAAAGCTCAAAATTTTGCCAGTCAGGTGTTAAGCAAACACACTTTCAAAATCTGAAGGAAAAAAGGAAGTGTTTTTTTTATAACAGGGGCACTTTAAATGTTGGGGTTTTTTGCGGAGAGGGGAAAACCGGAGAACCCGGAGAAAAACCTCTCGAAGCAGGGTAAAGAAACCAACAAACTCAGCACAACATATGACGCCGAGACCGGGAATTGAACCCGGGCCACATTGGTGGAAGGCGAGCCTTCTCACCACTGCGCCAACCCTGCTCCTTCTATGCCATTAACGAAGGTTTGGACAATGCATCTAAATTTCTATGAATTAACTGCCATAATAAACCACAGATGATTGACCAATCAGAGCGCGCCCTCTGATTTGGTTATTATATAATGGTTTACAAGGTTGACAATCCGCTCAGCGTATTTAATTCTTGAAAGCATGTCGCTGTTGACTAAATCGTCAGTGATCCGTTTTTCCTTTCTAATTTATAATATATTATAATATATTACATGATGAATTATAATTATAAAGGTTTTGTTGACAGATGTCATTCCCTACTGGATGATCCTCGTTTGGTGCATCGCTGGCGTTCTCGTGATAACCCTACTCATAGTCG
>BLFK01000292.1:2607911-2626887 GCA_014634185.1 Astreopora myriophthalma
CCCCCCCCCCCCCCCAAGAACAAAACACTGTTAGGTACGTAAATAAGAGGGAAAGATTTCCGTATAACCCCATACATTTCTTATGCATACAGTTCTTTGTTTATCTAAACAATAGCGGAAACAATAGCGCTCCTTTGAGACTTATTCGCTTTGAATGACTTTAAATTTTACCATAACAATAATTCTGCATGCATAATAAATATATGGGGTTATACGGAAATCTTTCCAATAAGAGACCAGTCGGTCTAAAACATAGGTCCCGGTCACACGTCAGGTCACAGGTTACTATTTTTACCATTTGTGAAACAACCCTAAATTTTTACTTATGATAAAAATAAGCCTAAACATCGTGAGACTCACGCACAATGCGTGAGGGTTGGCAGGTTTAGTGATCATGTCCTGACCTGTGTTTAGACCCATGGTACAAACGCATGAGAAGAAGTTCTTGTTGATGTTCTGCGCTTGTTGCACCGTAAATCGGCGGTTTTGGTCGTTTACACTCTAAAAATTAGGAAGTACATGAAAAAGAAATATATACTCACGCTGGGAGTTTCCAGTCGCAAACGATTGCGTCAGTGTATCGAATACAAAGAAGGAAGTATTTCAGCTGTTCACTTTACCCAGGGGAACCATTTTTAGATATGTTTCCTCTTGCATTTCATTAGCAGTTCGTATCAAAAACGAAAAATGCCAACAGTGAAGCATTAGCGTCATAAATGACACCAGCATACCCACGAACGTTTGTTTGATGTAAAAAGTCATGTACGATGCATAAGGTGTATAATAGACGGGCCCCCGCCTAAGTGATAAGCTATTAGCAAATACGCATGCGCCAGGTTTCCGAGGTTCTAATGTAGCAAATGCGCACGCGCAATCTCCGTGTACTATGAGGAGTGCCACAGAGACTCCTTTGAAAAAGAGGCCAACGTGAATTCGGAAATGGCCTGTTGCCTGCAGGTTGTTACAAGCCTTACTTCCTGGAACTAGATTTCAAAGCAATGTACTATTTTGTATTGTAGCAGAATTGCCTAGCTTTGTTGGTTGCTAAAGCTTTGCACCAAGCGGCGAGAGTCATGACGCAACCAGTTGAAGTCTAGCTCGACAGAACCTTTAATGACACATTAAATTCTCAACCTCGGATAAAGGATTTTCTAGCTTTCCCATTTTCTCACTGGATCTCGATCATCAGCCATTATACGTTATACCTTCTACCCTACAAGGAAAATGAGCTCCAGTAAATGTCGCTTTAGCTTAAAATTTTCCGGCGGGGAGCTAATTTAGTCGACAAAAAATGAACGGAAAGTTGACAGTTTAATAAAACAACGATTCCATTTGTCCCCGTTTGATACAAGATTGGTTACAGCCAACTCGGTGCTATGCTTCGCCTCGTTAGCTCATAAAATAGTCGTTATTACTCTCGAAACTCGATTGAATATGCTCCAAAGGCGTGATTCCTTCTTGAAATTTATAAACTTTCTTTTGAAATACCGTCCCTGAAGGTCCTGAGACAGGTTATTTGCATCTTCCTTAAATCTTTCTAATTGCTACCAGTCAAGGGAAAGTCATCCACGAGGAATTAATTTGTCTTTTGACCGGTGGTCTGAAAAAGCAGGTTTCTATTAACAAAAGTGTAGTGTACCGGAAGCGGAAGTGAGTAGTATTCCGTGTATTATGGGATAGGAACATAAACAGAAAAGAGCGCGCTAATACCAGTAGGCGAGTAGCAGAGAATAAAGCATGTTGTTGTTGTTATGAAAACGAACTCTCGTCCTGGAGACGGAAACGCACCACATTTGGCGAGACACCATAAAAAGATGAAGCACCCCGCCTTCGCGATCTTTCTTGGCAAGGCAGCTCCTTTCTCGGGGATCTTTTATCATCAATTTCATTTCTAAAAATATGTTGTTTGTAAATATCCAACGAAATGTTTCGATTGATTATTCGGCTCAGATGATTATTTTTGTGGTATAGTTAACTCCCTATCCTTCCAGCCCGAGTTCCAGTGATTAGGGATAAAATAAAGGGAAGTTATCCTTCACTCTTTTACCCGGCTACGCACTTGCTACATATTTATGTACGGCAGGAGCCCATTACCAGAAGAGCCCAAGTCGTTGTATTGATCGCAGGATACGCCTTTCTTCACTGAGCACTATTTTTAGAAACGTTCGACTTTGTCCCGCTGAACTCTTTGAATCGCTCGGCTAGTTTTGTCTCCTCAATCAATTTCACATGAATTTCACAAGGATACGGCGGCTTGATAGAGCGAATTCACAAATGGCGGCAAATAAATTATTCTTTTCTATTTATGCTAATTGTCCGCACTAGCCTCATTTTTTAAAGCAAAAATTCTTTTCAATTTTTCATGCCAGTGGGGAAAATTAGCATGAAGAGAAAACAATAATTTATTAGCCGCCATTTATGAATTCGGTCTATACTCTGGCTGATTTGCTCCTTATAATCTGATTGGGAGAAAATCATTTATCTTTATTTTGGTGGACTCGGAGCCTAAAATTCTTGCTATTGATCATTTTATACTCAATTTTCCTTTGCAAACATTCAGACTAGTAAAGAGGCATCCGGGGCTTAAGCCACTCGAGTAAACTGATTCCACGGAATTTTCGTGATCCCCGCCCGCAGGGCGAAACACAACGGACAAATTTGAGCTGTGACTAGACGCCTGTTGTTTCCGCAGGCAGACAAAAGACTTTGCTAGGCGATATCTGTTATCACACAGGTGTATAAATCATGATAGCTACCGGTCATTAACCTTGTGTTTAGATTGATGGACTGGCGTCCTATCCAGAAAGGGGGAGGGGGGGTACGGCTATTATTACAGCAACATATAAGCATCAACACAGAAACCTCCACTTTTGTGCATAAATTAAAAAAATTGCCTCTAGGCTAGGTAAATAGTTCCTGAACCAAGCAAAAGCGAAAAGGTCTCGTGTTAGCAGCGGAATAAAACGATCCTCGCGAAAAGCGTTGCAGCGAAAGCTCGGGCGGACAAGATTTGGAATCCTGTTTTC
Organism: Astreopora myriophthalma; assembly: GCA_014634185.1. NCBI lineage: Eukaryota > Metazoa > Cnidaria > Anthozoa > Scleractinia > Acroporidae > Astreopora > Astreopora myriophthalma. The sequence goes on from BLFK01000292.1 coordinate 2,610,938, forward strand.
TGCACCGTAATTTAGAATCAACTTGAGCAACATAAACAGTGTTACAATACAGTAAAGACACAGCTCAATAACTTCATTAATTTTATATTGCCACGTTTAAGCGTTTTTGCTTCAGGGAGTCAACCAGGTACTATTATGAAGCGCTTGTTTTGCTTATCTCTGGCGTCTTGATAGACAATTCCAGTCCTGGCTGCAGTCACCGTGTCTGTTTGGCTAATAAAAGTTTAAAAAGCTGTAGGCTATGACCTTAAGTGTTTCAATGGCAGTGATAAATTAAACCAGGTATTTTCGTGTTGGGAGCTCAAACCATGTGTCAATTTAATGAAAAGAGCTACGGTTTCATAACCCGATTGTACAATGTACGACGTTGCTAGGGTAAAACAGTTTGAAGTTTACTTCCTCTTTGTTGTGTTTTGATTTTCCTAATACCACGGAAGTATCCCGATTTTAGTCCAAAATTTGCAAACTCGTAAGTTCAAACTTGTATTCCGTCTTTACTGAGAAATGAGTTGTTTGGACGTCACTAATTGACCATCCGAAGCCGGTAAATCTCGATCAGTTCAACAGCAGGATCAGTTTAATCATGTTTCAAATATTTCGTATAATTAACTTAAAAACTTCGGCCCGACTTGTTTAAGTTGCCATCCATCTCTGTGTTCGCCTTCCCTTGACGTCAACTTCTACTGATGGTCTTCTGTGAATAGTTGTACGTGCTTAAATGATCTTTTGAAGAAATTTTGATCCGAAAGTCTTCCATTCGATTTTCAAACCAACACTGACCCTTTCAGTGGCAGTCACAATTGCTACTCTCAAAGTTACTCCAAGGGTTAAAAGAAAATAATTTACGAGGAGAGAAACAATTTTCTTAGACAGGATGACCCAAGCAGGATGACACAGAAGCTAAAAGAGCAGAGTATTTGTACCTTCTTCAGTATTTTTCTAGGATCATACAAACTAGTGACGAGGAAAATATTTTAGTTAACACGTTTCTACCTTTCTTTACCAAAACACTCAGTCTATTATAAAAGGTGGATAATTAGATGCTGCTTTTAGAGGACAATTCACTAATTTAATTTTTTTAACATCACACATAAGTTATATTTTTAAGCCAATGTAACTCATGTTTCCCCTTTCGTACGGTTGTTTCGTGGTGACTTCAACTTGACCATTCGCCGTGCAGATTCATACAGTTCAATGGAATCTAAAAAAGGAAACTCGACACTGACATTCTATAGGCTTCGGTCGCCTTTTTAAGGTGATGCATGAAGTTAAGAGACCGTAATTCAACGCCAGGGACGCTTTTACAGGGTGTAATGTTATTAAAAGCACAAGATGTAAACAAAATTCTTCTCTCACATCTGCAAGCTTGGGAGCGAAATTAATCATCGTGGCCAAAATTTTCTGTCACATTTGCTTGGACAATGACGCACCACGAAAATATGATGAGCGTAATTATTGTTTGTTTGCATGTAAGAATATCTTGCTTACAGCAAAACAACTGGAAGACTGGCAATTTATTAGCCACCCTTCTCTTACCCCGAAAACAAAACTCGCACACGGATGAGTCATAAAAAGCGGTTTTTACCACGCAATACGCATGTCCTGAAATTCTGCCCCTTTGAATAATGTTTGACTGCGGTTAATTTAATAAATTCGCTCGCGTTTATTAAGCTCTTCATCTGCTATTAGTTTGCACCGTATAAATATTTCACAACTTTGGTCGCGCAATCGACGGCAATAGCTTCAAATTGAACATGCGCGCTGTGATATTTTGCAGGTGGCCATGGAATATCGCTGTGAATGAGATTTTTCAGCACGTGCCCTAAGAGAACTATAATGGAAAAATCACCGGTTATAAATTGTCTTGCTTGCCTTTGTGTTTGAAAAAGGTTCTTTCGTGCTTTTACTTTAGTCTTTTGTCAGTCCGCACGCCTTGTAAACAAGACGTTCCACGAAATATTGATCTTGGACCAGGTTGCCGAATCATTAGCAATCTGGCGAGATGAATAGATTCCCAGGTCTCTTGGCTTTGTGGTTTCTAACCCTTGATTTGCCTTTTCGCTGCTTTCAGAACAGTCTCGGCTCGTAAGACCTTAAATAGTTATAATATTATGTAACAAATTGATCTCGTAAAATGGCTCTGAGTACAATCACTGCAGCCTCTGGAGAACATTGCTCGGCACCACTTATCGAGTGGTCACCCTTTAATATTGCTGTCGTCAGATCGAGAGAAGTCAAATTTCAACAAATTTATCTTGAGTTCTAGGTTAATTTTGCTACTGCTCGATGTGCCAGCACGCATTAAGCAAAAGAAGCAACGATAATTTACGTCTGTTGTCATCATAAAAGGAACGCTTTTCGTCAGGAAATCGCACGCGGTGTGGGTAATTGTAACTTCCCCCTTTGTACAGCACGCAATCCATTTAGCTTCGTCGCCCGCAGTAGCCAATCATAAGTCAGAACCTTTTGCAATAATACCTCGGCGACCAATGGCCGTTGAGCTCGATGCATGCACCTGTTCGACTTCAAAACGCCAATTCTAATTCCCATAGATGAACTTGACTTAACTTGTCCGTATGTCTTGCGAAATCATTATAAACACCCCAGCTGCGCTGCGTTGTATATTTCTACAAGGTGTTCTCTAGTTAAGCACGACCGGAAGGGTGATAAACCTCTTTTCATCTGAGAAACCCATGGATTCCGAGTACAGGATCCAAGGTGAGGCTTTACCCTTATTATCGAAGCCCCTTTATAACCTTTTAAATTGCCATTTTATATGTAGCACGTGAAGCGAAATGTTGCAGTTGTTCATCTTTTGGACATCGGTACACCTGGATCCCTCTAATTAGCTCGATTTCTTTGCAGCTAGGATACGGAAGCATGCAGCGAAATTATTATAAAGAGCTGTAACACTTTTGTGTAAAGACGTTTTAGCGACCTCGAGTGCTTTCAAGGCGTGCTGCTGGCATCAGTTCCTTGTTTTGATTCTCGTGCAAAACATCAAACGACAACTTGTGAGGAAGCTCTCCTCCGCCAACAGGTCTTGCAATTATGCAAAGCAAAGCTCTCCTAATACGTCGCAAAACATCGTTTAAAAGTTTTTCAACCAGTAAAGCTGCAGAGCTTTTGGTTTGAGCAAAATTGGTGAAACTTTAACCCATGAATTTTCCAAGCGACTTCGTCTGAGTGGTTGCCTCGCATTGATTTTACTTGCCACAAGTTGATCGAATCATGGCGGCGAATAAAGTTCGGCGGAGTCATTGTTCTCGAAGAACCACTCCTAAATAAGCTTCTCTGCGACATATCAACCCATTTTCGTATAACAAAACCTGATATCTAGAGCTGATTGGTTGAGTTCTTAGTGAGCGGTCTCCTTGCCGCCCCAGCCTATGTTTGTGTATGGCTAACTTGAGTCGCTTTCTTTAAAGCCGTAGATCGCAAGCCGATAATCTTATGTAAGGTCTGCGGTGACAGATCTTCTGGAAAGCATTACGGAGTGTTCACATGTGACGGTTGCCGGGGATTCTTCAAGCGAAGCATTCGTCGCAATCTGACATACCAATGTAAAGAGCGGGGCAATTGCACGGTTGATGTAACAAGACGGAATCAATGCCAAGCCTGCAGATTAAAGAAGTGTTTCGCTGTTAAGATGAACAAAGACGGTAGGGCAAGAATTTAAACTTAGAAAACACCTTCTTGGAGTCATTTCAATTTTACTTTGTTCTTAAAATAGTTGTAGCACAAGCTGTGACGCTTTGCCTCGCGCTCAACTGCTTGGTCTAAACTGTAACCTGTTCGGGCGTGAAATAATCTTAATATGCCACGCTCTGCTCTGCTTTGTAGAAAAGAAAATAACCTTGCAGAAGCAAAGAGCTTTTTTCTCGTTTACGTCAACCATTTAACGATATTTAAGTACATAGTATTGCCTGGGAAAACTAATTTTAAACCGAAAATGCAACTAACTTGTTGAAGAATCTCATGAACAAATCTGGTCGCTTCAATAAATTGTTTATTCTGTTCATGTACGGAACAACTTCTTAATCTTTCCGCGAAATTGCAACTCAAAAGGAAGAAATACGATACATCTGGGGCTAAGTGAGCCATGTTGCGGAGGAAAGGAATTATAGCAAATAGTCTGAACGAAGATACGCAACTCGACCATCATGTACAAATATATCGATGTCATCAACGCGAATATATCATATCCTGAGCTAGGTTGGGGTCAATTCATTCCCCACCTTAAAACGTTGGTACCATAAACAGACACAATGGGTCAAAAGTGGAATATTCTTTCATTACACAAATCGAGTTAACGTATTGTACTTCAAGGTTAAGATTCAAAGGAACATTAAATCGTTATCCCAACAAAATGCGATCGATACACCACAGGAACATCTGCACTTAGCGACGGGCTCAATCTACAGAGAACAGGTCCTATCAATTATTAATGCAATCTTAATTGCAGATTTGCTTTTTTATAATATCCTATGGTTCAAAATGCTCCCATATTGAAAGATATTAAATTTACTCTGTGTTTCTCTTTTATTTTCTTTCCTCGCTACATATCGGTGCATACGACTTATAGGTGTACCGCATGAATGATTCTATGCTACTCAGCGATAAGTTCAGAACTAGCGAGAGATTTGGCTCGCATCATTTTTACTTGACGGGATTCGTGCAGGTTTCTAAACAATGTCTACCTGCGGTTTTATGGGACCTTGGGGTTTCTTTCTGGTTGAATCTTGGCCTGTGTTTAATGATTTACTGGATAGACCTTGTTTCATTCGTTCTTGACAGGTGATCGATTTGAGCCCAGAGCGAAAACTGACCGTCGTAAGGAGAACGATTGTTTTCTATCACCTAAAAGTCCACATTGAAAACTAGTTTAAAAAACTATTTCATTAATTGGGAAACTGATGCGTACGCTCTCCGTGCCAGCAATATTTTAACAGTACGGAAAGAACACGATTATCTTGCAAGAAATTTCCGCGAAATGTCATAGTATACATGTTATTCTTTGGCAATCCATCCACGAACACGCTTAGATGCCACCGAGTGATCCCAATAGAAACAGTCGCCTTCAGGTTTCCGAGTTGGCAGAGGAGCCTTTTGAACTTGCCAGTTACTGCATTCAGATATTTCATACTGAAGCTACAATCGATTGCGGTCTGTCCTGTTCGAATATACTTTTACTCTTTATTGTGGAAGATAAGGCCTTTTTTCTACTGTTTGAAACCTTGTTCTCAAGAGACATGTGTTTTTACAATGGTTATTACGAAGAAACTCTTGAACTGAAGAGCGTCGTTTGCGGCTGAACATGTTTTAACCCATGCATGTTTCGATGGCGACGAAGCATCAAAATTTTCGCTTGAATATTTCAGTTTGTTGCAAACACCGCGAGACCAAAACTAACATTGGACCAAGCCAAATTTTCGGTCACATTGACAGTTCACGGCGCCGAAAGAAATGAATGCCAAATTGGCCAGAAGGCAAATAAATAATAGATTACAAGGATAATAAACAGCTTTGAAGGACGATGTTCTTAAGACGTGAAAAGATTGTTAATTTGGCTGTTTTTTCCCTTCAGACTTAAACGGCGAAGAAAATTATCAGCTTGAATTAAGGCTGACTCACACTTCAGCTATTTTGTGCGCATGCGCCAGTCAACGTCGTCGTCCTGTGATATGGTTTGGAACTGAATTCCCTCTAATCATAACCTTGAAAATCTCATGTTTAGACGTTGGAAAATACTTTAAAGTCATTTCGTATTTTGAAAGCTTCACAATGTTTTTGGAGAACATGTACTGCTCAGGAATTTCTCAAGGCCGACTCAAGTTCATTTGTAGTCGTCGAATTGTCTTGAAAATGTTATCTATAAAACAGCGAAGGAAAGTTCTGCTAACTTGAAAGACTCTGCTCGCCTCATATCATTCAACGACAAACTAAATTTGCATAGTGTCGTTCCTTAAACCTTAAAAACTCATGTCGCTCCTTGAACCAGCTTCGGTTTTCTTTGAAATTACATTGTTGTTGACAATCATTTTTGGATCTGGAAATTCAACTTTGCAGCTTTAATTGAAATGCAGTGTTCAAACTTGAAATCTGCAGCAGGGTGCCGGCATAAAAACGGGTTCATGCTTTTTTGAATGTCCGTTTTTCTCAGTGTATTCCTCATATAACATTGGACATTGAAAATATCTCACGGCTGCATGATTTTGCATCGTGTTTCTCTATTTGAGGACGTGTCTAATGATAACCGAATTGAAAGCGAGAAAACCGAGATGAGGAAGTCTTTGATATTGGGTCACGTCGCATTGAGCAACTTCCTCTTTACAGCACATTAAATATTAAACCTCAGGTCAGCGAAGCTCACGAAGAAAACAATCCTTTAATAGGTCGCCCTGACCAATTTATATGTTACCGAATATACAAATAAATTTTGCTTCAATAAATCTGTATTTTCTTTTCGGAAATTTTATAGTGGAGGTGACAGGCTCTTAAAGCAATATAGAATCATGATCACTAACTCTATGAGAAAACAGTGTAGAGATTTTGTCTTCGTCAACAAGAGTATTTAAACCATGTCTAACCTTCAAAATGTAAAGGAGGTTTGACAGCCAGCTTTGGAGGCGCACGACTTTCATATTGGTTCTTCAGCATATCATTTAGATCAGCGAATCGCTCCCATTAAAATAACGCGAAACTGATTAAAGATATATACAAAGACGTCAGGCTTGTTTTCCGTGTTTGAGGATATTGAACTGACAAATCCTAATTTAAATGTTAAAAATGATCAGCCAGAATCACAAACTATGTGTCTCAGAATTAAACTGTTTTTTAATGTGATTTCCCTTCTTTACTGTGGCCACAAATTTATTTTCGACCTAGCCATTGGCATTCATCACAATCTTTAATTTATCGTCTCTGGGTTTCTTTCAGTTCTTTGTATAATTAATGTCATACTTGGCTCCACAATCATCGAATTATGACAATTATTCTCATTTCTTGCGTTTTTTGTAACACTGCAAACAACGAAAAACTTGAGCATTTTTTTAAAAATTTGCACTATTTTCATGGGATGAATGATGTGTATCAGATGTGCCGCGGAAATGGCAAATCAAGCGATTGTAAAAACTCGGCAACGAAAAACGAGCTGGGCGCATATCAAAAACTGGTTTTCGAGCAAGAAGACTTTCCACATAAAGCAAGAAAAAATATATCAGAATATCAAACCGTAACTTTCCAATTTGAGAAAGACTTAGTAGAGGTTGAAAAAAGATATGACACTCAAGCTAACATTGTGTATTTTTCGTTTTCAGCTGTACAACACGAACGCGCTCCTCGTTCCTCGCACATAGTTCCCATGGTTCCCACCTGCTCAATGCTCAGCGGCATGTACGAACAGCCTTCTGCGCATGCACCTGAACAACAGTTTGCATACGCTAAAAGCGATCCCACAGATGAACCTCAACGACAGTGCAGTCCTGACCCAGATGGGGATCATACCAGATCCAGCAATCCAACACGTTTCTCGCCCCCAGCCGTCCATTCGCAGTACCATGGCCAGAACAACAACCAGTCACCTGAGACCTCAAAAAAGCGCAGTTTCCTGTCGATAGAAAGCCTTATTGAGGCCAAAGACGATGTTCCACGGTCAACCCCGGGCACAGCGCACTCCAGCGCCAATCACGTGAAAGAAGGCAACAGTGACGGGCCCCCGTTAGTCTACCAACATTCACCGGAAACTCTCTACGAGTCAGCGGTGCAGCTGCTGTACATGTCGGTCACGTGGGCGAGGAACATACCCACATTCCTCGATCTCCCATTCCGTGATCAAGCTATACTGCTGGAGGAGGGCTGGAGCGAGTTGTTTGTTCTGAGTGCTGCCCAGTTCTCTCTCCCCGTGGATATGGGTCCGCTACTCTCTGCAGCAGGACTGCAAGTGGACAAAGCTCCCACTGATAAAATTGTTGCAGGAATGGCTGACATTCGGCTTTTGCAGAATGTTGTGGCGAGGTTCAAGCGGGTGCAACTCGACTCCACTGAATATGCGTGTTTAAAGGCCATTGTGCTCTTTAAGCCAGGTAAGTCATCTTTAATTGGTTTGTGGCGCAGAGGGGTGTTAATAATAAAATCAAACTATATAAAAAAAAATAATTACTTAATTGACCAAAGCCCTTAATTAACAAAGTTAAGAATCCCAGCTGGCAGTTGGCTATTTGCAAGCGTAGCCGAGGAATTGAACCAGGCTAAAACAATACCAGCAAGTGGTAAGAGCGGGGGGACTTTTTTTTAACCAGTGGGACCAGTCCAGTCCTGTCCAGTGGGACCCCCGGATAACAATTCCGGCGCCCTAACCACTCGGCCAGGCTAACTCCAATAATGACACAATTCTTCAACAATTCTTCATCAAACCAATCGAAAACCTCAGGATAAACGAGGAGTTCCCGAATAATGAAGCTTTTAAAACATCTCTAACACATCCCCCCACAATTCCTTGCAGACTTACGTGGCCTTCGAGCTCCTCACATGGTAGAGAGGCTGCAGGATCAGGCGCAAGCCATGCTGGGAGAATATTGCCGCGGCAAAAATCCCGAGCAACAAGTCAGATTTGGAAAACTTCTGCTGATGCTTCCTTCGCTTCGATCTGTCAGCCCCAAAATGATAGAAGATCTGTTTTTTCGGGGTGCGCTCGATAATGTTCCTATTGAGCGAATGTTGTGCGATATGTTCAAATCAAGTTGAGTGGATCGATATTGCAAAAACACAGGCTTTGCCTAGCTGCTCCGGTGTGTGCCATTCTAATCCCAATGAATTTGAAAACGCCATTTATCATCTCAGTTTGACCATTCGTCTACCAAACACGGAAACGAAGACGGAATGAAACGCAAGAAAACGTAACGACGCATTTAGCGTTACTGTAGCCCAGACAGCGTCTAAGAATGAACCGAGAAAACAATTCGTGAAAGATAGTGATGAGAAACGGCGCGAAAAAAGTCGTTTTCAAATTTATATTGAAATTCTGTAATATTGCCAAACATTCAGTGAGCGTTTAGCAGTGTTAAAGAAAAAAAATTCAAACAACATCGTTCCAAATACTTTTCCCTTGTAAAATGGGTGGGACTATGGGGATATCATCAGCGACTAAAAGATCAGAGATGCTAGTTGTACAGTAAAATAAGTAATAACAAGCGATTTGGGATTTTATCCACAAGCAGCAAAAGGTAGACGATCGCGCTACTGTACTCCTTTGTAGCTTTAGTTTTAATAATTAAGCTTCAAGGCTCAATGCCGAGATAGAAGAGTCAACACGGGTTTTTTCGACCCATAGAGTACAAAGATTTGCTAATTTACTCATTTAAGGGGCATGCCAATTAATATTCTTGAGAGCTGCTTGTGTTTGAAACGCTGTTTAAATTTGTGTAGTCACAGTCCACTTCCACTGAAGCAAAGACTGTCAGAAAATTTAAGGTTTTGAAGAAGTATTTGTACAGGAAAATTTATTATCATTTATAAATTTTTCTTTTCTGAATTCTTCCGTTTTCATGTTTTTGGGTGAAGATAAGTTAAAATTGATGTGATGTTTCTCCTTTTGTATCTGTGGTATACTCGCGATATGTACATTTCTTGCAACGCCGGATTTATACTTTTTTTTGGAAAGAATGAGAATATTTAATTATGCAACATCTGACCAATCGTTGCAAACGTAAACCATGCAACCAGCCAATCAGAACTAAAGGCTTAAGACGTGCAGCCCCTACAAATCGCGGGAAAACAAGTCTTCATGTTGCTTCGGATTGGTTGTGAAATAAACGACTTTGATTGGCTACAGTGATACCCAAGTACGAGAGTCTCCGTAGAGAGTGTAATAGATCTTATACTCTATTGGCTCTTTTGCAGACATTTTCCAGATTTTTTAATGTTTTAATGATTGTTTAATGTTTTTCTTCGCGTTTTCGGGGCGAACGAGATTGATATTTTTCCTCATTTTTGACTTTTCTTTTCATCTGAAGGTTCTTTTTTCTTAAAATTTTTGAACTAATTTTTAGCGTTTCTAGTTTTGAAGGATACAGTACATGTACAAAGGGAATTTTTATCGCTAAATGTAAATAATGACATTTTGTCGCTGAGAGACACGTATGTAAACAAGGTACAAACGTTTCTGACGTTTACTGGAATAAACTCTGACAACTGTTGGCTGCGTCATATCTTAATTACAGGGCAAAGCTAAACCCCGCACAACAAGCCAATCAGACCTCAATATCACATTGCCAATAAGGCCATAACTCCACACTGTTAATATTAATATATTAATTAATATTAAAATTAAGTAATATTATTAATTATTATTATCAATTAATAATAATTAATTATCATTTCACTATTAATATTATTATATAAATTAATATTAATATATAAATTAATATTACTATATTAATTAATATTAATACTATCTCATTGCCAACAAGGCCATAACTCCACACTATTAATAGTTGCCGTTACACTATACCCTCTTTCCACAGGTTCCCCTATGGAAGTTTGCTTTGGGTTTTGATTTACTCCCAGTTTGCGGTTCACATAGCAATAAATTATCCGAGGGGAAGGAAACTAAATTTCCCAGAAGCAATTTCACTCTGGGAATATCGTTTACACATAAGACATTTCTTGCCCATGGGCAGCAACCATTGCCCCCATAGGAAAAATGGCCAATGCAAACGAAACTAGTGCCTTCTTTCCCTTTCGCAAAAATCTGTTACTCATTACAGACTTCAACTCCGGAACCTGTTTTAAATTTAGAGGGAACCCCCAAAATGACGCCAAATTAAATTGTTGGTAAGATCTTTGTGTTCTGATCACTGAAGCTAAAAAGACACTTAGCTTGGAATGCCCACTATGTGTGTGTTTGTGTACGTGTGATATGTTGCTCAATCACGTGGCACTATGTATCCAAAATGATCCCTCGGAAAGTTTAGAGCGGGAAGAAACGAAAATAAATGTCTATTCCTGAAATGATATGCCATGATTGAAGTAAGTGATATTTGTGAAAATTTAATGGCATGCGTCAGGTCTCCTATCATCGTAGAAGTCGTTTCTGGAATCAGTCTCGAAACGCACGACAAGCCAACGGTAGCTTACTACGGTTAAAAGGCAAGAAAGATGCTTCATTTGCTGCCAGCGCTTTCACAAAGGAAGACACGAAATTTAAAGAGTTAGATTGTCATATGAAACGTACCGGGAGCTTTTATTGTCGGTGAAATTCATAATTAATGACGCGCTTTTTCAGCCCTGAGCCCCGTCAGAGCGACTTGAGCAGGTTGTTTGTGAGTGTAATTTGAATCCTTGCAGATTATCATGACAGTTTCAAACAGATACAAGACGCAGGTGTTTTCTGTTCGGAAATATAGTTATTTTAGTAGAATTGTCAGTAAATGGAATAGCCTTTCTTATGACGCCACGAAAGGTGTGGGTATTAATGCTTTTATGAGTAGACTTCTTTCCTTTCTTAGAAATAATTAGTATTAATCCCTGTATATCTATCTGAGATCTTTTTGAATACTGTTCGTATGAAGAATATGACTGTCTGTATGTATACATACTTTGTAAGCATATTTTGAGCATCTCTAATATGTGAATAACAAATGAACTCCTTTGGATGCTTCCGCTCTACGTGTACGAGCAAATTGTTTTCTGAAGTAATCTGTATTGTACTTACTTGTAGAGAAATGAATAAATAAATAAACAAGGCTAGACCATAACCAACGGTGTTAGCGTCCCTCCTCAAGGACACAATCAAGTGAGCTAAGACGCCGCGAGCTCTTTACACATAGAATTAAATTAACATCAAGTGGCGTACCAAAGAAAGTTACCAAAGAAGTATCAAAGACATTACAGCTACTGTCCTCAAGATGTTTGTCTGATTATTTGTGGTAATTTATTATGATTATGATAGCTATGATAACATAATACAATTATCATAATTTACATCGTTAGGTATAGACCAAATCGGCTAACGCAATGTTGTAACCCAATTCAGATCTCCCGGGGTTAAGGTTCTTTGTTTATTGTATTTGCATTATAATGTAGCATTCACATTTAAATGATACGGAAATAATTAGAACAAAACATTTGATGGCCAAAGAATTTGAATTGGGTACAACATAGCGTTAGCGAGGCCCTGATAGGGAGGCTTTAGTCACCCTTATCCCCAAAATTCCGGAGGCAGTTATCCCTTATCCCTAAAATTACCGAGACATTATCCCTTATCCCTATAATTATTTAATCAGTCACCCTTATCTCTAAAATTATTTTGTCAGTTATCCCTTATCCCTAAAACCCCTAATTGTAATTTTCTCTTTGAGATCTGGCAGGAGCAAATTCATTTTTTTAAAAAACTGTTGCAATTTGTTTCGAAGGGTCCATGTGACAAGCTCTACTTCCTTTGGACTCCAGCCATTTCTCACCCTGCTGGTTATAAACCTGCGAAACAGCTGTAATTTGTTTTGGAGTAAGTAAGTAAATAAACAGATAAATTGATTGATTTTTTTGGCGCACGGTCGCGTTTTATCCGCGGGATCTATCAGGTTCCACGCCCCTTCACTGCTTACTGTGGTGGACTGGGTTGAGTCCTGTCACCAACAAGATCAACATGGCGACCGAAGGGACATCTGTCACGATAAAACTATACTTATTTCTTGTACTGATTTTCACGATGGGCGAAACCAAGCAAATGACTGATGATAAAGCTAAAGAGAAGGAAGCGGCCGAGAAAGAAAACAAATACCATGCGATCGACACGGCGTTTCTTTTGGTCATGATGTTTCTCTTGATCATCACCCTTCTAACAGTTTGGCTGTTTAAAGTGAAACGCTTCCGCTTTCTGCACGAAACCGGTGTTTGTATGATATACGGTGAGTAGAGTACTTGCGGTTATTGCTGCTACAATACTGTTGTTTTGACGATGTTTGGCTCGCAAACAGTCACACCACTTAAGATGCTTTTAAGCAAGCTATAACTAACTTTTGTTGTCACACATTCTCGTCAGTTGTACAACTATGTGACAATGTAATAATTCTGTTTAGTGTGAACATATTTCGGTGTATCATGGATAGCTAATTGTTAGAGTTTTTTTTTAATGGAATAATAATCGTAATAATAATTTAATGGAATAATAATTACAATGTCTTCCCCCAGGGAGGGTGAGTAACCCCAGGGGATTTTGACATTTTTTTGTGGGAACTCATTAAATTCCCCACCCTGGAAAAGTTTCAAGCAGGCAAAAACATCAGAAGTATGGATAATCTGGCTTGTAGTGGATGTCAAAGTTCCCTGGGAACCCAGCTGTCCTCCCAATCCAGCGGGAAGATGGTGATAATTATAAGTGCATAGGTGATAACTTTTAAGTGTCAAGTTGATCTAGTGCTGTAGCACTGACTAGTGACACTAGAAATCAAATTAACTCAAATGGAAGTGTTGGTTTTTTAGTAGACGGGAAAGTGGAAGTGAAGAACTTCTCGAACCAGGGAAGAAACCAAAAAACGCAACCCACATATGAGACTGAGGGAGGAGCGGGTTTGGCGCAGAGGTGAGAGCGCTTGCCTTCCATCAATGTGTCCCGGGTTTGATTCCCGGACTTGGCGTCATGTGTGGGTTGAGTTTGTTGGTTCTCTACTCTGCTCCAAGAGGTTTTTCTCCAAGTACTCTGGTTTTCCCCTCTCCTAAAAAAAAAAACATTTCATTAGATCTGATTTGATTTAGTTTCATATGATCTCACTTATGTCCAGAAATGCAAGTAATTAGATAAATGCTCAATTTTTATACCTATCACAAAGTGTCCCGTTAAGTCTAAGTGTCTGGTGCCTATTTCTGATAAGGTTAGGGTTCGCATTAGGGTTATTTCTACGTTAGGGTAAATGCAACTGTCTGTGTTTAGTGGAAAAGCACAGTTTTGGGGACACTTTGTGACATTTATTGCCTGTATTTCTGGACACAAAAGGTGTTTGTGACGCTTATCAAAATCAGTGTGCATCTAATTGTGTACGTTTCTGGACATATCTCTATGATATCCCCAACTGGTAAAGCACTTTGCATTTGGCTATATAAGCTCAAGACTTAAATAAGGTTGTCATCAAATAAAGATGTCATTATTATGAATGAATCAAATGCGAAGAACATTAGTGGGATTCATTGCATGACTGTGCCAGCCAAATGATGCTTCCCAGAAGTTATTCATACAGTTCTTTTTCCCTATAATTTTAGGTATGTTAATTGGTTTCCTTATAAAGTACATTGGTGGAGAAAACCGAGTTGCAGTTGCTCAACCAAACTGCACCATCAGCAGTGCTACCAAAACGCTTTACATCAGGGCAGAAAATGGAAGCCTTTATTCGTATGCTTTGTCTGGACCTGTTCAAAACGACAACACTGATCAGGGAAATGAACTAGAGCAAAAGGTACAACAGGGATTCTTGATTATTAACCTTGCTGAGGAAAAGTGTTTCCCATTGATCCCTTTCTGTTGCTTGTGTTCTCTTCAAAAAGTCGAGCATGCAAGAGCCATGTTGGTTACATTTGAGATCCATGCAGTGCAGTGTATATTGTAAGGATAGGATCAGGTGAAGGGGGTGGAATTTGTCAGAGGCTGGCTCTAAGCTACATCCAGGCCAAGTATGGAACAGAGATGTCATCAAAAATAGGAATATTAAGCCCCCTGCCTATCCCCTCAGTTCTTTAATTCTTCCCTTTTAAGCAGTAATTATAATATTTAAGCAATAGAGGACTTTTTCCGTGCTTAAATAGCCTCATGTAAACACGAGGAGGTGTTGGGAGAATTCGAGACTGTTATGCAAACCCTCGACTGCGTCTCTGGTTTGCATAACTGTCGAGAATTCTCCCAACCCCTCTTCGTGTTTACAGGAGGCTATGTGAACACGGGAAAAAGTCCTCTATTGCTTTTATAAAATATTTCTCAAAAATAATTCAACAAATGAAGGAAAATGCTGTTTGTTTTACTTCTTGATTGAAACAGGTTTTCTCAATACACACTCATATTTCCTACCAGCCAATCAAAATGTGCGTTTGACAACACAACCAATCAAAATTCGTGTGATGTCACAACTGTGTTTACATACTCTCATCTAGACACACCTATTGAGCAATGAGAGCGCGCGTACTATCCTAATTATTTTATAACTATTAATAATAATTGTAATTATTATTAATATTATTATTGTTTTTAATTATTATAATGGAATAGGAAATGGTCTTCAACTTATAATAGATGACTCAATTCTATATTTTCTACTTGTAGGCAGTATTTGATCCAGAGATATTTTTCTACGTTCTCCTTCCTCCAATTATCTTCCATGCTGGATATGATATGAAGAAGGTAATAATAAGTAAAAATTCAATAACAGTTTGCATGTTTGAAAGAGAGGTTCATTGTCCATAAATACTGATCTTTGATTTGAAAAATTACACAGACACTACTTTATTACCATTTTTGCCAACTGCTTTTTAATTTCACCCATTCATCCTGTATTCAAAATCTGTAGTCTTTATATTATAATTATATCAGATCTTAATTTTCTGCAACATTGTGAATTTCAGCTTCTAAAAATATTTTTGACCAAAATTGTCAGGAAATGCTCTCCTATTGCTTAGTCATCTCAAATGTCTTTTAGCGATTCTTCTTCAGAAACATTGGTGCAATTCTAACGTATGCATTTGTTGGAACGACTGTGTCCTGCATTGTGTTTGGGTGAGTGGGTATGAAAGCAATTTTGTCAGGTTGTTAATTGGATTGTAAGTGTAGTAGGGGTGTTCTTTAAAATGAGGTACATGTACTGTACATAGAGTGTGGACAATCCAATGGTGGATGTAGAAAATTCAGTAACAGGGGGCTGAAAATTGTGGCCAAGTATGCAAGCCCCCCCCCCTAAACACGGCATCTC
>BLFK01000292.1:2626897-2640028 GCA_014634185.1 Astreopora myriophthalma
GGACAGCAGCTTTTATTGTTTTAAATTTCATTTTTTGTAACATTTTTTGTAACTGTAGTTAAGTAGATAGGTTGTTTGTTCATTTGTAATTTAGCCGTTGGAACTACTGTGTATAAATAAAGTTATCTATCTTATCTATCTTTAAAATACAGGGGGGGGGGCACACCCCTGTTGCCCCCTGCTCTGCATCCATCCCTGCAACCTGTGTAGAACAACAAGGCCCACATGGCAAAAATGATATTAAGCATTACTTCATGACTAATATTATTTTACATGTAATTATTAACTTTATGAGACAATTTAAGTCCCTGAAAGTGTTATGTTGTATACTGCAACTTTAAAGTTAAAATTCCTTAGTTTGCAACCACTCCATATTGTTGGTATAATTTGGATTTTAGGGGAATGATGTATGCCTACACCAAGTTTGCTCCTGTGAACAAAGACTTTGTATTTTTGGAGTGTCTTATTTTTGGAGCCTTGATATCAGCTACAGATCCAGGTAATTTTAATACCAGTGATTCAATCATATATGCTGTTAAATCATTTTTCAGACTTTCTGGTTGCTTGAAAAGCATGACTTCTAGGATCATGGCTGTTGTGGTTCCATGCGCTCAAGCTTAGGAAGTACAATTATCATTATTTTTGCTAATGTTATTAAATCGCATTAAATCAACATTGCATTGTATTCTCAAATTTCTTTTGTGGTTTAATCCCCAGCTGATTCACTGTGTCAATTAAGTTGCTTTCTTGACTCAGATCAAATAGTATTGTTAGAATCACCTGACCACGACATCCTTTCTCATTTTATCAATGTTCAATGTTTTGCAGCTAATACTTATAACAAAATAAACTTAGAATACCATACTTTTAATTTCCTGGACAATCAAGCTAAATTTCAAAAGGATTAAGTTTTGGGGAGTTACCAGTAGTCTCTAGCCACATACACTCAAATTCATATTGTTGACTACTGAAGAATTCTTTTATTTTTTGGGGGGGCCTTAAGTGACAGTGCTGGCCATTTTTCATGATCTGCATGTGGATGTAGACCTGTATGCTTTGGTGTTTGGCGAGAGTGTCATGAATGATGCTGTGGCCATCGTTCTATTCAGGTAAGGAACTTTAGTTAATCAATTTACATTTACCCTCTTACCAGTACCCACAAACTTTACTTTAGGATTTTCTATTGCAATGATAGGCAGTGGCTAAGGAAGGCAATCAGCTGCAGATGGACAGCTCAATGCAAAAGTGGGCGTGCTTCAGAGCTGAGGCACGCTAGGGGATCTGTTATGATAAACAGAGTTCAAATCAGTGGTGGATCCAGACCTTGAGCTAGGGGGGGGGGGGTGCTATCGCTTGCCCCGCCGGCTTTTCTTCCTTCTGCGTTTTTTCATTATTTTATTTTATTTATTTTTTTGCCAAAATAAGGGGGGGGGGGGGGGGTGGGCCCCCCGGGCCCCTCCCCTAGATCCGCCACTGCAAATGATATGCAGTGTTAAATTTCATTTTCATTTCAGATCTGTAGAGAGTTATCTGTTGGACAAAACCATTGTTGGTTTTCAAGTCAGTCAGTTCTTCAAATCAGTTGGTGTGTTTATTGGAGTTTTCTCAGGATCTTTCTTTCTTGGCTTTGCCATGGGGCTTATTACTTCTCTTGTATCCTTTTAATCAACTTTCTTGAGCTCCTTAAGACCTGTGTCTTGTATAATCAATGGTTAACGTTTCCATTATTGGTGTTATAACAAGAAAGCATTAACTGCAGTAACTACTCCTGCCATGATTTCAAACTCAAAGGGTGCAGGGATTACATTATTGGAATTCAGCTGATGGCAAATACTGGACCAAAAACTGTTCTCGATTGAGTTACCAGGGTGTGCATGTGTGACATGGCTTGGTGATAAATGGAATCATACAACTGTATTTAGTCTTTCAAGACATTCTGGGTTGTTGATGCTTCATCTTGTTTATGTGATCCTTGACACGTTGTAATATATAGGTGACAAAACTCACAAAAATCTCAGACTTTCCATTGCTAGAGACAGCCTTGTTCTTTCTTCTGTCATGGACTACATTCCTTATGGCAGAAGCAGCAAACTTAACTGGTATGTTTTGTAAGGTCTTGCTTATAAGTATGTGTTTAGGAGCTTTTTAAACAGCAATTTTAAAATGATATTAAAATGCAAGATCAAAGAAGGCACAGCTCAACCATTTGGACTTTCACATTTTACGATCATTGCCAATATCAAAAAGCATAATCACCTTGTATAATAAACACCACCACAGAGTATTGCTGTACTACTCGGTGACTTCATTTGGCATATCGCACTGAAGGGTTTAATCCGCAGACTCAAAAGTTAGAACCACCTTTTACAGCATAATATACAACACTATGGCAAAATACTGCTCGGAAGTCTAATTCCTACTTTAATAGCATTAATTCAACCATAGACTCATAACTTAGAAGCAGAGTCAACAGCACCACAGCTAAATGCAAATAGTTAGATTAGTTTTTGATCTAGCCAAGATACATGTTAAGTAATTTCTTATAAACAATTGGGAAATCTTTGGAATAATGTGTATTGAAGAGAAACAAACATTGCAACCTTGCTAAGTAACATTTATGCAACATATGCATGCAGTTTGAATGTCATTTCATGATTTTGCTTTGCAGGAATTGTTGCAGTTCTCTTCTGTGGTATATCACAAGCACATTATACTTACAATAATTTGTCAGAAGAATCGAAACAGAACACTAAACAGGTGATCTTTGGTGCTGACTTAAAGGGGCACTGTCAAGCTATTTCAGCAATTCTGAATTTATAAACTATGAAAATATTATCATGTTATCGCCAAGAAAGCAAACACCTCTGTGACTGACAAATTCTGCCAAATTATTACTATAATAATTAATTTGGGCTAAAGTCATTTACTTTTTCTTTTATAAATAACTATACTATTAGTATTATTTTTGGCCATAATATTAATGGTGATGATTATGATGGTGCATAATGATAAAAGGTAGTGAACAGCAATTGCAAGGTTGCTACTTCAAGGTGTGGTCGACTCTGCCCATGTGAGCACTGAGTATAGCTGGTTCTGGCTGTCAGTACGTGGCAAATCCCCTGTTCTGGGTCACAAGCACAAAGCTTAGATGGGACTCTTTAACCTTGGATGATGACCCAAATAGTGCTGGAATCAGGAACAAAAAAAAAGATATACATCTTAAACGGTGTATCTCTTTCCTTGTCTGTAGTGTTGACACATGACACGATAGGCGACACATGTACTAGATGTAATATTATTGTTCTTTTTCTTTGCAGACGTTTGCACTTTTAAATTTTCTAGCAGAGAGCTTCATATTTTCATACATGGGATTATCTCTTTTTACTTTTCAATATCATCAGTGGAATGTTGGTTTTATATCATGGACATTTGTATCCTTTACACACGAACATATCATTGTCATGAAATCTTGCCACAGCAACTGTCCTTCTTTATAAATATAGGACTATACACTCACTTGGATTACAATCTACCAAACCCTAACTTTACAATGTAGATTAATTTTGTTTTCACCTTTCAAGATGATTTTACCTTAGGCGGTCAGGTTCATGTAAATAAATTAAAAACAACAACAACAACAACAACTCTTCCCTATTTTAATCATTTAACTTGTCGTACCGGTAATACTGGTAACATTTAATTGTTTTTTCTTCCTGTTGTTAGTGATTCTTAACTTTGTACTTTTAACAGCTTGCCATGACCTTAGGAAGACTTTGTAACATTTATCCATTGTCCTTTTTACTCAATTTGGGACGACATAGGAAGATTAGTTACAATTTCCAGCATATGATGGTCTTTGCAGGTAGCTGAAATTGCTCAACGTTGCCTTTGTTAGATTATGCTGTTTGTTATGCAGTTTACATTGTGCCAGCATCTTTTTGTTTCCACAAACATTCTTCTCTTTACAGGTTTGCGGGGCGCTGTGGCATTTGCTCTGGCCATGCGCAACACAGAATCTGTTCCTCGCCAAATGATGCTGACATCAGTGTTGATTGTTGTCTTGGTAACAGTAATAATAAATGGAGGTGCCACCATGTCAGTACTCTCTTTGTTAAAAATAAGGTAATGTTTATTAATTTGATTTTGTAGTCAAAACAAATCTTTCAGTTTATAGAACCAACATCAGACAATTCTGTATTCAATGTCAAGGCCTTAAACTCTTTATTTCTCTTAATACCGAAATGTCTTGCAGCTTATATGCTTTCAAATCTAAGCTCAAAAGTTACTTTCTCTTTAACTAGACCAAACTTATGGTTTAGTTTTTTTTTTAATTTACTCTTCTCTTCCTTGGTGGGTACTATAGTCATTTCTCTTGACCTTTACTGTGCCACTCCTGTTTATGTGTAATTATTACTACCAGCTTCATTTTTAGTACCACACAAATAAAAAGGAAGCACAGATACTAACCCTGGTAGCCATTCGTTTAAATATTAATTGTAAGCCTCTGTTGTAATTTGTTGTGGTGGTGAATGAAATGAAATGAACTGCAAAGTCAAGACCTTATTGAATGCTCAGTGGCTGTTGCTATGTAAATAAATACTGACAATGATCACTAACATATTAAATTTGCCCAGTGTTTTTTTGAACTCTCAAAACACTAATTAGCTCTTTGTTGTTTCAGGGTTGGTGTAGATCCGGAGGAAGAAGATAAGAAAACAACTTTTGTTTCGGTCAGCACTGTAGGTTTTGTGTAAGCCTTTAACCCCAAGTGGAGATCATGTCAAGATCCTCATTTGCTTCCTTTCTAACATAATTATTGGAAACTGATATTTATACTCTGTACAATTTGTTACTTTATAGTCTTGGTAATGGTGTCATGAAGATGCTGAAATGTCACCTTTTATCACTGATTTTGTATGCATATGCTTTAGCAAATAGTTTTTGACCAATTCTTGTCTAGTTTTAAAATTTAATAATGACATTGTCTACGTTTGTTGATGTCAGCTTTATGATGCCAGGTGGAGATCTTGAGTACTCTCCATTTGAAAGGAAAAACTGGTGGGAATTTTTTTTGCCAAATGGAACAGCAAACAATTTTCCATAAAATCGAACGAAATGAGACAGTATGAATCATTTGACAAAAAATTATGATAATTTTTCATGAAACAAATGGTAGTGATATTCCGTTCACTGCAGTAAAAAACGAGAAAAGGGAAATACATCTGGAGGTATTCTTCTTTCCCTGAAAAATGTACAGTGGTGAGGGCTGTTCCATTTGTTATCCTACTGGGATAACTTGTTTTTCCGAGTCTTGAGTATTTATGAGTCAACGAGTTAGTGCAGTTACCCAAACCCATAAAATGGAAGCTAACCCTAACCGTAACCCTAATTACTCAAACAAGGGCTTAGGCTTAAAGTGCCCATGTCAGGAAAATTTTTATTTTCCTATTTGAAAGTCCATATTAAAAAATGAACTTCTGCGAAAGAATTTTTTGATTTGAACGAAATGTGAATTTTCTACGATTTTTTAAATCCTACTATTATTTGGTACACCCCATCCGCTGGTCAGTGTTTCATGGGCTCGCTGTGACATAGATTAAAGACCGCATGTTGGCGTGGGTCTTTGGAATTCTAAGTGCTCAACGCCAAAGTATCGATTCCTTTTTCAGGATCTGCCGTGTTGTTACATCGAGCGGCAACGCATCATTCAGGCATTTTTACGCATCAACCCTACAAAATCCTTATAGTGTTGATGTTATCACGTGTTCCTTAATCTACATCATAAGTCGAGAGAAGACTTGAGCGAGTGGTGTGCCAAGATGGCGGGCAATTTGAACGCTTTTAAAAAATCGTAGAAAATTTGCGTTTCGTTCGAATCGAAAAATTCTTTCACAGAAGTTCATTTTTTATATGGACTTTCAAATAGGAAAATAAAAATTTTCATGACATGGGCACTTTAATCAATAAATTATTGCTATATTGACTGTGAGTCTCAGTGGCTCATGACTCATTGACTCATAAAACATCTGTTCTCTGTTTTTCCATCCAAAGGGAAAGTGCTCCTATCAAGATCTTACCAAGATTCTTATAAAGCTCCTTTGAGATGATAACATTGTCTTTTGTTCATGAAGAATCTTACACATGTAAAATCTTGCAAGATCTGAGTAGTTTATTATTGTGTAATAATTAACAAATAATGAACTATTTGATTATTATTAACATAATTATGTTCTGTTCCACCCTCCCAGGAGGATGAAGACTCCTTGCGATCAAGGCAGGTTCATTATGAAAGGGCCTGGGTTTTTAGAAAGTGGTACGATTTTGACGTCAAATATCCTTTGAAACAGTGTTGTTGTTTGCAAAGTAAAAAGTTGCTCAGGGAGACATTGAGGAAAAGGCTAATAGCCTGAAACAGCCAACCACTTGTCTTCTGAAAATACATTACTTAATGTGCTGTGTGGTTGTTAGTATAACAGCAAAATTCAAGATACTGGTAAGAGTTACAGTTGTAGTTAATGTTTGCTTGTCTGAGGACGACATGACGACGATGATGATGATTATGATGAGCAAAATATAACATGGTTCCTTAACCTATAATACATTTATGAAACCTATTTTTACTAACCAAGGTCAACCATTGACCCAGACTTTGCCAGGTTGGTGTGGTCCTCTTGCGAGATGCTTGTCACGGGAACCTGAACCCAGGGTATGAACCATTATTTCATCGTACATGATTTGAGATACCAGACAGCTGTTTAAAACCTCTTATTTTATTAGATTGGTATATACATTTGTAATGCTGCTCTGTTGTGTTCAAGGGTAGGGTCCATTGTTTCTTTTGTGTGTACAGTTGAATCTATTGTTTTTTGAACCAGTTTGAAGAGCTTTTGTAACTGCATACTGACCACGATTAGTCTGGGTGAGGGTGAGGTACATACTTGTAAGAACATTGGCTAAAATTGTATGATGTTTGTTTCAGCGTCCGTACCCTTTTGAACAAATTATTTTCAGGACTTTCTGAGCATTTTTTGAGACCTGGATTTTGTCTTGTTTCTTGAGAAATCCACGATAAAAATGTCCAACTGGTTGCTTAGAGTTAGGGTTACAGTTTAAGTTAACAGTTTTCTAGGACCTTCCAATCCTGGAAAACCTACCGGTATTTGATAAAATTCCGCTACCCTCCAGGATTTCCAGAACCTGTATGAACCCTGTTTTTTCTTTCAGGTCAGTTCTGTCAAAGCAGATAGTGATGATGATATGATCAACATAAATGGGGAGCTGTCATTCACCAGTGGTGTGATGGTCAGACCCACTAGCGACCGCACAGTCAGTAATGAAGCCAGTGATGTCCTGAGGGAAGGCGACCTAGGACTTGGTGCTATAGGCTCTGCTAGGGTGTGAATCACTCAGAACTTTCCTTCATGGGACACTGCATGTAGAATTTTGGTGCTTTATCATTTCTACCCATTTGATTTGCAGTAGTGGATTTGTATTACAATGTACCTTTAGTGATATTTGAACATACAGTACTATGGAAGGTGATAAATTCAATATATTTCCTAAATTAGGACAACAGCGTACATCTGCATGTGTAATTTGATACGATTATAAATTTAAAAGGAAGTTGATGTTGAAAATAACTTTTATTTTCACCTCAAAGAATGATGAAACCTTGGTTTATGGTATCAAACTAAGGGCATGCAAGCTTATTTGGCTTGAGTTGAAAGAACAGACCAAGCCATGATGTTAAATGTCAATTCAATTCAAGGTAAATTGTTATGCAATTAAGACTAAATGGTCTGTGCATGCAAGAAGCACGTAAATTTGACGAATCCATCATGGAGAATTGGAATTGCACTGTAGTCAAGCCCTGATGATCACAAAATTTTGTTTTAAATCATAGCACTTCTCTTGCATATATCATTGTTCTCACTTCAAAGAGGTACATAAAAAAAATTGAATGTCATCAATGTCTGACATTTCAGACAATGGTTGTATATACAGTGTGTCGTTAATTAATTTTGTATCAATTCATCAGCTAAAGTTAGGTAAAAGAGAATAATATAACTGTAATTGTAAAATTCTGTTGTCATTATTACATTTTGGTACTTACTAAATTTGGCAGAGAATGATGAGCAATTTGTCAAAATTCACATGTAAAGACTTTCATGATGTGAAATAATGAATCAGTTGAGTCTCCTTTTATGAA
Organism: Astreopora myriophthalma; assembly: GCA_014634185.1. NCBI lineage: Eukaryota > Metazoa > Cnidaria > Anthozoa > Scleractinia > Acroporidae > Astreopora > Astreopora myriophthalma. The sequence goes on from BLFK01000292.1 coordinate 2,635,107, forward strand.
CATGTAGAAAGCTATGACCTTTTGTATAATCAACAATGTGAACAGAAACTCTTTTGTTAATTCCTTATCATTCTTTCAAAACCTAGAATAATAAATCAAGTGAATTTTAAGCAAATAAAGTCAGTGTGAAAAATAAGTGAAAACTTTGACTACTACTGCTTTTTGAGGGGTTATTTTGCTTTTAAAAGTCCATACAGGGTTTGAACCTTTTTTGAGGTCAAAAATTCAAGGACTGTCCAAGGACTCTCAAGAATACAATTTCCATTTTCCAAGGACTCAATGAAGTGCAAAATCAAACCAGTGGAACAGTTTTTACCATTTTTTTTTACCAATTTGCGTAATTTCTCCTCTGCCAGTAACATTTTTGTTGCATTAGCCCCTAAATAACCTGTGATGGAAGCCGTGAGCAACAAAGTTCATGGACTTTCCAGCACCAAATGCAGTTTGGTGCTCGAAGGACTTTCAAGGATCTTCAAGGTGCGTGCAAACCCTGTCTATAAAGGGGATCTATAAGGAAGACTAGGGTTCATTTGTCAATGAAGCAATAAATATTATGTTATCTAGGATTACATTTAATGCACAATCTGCTGGTGTTGCAAGGTGGAACAGAATTATACTTTCTGTAATGGTTTCTTTATCATCAACAAGTTGTGCAATGATTTTGGCTGTTGTAAGACGTGTTGCAAATGGCAATTTTTCCTGCAACTTCTCAAGTGCAATGGCACTGGTAGTACAGTATAGCACTGCCATTAATTGAGATTTTAACATGATATTGTCTGTCATTTGTTCATGAAAGAGTGTGTTGTGCAACAGTAATTATCAGAAATAACATGCGAGTTGTGTTGTTTGTTTGTAAGTTCAGGGTTGATGTATGTGTAAATCAAAAACCAGTGATTCTCCACTCTTTTCCATTAAATTTCAAATGTCAAGACACTTCATTGTTCACAAACAATACTTTGCCTCTGTGACTGTATGTGTAGAAGGAAGGTCTATTTCCCAGTGATTCCCAGCTCCTAAGAGTAAAATTTACAGAGTAAATTATTATACTTTCTCCCCCTTTGGTTAAGCCACAGAACACCATCAGTTGGGTCTGTGTATGACAGATCTTTCAAAGAAAACAAATTCATCAGCAAGTAAATTCAGGTGGTAGTGTTTGTTATGCCGTAGAAGGTGTCAAAAAACCATGATGCAATAACGTGCACATTTATGTATCAAGGGTCTTCACCTGTACAACACATGAAGTCAAGTGTATCCAGTGTGATCACTGAATCAAACATTCAAATACGTACAAGTCATTATTTGAAGTAGAACCCTTCCACCACTAATCTTTCTCTGACTAATGCCATATGATTTTACTCTTGCTTTAAAACCAGACAGCTTTACTTATCAAAGAGGGACCTCTTAGGGAGTAGAGGATCAATAACTTCTATCTATTTGAAAAGCTCTCCCCATTTACCCTTGCATGCAGGCCTAAGAAAAACGTAGTACTTACCCTGGCTAATGAGATACAATTTTACTTGCCCATAGGGGACCTCTTAGGGTCTAACCATAATGAATGGCTCGTTTTAGATGAGACCGGGTTGGTAGCTACTTAGACTTACTTGTTCGCCATTTCAGCTGCTGCTCTTATTTCTTTAAATTCACCGGACATTCTAGCCACACCTAAACATCCAATTAACAATCCTACGATGCACTGAATACACACCTGAAATGCAGCAATGTTCTATTATTACTGAAACACTCAAGTGAAAATTAAGATATTAGAAGTTAAAGAACACTTCTAAGTGCAATGAAACCATAAGTATTGTATTATGTCCTATGTAGGCATGTTGCTTAGGGTTGACTGCTCTGGGGTAATCAAAACTTTTTCTACCACAGAAATCCTGTGGTATTTTACTTTTTACTTAGTTAAGATATGGCAGCCAAAATGAAAAAAACGTGACATTTCTTGTATTTTCCCAGTCTCTTTAGGTAACCACTGCCTGGTCAAAGAGCCTAAGGACAAGTATGACCCCCTGTTCTTTTCCTTTATTAACCCTTGTCCCCTTGTAAGACACAAGTCCCACTTCTCCTTTCTCTTCCTCTTGAAAATATCAGATTTTTACGTCAGTGTAGGAAACAGACAAGTTTTTTTTACAGCTGTTCTTTTCTTCAGTTTGTTGTTTTAGTTCTCTTGTTTTGTTTGTTTTACATGGCCGATGAGTTTCACAGGCTCTTTTATTTTATTATTTTTTAAGTAGGCCCTTATATTGCCTATTCAATCCCCACCCCCCCCTCTCCACTATCCCTATCAGCCCCACCCCATCCCCATATACATTGTAAGACCTGAAACCAAGAAGTGTTCAATAGAGGTTCTTGGGTTGGCGGCTGGATTTTGTGGGTTCAGGTATTTTTTAAAAAACAACTCACGTCTGCAGGAAGACCAGGAAATTCCTCTTCTAACAACTTGTAATAGGTTCGACCTTAGCAAAGTCAAAACAAAACTCAACTTAGTGTAGTAATTCGGCTTAATGCAACAAAATTACCGCATAAGCTTTAACACCAGCTGTAAATCGGACCAACAACTGTTTAAGATTGTTTTGCTAAAACATGAAATACTTACATTGAACTGCAGAATATCCGGCGTGTAATATGGCAACTAAGCCAAAAAAGACTAAAATACGACCAAGTATTACCATATCAGACGTACTAGCTGGACAACATTGGAAAATACTCTGATCAAAAACTGTACTGCTTGAATACCAAATTGGCCGCCATTATCCTTTTCGTCCGTAAGAAACGAGGTCATGTAAGATTCTACGAAATGTCCTTCAGGTTGATACCGCTGACTTTCAAAGACCAACGCGCAGCTGGCGCAGTATTTTCCAATATGGCGCCCCCAGGTCCGACCGTGAGGAAAAGGGACTATGCGCAAGAAGATGCAAAACATTTTGAAGGCGATTTCTACCGATTTCCTCCAGCAATGCTTTCTATTTTTATAATCGTTGTGCTGGTATTTTTTTGGGTAAGATCTCTTTCCTGTGAAGTCATAATTTAACTATTCCATTTATACATTACTACCTTATCATATGATGGTTACATGTATAAAAGCCATTTAAGCTTATGGATTTTGTCGAATGAGGTACTCTCGAGTTGCTTCCCCGTATTAAAACTACCTAAGGCTGAAGATGGTGTGAAATATGGGTTATAACGAGGGATGGTTTATTAGAGACTCATTTTGCACAACAAAAGACAATGAATAAACCATTTTACCGTTGTGGCTGAGTTACCTGGCCTGTGCATGGATGTGAGGCTGCCGATGACCTTGTTTTGATACAAAGCTCTTTGCTCTTCTTATGTAAATGTATTACAACAACACATTTTACATGACAAAAGCAATGCAGTCTGTATCACTACAAGGTCACTGGCAGCCTCGCTACCATTCACAGGCTAGGTCACTGAGCAAACAACTGTAAAATGGCCTATTGCACAGAGGCAGGTATAAAGGACGTCTACAAAACATGGACCCGGGTCCATGGACCACCCATGTGGACCCGCTCCATGGACCACCCTAACCCTAATTCTAACCTTAGGCCTAAATGCTACACTAAGAGAATGTTTAGGCCTCAGGTTATTATTAGTGAAGGTTAAGGGTTGTTTCAGTATTGGTAAAAATGAGAGAGCATATCATGGGTGATATGATCCACATGGGTGGTCCATGTTTTGTAGATGTCCAGGTATAAAAGTCAGACCAGATTAACTCAGATTGAAGTTAAAGTGAATAAGGCCTCCAGAGATCACCCCAAGCTTAATCCTAACCCGACCGTTAGACTTAAAGTAAACAAATCTTACCTTATCTTATTTTGTAATGAAAAGCTGTTTCGAGGTCAATCCAAGTCAAGTGATGGGAGTTGAAGTGGACCTGCCCTTGCAAAGATTATGAAGAGTGGGGTGGGCAAGGCAAACCTTTCTTTGGGGGTGAGGAGGGGTGTATAGATGGCAAGATAGAACCTCTAAAGAAGATGCACATGTAGTCTTGAAAATGAGGTTGTGTTTGCAGAAATAAGGCCAAATCTTATTTCTTGAATATACATGTAATGGTTGTAAATTAATTTTTATTGCAGTTGATCTGCTATGACACAGATGCCATACCCTTGCACGCAATGGGACCTTTTGGAAAATTTGTGTTGTATTTAACAGCTAATCACCTGAAAGTGTTGAAGCTTGTGTGAGTAAGAGTTGACCTTTGACCTGCTTAATTGAGATTCTGAGAATGTCTAGCTCCCAGCGGTTGTTGTTGCACAGTGTAGTATATCATTTTGTCTGCAGTTTCAGATTTACACTCATGGTTCATGTTATGGAGGGTGGCTTTGCCTACAGGATTTGCAGGTGAGGAAAAAAAAAAGAGTCTTTGAACCTTTTTATTCACCCTTGGCGACCCAGGTCCACAGGATCACATAATTGAAGGAAAAAACCCCCTATTCTTCACCATTTTTAATTTGTTGAGAGAAGAAGGCTAATTCTCAGATCCTATATTTTACTCTAATCAGGGTTCGTACCCTTTTCTGGGTCTAAAATTCAAGTACTTTTCAAGGACTTTCATGGTTACAATTTGCATTTTTCAAGGATTCAATGAAGTGAAAAATCAAACCACTGGAATAGTTTTTACCATTTTTTTTTTGGCCAATTTGTGTGGTTACTTCTCTGTCAGTAACATTTTTGACATATTATTTAGCTCCTAAATAAGCTGGGCTGGATGCCGTGAGCAACAAATGTCAAGGACTTTCCAGCACCAAATGCAATTTTCAAGGACTTTCAAGGCCTTTCAAGGCATTGAATTGTTACTTTTGAAATTAAAGGACTTTCAAGGTGTGTGCAAACCCTGCCTAATTCAGGGAGCATTCATTTTTTAGAGGGGGTGGGGGGGGGGGAGAGGAATCCCT
>BLFK01000292.1:2641649-2653106 GCA_014634185.1 Astreopora myriophthalma
TGGCACTTAAAGTTCATCATCATCAATGAGTATACATTTCACACCCAACACTTCCCAAATAGTGATCAAAGTAACCTTGTGCAAAGCTGTTTGTCCATCATTGTCACAAAGTCTTGGATCAGCCCCATGTTTGATGAGAATTTTCACCACCCCAGTGCATCCAGAGTATGCTGCCCTATGCAGAGAGGATGCCTTGCCTGACCTGGTTTGAGCATTTACATCTGCACCTCTTTCAAGGAGCAACTTGCAGATGTCTTCATGACCACTGCGACTGGCATAATGCTGTTAAGAAAAATAACCATTTACCATTCTGATGATAAACAAGAAAACAGCTTCCCGGCATTTTGCATTTGCATTGATTATTTTATTTCATTCCCCGGACCACTTCTTGCTGAGCTGAGCTTGAATGGTAGGAAAAGCAGATAAAAACTGCACCATGTCAGCAACATCTGCATTTTTCCTATCCCGACCACTGACAAAATCAGGGCGGTTGGATAGTGTGCTCTAGTTTAACTTCTGCTTCTTATTTCTCTCCAACGGTTAGTAGGGATGTTGTGCTTCTATGTTGTATACAGATGCGGTTGTTTGAAGCTACCTGTTTGTGTGGGAGGGGAGGGGAAATCCATGTACTGCACATGGCTTTCTCTTACTCTTAGCTCCTCTGCTTTTACTTTGTGTACCAGACACAGAAGAAATAGGAACAATACTAGATTAAGCCAAAATACAATATAACTCACAAACAACGGTTACTTGATTTAGTCTGGAACACAAAGTGGGAGCCTGACATAACCTCCTCGACCATCCCTTACCAGTGCGGTGTACCCTGAGCCATCTCTTGTGTCAGGGTCCCGTCCCTTGTCCAAGAGTGTCCTGAGCCACTTCACATTACCATCCAGTGCAGCCTGCCAGATTCCCCTCTCAAAATCCATTTCACTGAAAGACTGGGCACATGATAAAGGCTTTGACGAACAGCTACAGGCTTGTGGACCTTCCACATGTTCACAGGATATGTCCATTCTGGAGTTATTGGTGAAACATCACAGAATTGTCTATTACAGCACCTTTAAATTTAAAATCTACCAATAATCTGGGAAAATTAAAGATAAAAAAATGTATGTCAACTTGACTAGAAATTTAGTTTTTAATTCTATGTACTGCATAAATGGTCCTTTGCAGCAAGTAGACTATGCTATTGAGGGAACCATAAATATTTAAAACAGGCTCAGGTTTTAGAGAGACTAAAAAGCAAAGCTAAGCTCAAGTTACCTTTCAACTTCAAAGAAGAGTAAGAAATGACTTGACTTTTCATTTATGTTACATGCTGTAGTCTCTAAGATGAACGCGAGTGCATTGGGTTCTAGAAATTATAAATTTTATACCCATTCTGGACTCATTCTGCTTTTTGTTGTCACTTCGGGTAAATAGTGCTTTGCCTGACGAAAATGGCACGATATATTGAAAATCCTGCCAGAAAGCGAAGCCGTAGTCCTTCCCCAAGAAATGGATATTTCAGAAGTCGATACCCGCGTTCAAAGTCTCGCTCCAAATCGCGAAGTCGAAGCCGCAGTCGAGAGAGAAGTAGGAGTCTCGAACGTCTCAAGTACGTACGTCAATCTGGCCATGGTAAACCACTGTCACGATTAACTTGCATTGCTTATAAAGCATACATGTAATTGTTTGCTGGATAAAATTTAAAGCTTGGTAACAGATGCAAAATCAACATTGTGCTTGATCTTCAATAGCATTCATGCAAGAAGATCGCGTGCAGACAATATATAGTTTAAATTCGCAAACTTTTCGATGAGGTTATTAAATACAGATACAGTTTAAACTTGGCTTATAAGCTTACTTTGGATCGTGGCAACGCTCGATAAAAGCACGAGTGATCATTCAAGGAATTTAAGCGTCTTTCTGCTCCTGTTCAAGGGTCTTCAAGGTCTGGGACTAGAGCCTTTGACAGTGAAAATCTGTGATCCACACTCATCAGCAACACCAATAATTGCATGTAACTACATATACAATTATATATAAGTACAGGTAATCACATGATTTTGAGTGCAATTTGGAATACCGTAAATAAGCACGAGTAAATTTGTTCAAAGACTAACAAAATTGCACGAGCCCGTAGGGCGAGTGGAATTTGTGGTCTTGGAAGAAAATTGCGAGTGATTATTTATTCCAATTTGCATGAGAAAAATCATGTGATTACTTATTAATAATATTCATGAAAAAATTACGAGATAGCTTATCTTAATTATGCAGAAGCAACAGTTATGTATAGTTGCATGTAGAATTACATGTAAAATTTTGTCCAATCCTGGTGAAAGTGGATGAGGTTGCAAAAAAGTCTTTTCATCCAGCTTTGAAGCCTTGAGAACTGTACTTGCATGCAACTTCTCACAACGAAACGTTGATCACAGAAAATTACGGGCTCAGTTGCAGATATCCCTCTGAACAAATACTACAGGGGAGGGGGGCATCTCTTAGGGCAGCTAAACCAAGCATTCCATGTGTTCTTATTCTGGAATAATTCCAAGAGAATGTGTGGTAACTATTCCCTTCCTTCCGCTGTGTTAAGGTCCTATGTCCCTGCTCACTCAAACTGTGCATTTGCACTGGGTAACATGTCACAGGAATTACCTTCTAATTTGCAAGTTGAAACAAGCCCAATTAGATTTAGGTTTGAGGAAGGAGTTAACACAATTGTGGAAAATAATTTTACCTGGAGTAATAGCTCTGTCAGGTTGCCAAAGAGTGATATGAACCAGTTGCAAACTGTGATGCAATAAGCTTTTTTATGCGACAGAATTAATTTTGTGTCACATTATCATGACTTTTAGGTATCACAGGCGAAAGAGAAAGCCCACTCCAGAAAGTTTTATGGACAAGTAAGTTGTATTCTTTATTATTTTGATTAAAAAAAAAAATCATTTTTAAATGCTGAAAGTGTAAGGAATGTTAATGTCCTTTGCCAGTGTCCATTGCGTAAAGTTAGTTAATCGTTATTAATTTTGTTTAGTTTTGTTTTGTTTGGTTTTTGTTTCAGTGTATTAGTCGATATCATTTTTTATTGCCTTCCTTCAGTGGATTGTCAAGTGTCATGTTTACTGTTTCAGGCGAAGAAAAGCTCGTGAAGAAATCAGTGCTGCTGGAGTTATTGAAGTTTGGGGCCTTTCTCCTAGAGAACCTCCCCCTGAGTAAGTGTGTCATTTATTTTAACTGAAGTTGTTTGAAGGGCAATAGGGATCACGGCACTCATGATCAAATTTTAATACAGAAGTCAAATGTACCATTAACAACTGCATCGCAGAGTGGAGTTGGGTGCCTGGGATGTCCAAGGGTTTCCACTGGAGCCCTGCCAGCCAGCCCTTCTCCCATGGCCGGCAACCCCGTAACCCAGCAATGAGCCCCCATGCCAGGCATCCAGGCACCCGTCATACTGACAAGCAGTGGAGAAAGAGGGAGGGGAGGGGGTGAAGCAAGCCAACTGGGCAAAAGCAGAACAAGATGGCTGGCGAAAAATGCAGCCATGTGACTGAGGGACCACACATGCATATGCATGCACCTAGGCCAAGCACTGCTGACTGCTACTGCTGTTTGGAGATATCCATGCTGCCAATCCGCACTGCTCTGTTGTGTGTAACTTTGTTAAATTGCATTTAATTGCATTAAGTTGAAATATGTCAGGTTGAAATGAGTCCAGGTCAGACTTATTTTAACCTGCAGTTTAATTTGAAATTTCCTTTGTTTGGTGTTCATTGAATCATAAATGAGGCACAGAGGAACTGAAGATCAAACTAGGGTGGAATACTTTTTACCTGAAATTCAGTTTTGTCTGTAAAAGAAAGTAAACCTAATACCAAAAATAGACTACAAGGTACTTTATTTTGCAGCTCTGATGAGGAACTAGCTGCTGCGGCATCAGCATCAAATGGAATGCAAAAAAAATGTAAGCGCATTGGTGATTCATTGACATGCTTTGTCAGTTAGTGATTAATATATGTATGACTTTTGGTGATGGCAAATCAGTAGCTTTATGGAACTGCCATAAGTTGTTGTATAATTATATAAGTTAGGGCAAGAGCAATAGGATGTAAACAGAGGTGAAAAGAAAAACAATAATTATTTTGTTTTCCCTGTTTTTGGATCTCTAAAAGATCCTTAACCTTAAGGATCTTTAGCAGGTCCCTGAAGATCTTTAAAGATCCTCAAAGATCCTGTAAGGTTTTTCGCCAGGGACAAGCACTTACGTCACTTATTGCTCTTTCATTTGTACATGTATCTCTTTTTAAGCTGAAAGTGAAAGTGAAGATGAGAGCAGTGAGGATGACAGAAAAAGGAAGAAGCTCAAGAAGTCCAAAAAGAAAAAGAAAAGAAAAAGTCGTCACAGGAAGAAGAGGTATAGATCAGATCATGTTGTCATTATGTCGTAATTACGATCAACAAGTATCCTCCTAAAAGCTTCCAATATATATTTACTGCATCCTTTGTCAGCCCCCATTATGTGAACCTTGAGGTTACAAACCCTGTGGTAAAATTTGGGGCGAATTTGTTTTTCGTAATCTTCCTCATAGTCGCAAATTGCACAAATTAATGGTACCCACTGTAAAAAAAGACCTCAAACCCATGCTCTCTCTCTTTTTCCCTTTTGGACCAATGGTATCCACTGCAATATTAACCTCAAACTCTGTATACTGTACCTTGGAAAACCCTTATGTTTTATTTTTTTATTGGCTCAAAATAATGGGCTAATCCCTGCCAAAGTTATGATTCTTTATGTAGTTTTAGAAAGGTGCATTTTAAATACACAAGTACATTTTGAAATGAATCAAAATTCTGTTATATCATTTTTGTGTTTTGGATTTTTTGATTAGTAAAAAGCATCACAAGAAGTCGTCAAGACGAAAGTCAAGCTCAGAGAGTGGGGAGGAATCTGGTATACAATAATGTGACATTGTAGAAACAGTTTTAAGAAATTGAAGGTCTTTTAGAACATCAGGTCGTGATAATTTGAAGTTCGCATTAGAAATGTCCCATTTTTCCTTTCATTTTAGTCATATCAAGTAGTTCTGAAAGCCAATGTTGACTGTCTTTTACACAGAAAATGATTCTGATGGTGAATGGCAGGAATCATGGATCGAAAAGAAAAAAGGTTTGTTTTAGTGCAGGAAAAAATTCGCATGCATAAACAGTCTGTTACTTGCAAAAGTTCATTGATAAAGTAAATTATGGAAGGAAAGCATTGAAAGAATCTTTCTTGTGAGGGGTACTGCACAGGCTAATGATTTTTAACATGAGGGTTTGTTGGTGTTTAAAACTTATTTTACTCATTTGTGTGTGTGTGTGTTTTTGTTTTTTAGAAAAGGACAAGGAAGGAGACAATTCCGTTGTTGGACCTTTGCCACTCATGCAAGATGCGACCAACCAGGAGATAAGAGAGTAAGTACCGTAAAAGCTTGTGTATAAGCCGCACTCTTTCACCCCAAATTTGGCCTCAAAAGTGGAAGTGCTGCTTATCTACGAGACCATCTTCATTGGGAAGTCAATAACAGTCATAAATACCTCTTAAGACTTTGATGAATAAATATACAGTACATCAAACTAAAACCTGTTGTTGTGTTGTTCATTGCTTTTGCTAGAAGTGGTGGCTCATTCATTGACTTTTTGAAAGTTTATATTTTTTCTCAAAATCGAGTGCCAAAGTTGGGGGTGCGGGTTATCTGCGAGTGCGGCTTATACACGAGTGTTTACGGTAATCTCCACCAAAATTTTCAGAAACAATCATTCACCATTGGTGTTAAATTTTTGCACAACAAAAAAATTTGTTGCGAGAAGTAGGACCCATGTCAACTTTGTGCAACACACTGTTTCACCTTGCAACATGAAATTTTGTTGCGTAACAAGTAGTGCTGGTACGTAGTCATGTGCAACAAACCATCACAACTTGGAACGCAACATTATTATGTGACTAGTTGAACGAAAATGTTGCCCCTATTATCACACCTTAAGGCAACAAACTCAATGAACTCTATTACTTTAATGTCACAGTTTTTGCATTGGCTTAAATACAACTCTTTTTCTATTAAAAGTACCTTAAATTTGTGCTTTTCAATGCTGAATATGGCTATATTGTGTGTAATCAAGAAAACTAGAAACTTAGAGTCAGGTTAAGTCAGAAAAGTCATAACATAGTTGTTGTATAACTTTCAGTTTTGGCGGTGCCCTGTTGCCTGGAGAAGGAGAAGCCATGGCCCAGTATGTTAAGGAAGGAAAGAGAATCCCTCGTCGTGGTGAAATTGGTCTCACAAGTGAAGAGATTGCTTCATTTGAAGATGATGGTTATGTGATGAGTGGGAGCAGGTATGAAATTTACTTTCTTGTTCTTATATTATCATTTCCAGTGGTTGCCATCTTCATTGTGTCTCCTCATCGTTATCATGGTCATTGTTGTGAAGTATATATGAAATAATTCATATGTGAACTGCGGTTGAAGATGAAAGTGAAGAATGATCATCGCAGTTAATTTTCCAATTTAAGCAATTGGAAAGGAGAAGCCTGAAAAAATCAGGGCTTCAACGGGATTCGAACCCGTGACCTCCGCGATACCGGTGCGATGCTCTACCAACTGAGCTATGAAGCCACACATTGGGAGCGAGGTCAGTTTAGTGAGTTCATATCTCCCGTGAGGAGTGAAATGATGTGAAGTATATATGAAATAATTCATATGTGAACTGCGGTTGAAGATGAAAGTGAAGAATGATCATCGCAGTTAATTTTCCAATTTAAGCAATTGGAAAGGAGAAGCCTGAAAAAATCAGGGCTTCAACGGGATTCAAACCTGTGACCTCCGCGATACCGGTGCGATGCTCTACCAACTGAGCTATGAAGCCACACATTGGGAGCGACAATTTTAAATCAACTTGGAGTCGGAAGCTGAACAGAAATGTTGTTTAAATTGGCTGCTTACAGATTTCACTCACTAGCTTAACCACCCATGCTCTAACATCCACGATCAAAGCGTGACTATGTAGTTACAACATTACAGTTGTCATCTTCCCGACCATCATCATTTGTTTACTGTTGAATCGTCTCAATTCAAATTCCACCCAGACTATAAAACCATTCATACTGGTTGTAGGCAACGGAAATTGTGCACAGGCCATGCATGGCTGGAGTTTAACCCTGTTTTTGTAACTTGGAAGAAATTAACAATAGCAAGATTAGGCATAATTAATAGGACATGCCATCCAAATCCAATTGGAATGTGAAGTTGTATTGCAAAGAAAGTACTGCTCAGATGCAATACTACGGGCTTTTATCACATGGCAGCCATGTTAGTTAGGAACACTAGAACTTGTACCCCGAGCCTGGAGTTGATAAGTTTGAGAACGAGTTCCGGGGGGACAAAGGTTTTCAGTCCTTCAGGACTCAAAATGGCTGCTGCTTGATAAAAGCCCATTGAATCTTTCATCTTTTTTGCCAACAAACGATAATAAACCTTTTGCTATTGTGTGACCATTCCTTCTTTAAAGGCATCGCCGCATGGAAGCTGTGCGTCTCAGGAAAGAAAACCAGATCTATAGTGCAGATGAAAAGTAAGTTGCTCCATAGCTATATCATGGCTTGATGAAGCAAGATTATTTGGGTGAATGTAGTTGATGACATTGACTGATGTTTCATCAAGCTGAATGGAAGTTGTCTTCAGAGTGAAGTTTGACTTGGTTGGTCAGCAGTTGACTGGGGAAAGTAATTTCCTTATTGCCTTGGTTATGCATAGTTTCTTGTAGCAAGTGGTTGAAAAATCATGCACCACTACCGCAGCCCATCAGATTTTGGATCTGAATATTGGGATTTAAAATTTGATTTTTGTTTCATTCATTCAGGCGAGCACTTGCCATGTTCAATTATGAGGAAAGATCAAAGAGAGAAAACAAGATCCTCTCAGACTTCAGAGAGATGATCCATCAAAAGATAGGCAACAAGAAGTGATTGATTCCACACTGTCCTTGCCAGCCGCTCCAGGAGTGCACAACTTAAGTACCGGTACAGGCCGGAAGGTCTCATTTGCATTGGATCACACAATCCCTCAAGTTCTTTGAGCCAAAAATCTGTCCAACTGAAGTAGCAGTGCACAGAATGTTATGATGGTTGGATGCGTCAGCCTTAGTTGTGTAACATTGCAACAGACGAGTCTTAATGCAGTTCTTTAAATCTGCTAAGGCAACAGGTCTTTTCAGGGCATTGAAAAGTCAATGCTAGTTGTAACTGAATTCATTTTAATGGAGAAGTGTCATAAACCAGCACCCTCTAGAGATCACTAAGGGCAGCTTTCTAGCAAGAACAATGAACTTGTTTAAAAACAAGTTCATTGTTCTTGCTAGTTGGCCAAATTGTGCTGTCATATAATCTCTAATTCTCAGTCCCATTCATTTGTACAGTTGCAAATATCGTCCCACTCTTCCTTCAAAATCGCTATAACTGAAATCCTTTGTATAGCCTGCCAGATCCAGAAACCACTAAGTGAGTGGTCGGTCATCATGGCCCCCAAGTCATGATCACATCGTTGTAACAAGAATGTGATTAACTTTGTAAATAGAACATTTGAACAGTGAGTGTGTTCTGATGGAATTTTCGAAACGAGGTTTGATATAAACATTAGTAAAAAAAAGTAAAATTAAAAGTAAAAGTAAAAAAAGTTCTGTAGTTTCACACACTGGTGTAGGACTTCTGCAAACTGGCTATAAAGTAGTGGTGATATTACCTAGGGCGAGGCATAGCCTGCAAAGACAGACATTTCTGGTCTCTTTGCTGGAAATACATTGGTGTTCTTAGGCTAGGTGAGACAACAAGTTTAAGATTCAGGTCCTTGGGAAGGGACATTGAGCCATGGGTTTGTGCCTAGTTTGGTTTGGGCAGCCTGTGGGGGACATTGAAGAACCTGTAAGAGTCTTGGCTTAAAAGTAGGAGACGCAGTAACTGGTGTTATTCCCACGCCCTGATTTGGTCACACATTTAATCATATTTCATTTCAGCTACCTTTCTTGAAACACTGAGACAGCATGCATGCACAAACTAAAAGTCTACACCCTCAGCTTACATAGCATTCAAGGGTTCATGCATTCACAAATTTAGAAGCCATTGAAACCCAATTTTTGCTTGTGATGATGACAATAACGATAGTCTTTTCTAAGTCATTTCATTTGATATTACCTGACAAGTTCCGAATCAGTTGGCTCTGTTATTTTCCTTTTGAATATGATGGCATTTTTGTGTACGACTCATCACCCAATCAGAAATTCTCGCTCTTCTGGACTGAGTGAACAAAAGGAATGCTTTTGTCAGTCCACTTCCTTCATGTTTCACTTCCAGACCTTTCACTTTCATTTTGAATTATATTGCCTGGCTGAACGTTTGTTCTTAAGCAGATATTATCCCAGTTTGACCAAAGGCCTTGGGAATCAGAATCACTTCTTGATATCTCCAACGGACTTCCTTCTTCTGATGCTAAGTTAAATTCACAAGAATCATATAGTTCTATCCCAGGAGTGTCATCTACTTGCTTTGAAGTCTGAATTTTGCGACAAATTTCAACTTGCTGTTTTGCCCACTGTGTAAACTGAAATGGTGGTGTCTCAGAAAACTCTATTTCTTCAGTCTTGCAGTCCCCTTTATTTCCTTCAGGATCAGACTCGCTGCTTTGATTTATACGAGGATTTTCTCCAAATGAGCACTCGCGTTGAATTTCTTTGCACTTGGCTATTTGATATTTCCTCCACTGAGTAAAATGGAAAGACTCGCTCATTTCACTCTCTATAGACTGGGACTGGTTGTTTTCTGTCAAATTGTTGCCGTGTTTTGAAATTCTTGGTCTTTTATTAGGTGGGCTAACAGTGCAACTCTCCAGCGATTCACTGTAACCATCTGCCGCACTTTCAGTTGGTGAATTACATGTACCATCAATCAACTCATCAGATTCTTCTAAGGAATCACTCAAGAATGATATTCCACTTATGTTACAATCTGTGTGATCATCGTCCTTTTCTTGGCTGCAAGTTGGTTCTTGTTCAGCATGGGTTTCTAAGAAGCAAAAGTGGAAATGCTATAAAAATATGTCAACCATCACTATACAAGAGAATTCGGTGACGTGATGGTGTGACCCTTTTATTTAGCACCATGGACTATTGGGAAGGATCATGAACAATTATTGTAACATTAGTGAAATCATGCTTGGTCTGTGGGTACGGAAGTAGGGGGTGAGAAATGGGGGTGCAGTAAGCAAAGTTAAGGGGAGGTTGAGATGGGAGTATGGATAGTAGGGGAAGATAGGGATGTTGGAGTAACTGCAGAATACCCTGCCACTTCTGACCACTATTGTTAGCATTTAGCGGCGTTCTTTGAAGAACGACTTGGAATACAATAGATGTTATTGTTATTCAATGACATGCAAATAAGTGGCAGGGTATTCTGCAGTTAAGCTGGGATGTTCACAAGGGAGGTGGAAGGTGGAGGTAAGGAGGCTAGGAGCCCGGGAAAGTTGGAAGAGGGAGGATGCAGGAGGCTGCATAGGGAAAGGATGGGAAGGAGGAGTGTGACGATGGTGGAAAATTAGAGAAAATGAAAAAGCAGGAACAGGAACAATGCAGAAAAGGACCTAAGTCAAGGGGGAAAGTTGGGGGAAGTGGAGATGTGGTGTGAGAGGTTATGGCCTCCCTGCCCCACTCCCCCCACTTTGTCCTTCACCTTTCCCCTACTTTTATAACATTTAAGGGCCTCATTTATAGGTTCTGTGAGGTCGTTGACTCAATGTAAACAAAGAGTTCACGACTATAGGTTAAGATTATCCTTTGGATATTTTAAGCTATGTAATTACTAGAGCTTACCAGGAAATGACGGATCCTCGAAATGTCGATGTCGCTTGACTGCCGGAATCTTCGTTTGTTTTCCCTGCAATCGCCTCTCAACGTTTGCTGAAAATTCCAAATTCTTGTCGCGTTTGAAGTCATCCTCGCGGGGCTTCGACGTGAAATACTTATTTATTTTACTCTGCTTTGAATTTTCCAACTTCTTAATAGTTCTTGGGGAGAGCGGAGAGCACGAAACTTTAATACTAAGACCGCCAGCCGGTCGTGGCGCGCGTGTAGCAAAGTTTAGAGGAGCATTATGCTTCGACTTCTTTCGGTTTCCTTTCCCTCCAGGTTGTGCTTTAGTTGCTCTTTTATCCCTCGCGGAAAGCCACTGTCCACAGCCTTCAGCTCGTTTGGACATTTAAGTCGGGCAAATGTCAACAATTCGGACATAACGTGTAAAAAAGTTTTCACTTCATCTCTCTCTTGTTTATATTGATTCAAAGCGGAGCGCGAATCGCCTCGTTTTCACCGAACGACTTGAGTTCGGTTGGGGGTACCCTGACGACGAGAGCCTTAAAATGAGGACAAATATCAGAGAGTTTTTCTCCCC